>VZTA01023420.1:94005-113470 GCA_013398855.1 Mohoua ochrocephala | reverse complement strand
AAGTGACTGATGATTCACTGTTAACCTGGTCATCACAGCCTCCCATGAGAGGCACAAGCTTGATTTTTGCTTTAATAAAGAAGTAAAAAAACCAGTTTTTTGCAAATATTTGTTAAATAATCTTAAAACACTACACAAAGAGAAAAAAACATATACACAGCTATGGTCCTTTGTTTCTTGGCAGAATACCTGGAATGTGATGGGAAATGGTTTTTATAATTGAAGAACATGCTATGTGATGTCTTTCCCAAGCAATTATATCCTTTCACAGTAATGCTTTCATGAAAGATAATCTGATGAAATTCCTTTGGTCAGGAGCCTATTTTTAATTAAATACCCTAAGGATAGCTCTTTTAGCTATTTAACTTTGAGCTATTTAACTCACTTGGGTTTAATGGCTGTCAGTAAACCCCGAGTAATTCACATGTTCAAAGAAGCTGAATTTATGAGTAAATCCTAACTCATCTTAGCCTGAATCTGTGGTTTGGCAGAGGGGTTATAAAGGGAGTTAAGGAGTCCCTCTCTGCTACACAGACCTCTGGAGGCTGGGGAAGCACCTAGGTATCTGATAGGGGACACTTTCAGATGGACCACTGGTCTGATGCAATGCAGCTATTCTGATGCCTCCACGCCTAAACTCCCTAGAGTTTCACCTTTTGCATACTCAGCCATCTTGGAGCTCAAACATGCTCTCCAGAAATGTTTATGCAGAGCTCTAGCAATAAGCAGTCAAACACAAAGGGAGACCCATCAGTGATTTAGGCTGCTAACATCTCAAATACAAAGGGGGCCTGAAATTTACACGTATATAGATGTAATAATTTTGAAGGTTATTTACACAGATTAAATGCATTCTTGGGTGCAGTCAACAGAGGCAGCTGTTTGGGCAGCAGTCTCTGCATTCTGCTTTCAGAGCTTCTGGACCTACCAGGGACAAGGTCCAGGATCATTGGATACCGGGGAAACCTCTGAGAAACTAGAGAGTGCCTGCTGCTGTCAGGCAAGAGCAAGGGAAGGGGAGCTACCAGGTGTGGGCTCAAGGAAGCTCTGGCAGCTTCTAATGATCGTGATCAGCTGCCCTTAACCCAGCGTGCCTGGAGCCTTTGTGGTAGCTGCCCATCCTCAGGACGGGTGAAGCACCTTTAGCCAGTGCTCAGGCGAGGACTGCACAAGAGCCCTGGCTTGAAGCACAGCTCCAAGGCAGCAGTTTGTGCAGCGGAGCACGAGGGAGGATTTTAGTTGTGACAGTCTCAGTTACGGTGGTGACGTGTCACAGGGCAGCCTGCCCAGCAGGTGTTGGAGCAGCTGTTCCTGACAGGGCAGTGGCTTGAGGCAGACTCTGGATAGCAGATGAAGCCCTCCAAGCCCTGGGCTGCAGGGAGTACCTGAAGCCTCTCTCTGATGCCCGAGAGATGGCCTGCTGTCCTGCCAGATGTGTGCTATCTGGGAAGATATGCAAACCAAATGGAGGAGTTCCAGGTGGGAGTGAGCGAGCTGTGCAGTGTCAGAGAGGACAAAAAGGGAGATAGACGAGTATTTTTCTGAAGAAAAAAAAAGGTTCTTCACAATAATGTGGTCTGCTGCCTGTGGCATGACTGGGGATGCCATGGAGGGAGAGCTGAAACTCCTCCAACCCTCTGGCCACCATCCTCTGCAGACCAAGGGATGTGATTCTTCCCCTCTGCTCAGCACTGGTGAAGCCACACCTGGCACACTCTTGGTTGGGCTCCTCAGTGTAAGAGAGATGCGACACTGGCATATTGGAGAGAGTCCATATAAGGTCCAGCTACAAAGATGATGGGCTAGAGCATCTCCTAGGAAAGGCTGGGTGAGCTGGGACTCTTCAGCCTGGAGAGGAGAAGTCTCATGGTTGAACTTACAAATGTTAACAAATACCTGGAGGAAGGATGTTAAAAAGATGAAGTGAGACACTTTACATTGGTGCCTGGTGAGAGAGTGGGAGCAAAGGATAAAAACTGAAACACATTTTAACTGTGAGGGTGACTGACTGCTGGCACAGGTTGCCCAGAGAGGTGGTGGTGATCCTGGAGATATTCAAAAGCTGCTTGGAAACGGCCCTGGGCAGCTGGCTCTGGCTGATCCTGTCTTGATAGGAGTGGGGAAAAGTTGGACGAGATTACCTTCACAGGTCCCTTGCGATCTCAGCCCTTCTGTGATTCTTCCTATTACTGCCACGGGGTTTTCTGATGGCAAGACTAGAAACGTGCTAAACATTACTATGATATTTCACTTTTTTATTTCACTTCAAGTTTTTCACTGCATCAGAAAAGTAAATTTGCAGAGTGCTACCTTGAGACAATACTCTAATGAGAATATGCTCATTACAGATGGAGCTGTCTGAGCCCATTAATTGTAGAGAGAAGAACGTGTCTGAAAAATAGTCCTCAGAGTATTTCAAAAACCTTTGCCTAGTTATGGCACAAGCTGAGACTAAACCAGAGGTGTAGCCTCACGTGTAACACACTACAGACGGCCACGCTGCATCAAATGGGCAGCCACTCAGCAGCCCCCGTGGTTTGGCCTTGGCTGGAAGAGGGATGAACTCTATCTTACGGTGGTATATGTGTGATTTTAATCAATTCAGCAGCTGGAAAGGAGGCTACATGGTGTGGCTAACTTAGAACGCTGGCTGTGCACACACTCAGCCTAAAAATAGAGGTGGCCATATTGTCAGTGGTACAGTGAATTTACTTTAATTTTGGGCTGACACCTGAGGCCAATATCAGCAAATGGAGCCATGTCAGAAAAATATACTTGATCCAGAAGCAAAATTATACATTTTTATCTGTTTTAAATTTAGCTTCATATCAGTATGCTCCAAAATCTTTCTAAAGAGGAAAGAAAAGGTGCTTGAGTCTTCGACTGAAGGTTTCTTTTGTTTACAAGTATTGATGAAATAACTCCCACAGTAAATAAAAGATTTATTCAGTTTCTTTGAGGAAAGTGAAGCAACTTACAGCACAAGGCATTGCTCAGGTCATACAGTATGTTCATCTTCTGTTTAGAAATACAGATAAGACCTATCTACTAGCTACAAGCCCCCCTTTCCTGAAAGTTCCTTGAAAAAAATAATGTCTCAATTAGGAGTCAAGCATTTTTTTTAATCTACCAAAGCAAAGTATGTAGCACCAACACAGACAAGGTTTGAATGTTGCTAGTAAGTTAATCAGTGACTCTCCATTTTTCCTGATCTTTGATGTATTAAAACAATTGACATGAAGTTTCTGATTAATAAGTACTTGCTGAAATCCTCACTTTAATCAAGCCCACTTGTTTTTTTGCTAAGCAAGAACAAATATTCTGATCGTAGGCAGTTAACATGCTTTTAGTTAAAAACAACATAAAAGACTTAATTTAGGATACTATTGAAAATATAACTGATGTACAGGTTCATCTTAAACATTGTAACAATTTATTTTTACTATTCAAGGTATGATCTTTCTTTATTAATATTTCTTTATTAAGAGTGATTAGGATTTAACCTATAGTGTTTAAAAAACCCAATTATTACAACCAGCCACATCCTGAAAATGGTCACCACCAGCAGGCTGACAGTCAAATGGGATTGTTTGGCTGAACTGCTGCAGTACTGCCATATTGTTAATCACCAGTTTCCACAGCAGCAAGTTTTCTTTCTGGTGCTGTTAATGTCTCCCTTGATTCTTTCATAGGACTCTGGTTGTCTTTTAGGCATAATATTGTCTTGTTAAACTATGCTTAACAGTCTACAATGGCTGTTACAAGCATTTTTTCCTTTCCATAATTTTTACAATGTGTTTAGGAATAGACCATAGTGCAGTGGATTAGAAAATGCATTTATGTCCAGCCTGGGTATTAATTAGGAGTCTCAATACTTACCCATTTCAAACCACAGGTACCTCTTTGAAAGGCAGTCCTTTGCCTAACCCATCCTTTTACTCTGTGCTTGGGGGCGGGGGGCTCAAAACGCTTGCCTAAACGTAAACCTTTGGTCAGGATGTTTGGAAAGCTGTCCCAGATCTGGCCATCTGGGAAGCTGAGGGCTCCAGTCAGGGTTTGTGTACTCAAATGTGATGAGGTGAAAGGAGGGAGTGCTGCTGTGCATTGAGACCCACAAGCAACATCTGTGAAGTCACTAAAACAGGTCACGTCCTGTTTTCTGAGCTGAACTGACACGGCAGCGTGCATGCACACCTGCATTTCTTCCCTCCCACCACCCAGAACCACGTGGCTGCATCCAGAATGACAGGAGCAGCCCCCCTACTTGTACCTGTCCAGAGCCTGGCAGCTCTTTGGATGAGCAATGTGCTGGGGACCGTGCAGGAGCTTTGCAGGGCTGGTGGCTGGCACTGAGTAGGGAAAATCATAGCTCCAGATGCTGTGAATACTGAGGCTGTGTGGAGCAGGCACAGAAGCTGGGATGCAGCCAGCTGCAGAAGAAAGACCAAGCAGAGTGGGTTGATGAGGTGAATTAAACTGCTTGTTAAATAATTAAGCTCCACCAAGAAAGTGTCTTTTAGTAAGAGGATGAAGAATGCTACTGTTTGGGAGTGTTTTGTGCATTTGTTGTTGGGGTTTTTTCAACAGGGCTTTAGTGTTCTATATTTGTGCCACAAGTTAGGATGGTAAAATAAAACTTTTTAGGACCTTTGACAACCTAGATGCTTTCTGGGGAAATTGTGGCATTAAGTAAATTGTTAATAATACTGTAATGTGATCATCAATAATAATGAGTAGGCATAGTGGGCTATTTTATAACATGCATAGAATTTTTATTATGCATTGTATATAGCTCCTGCTAAAAAGGGCGTTCTGTCCTGGAGAATTTAAAGTCTAAGGTACTAGTCCTGTAATTTGCAGTATATGAGTGCATTTCTTAATCTGTATGCACTGCCAATGCAGTCAATGCATGGGAGCAGTCAGTCACAGGCTGTGGTTTTCCTAGAGCAGAACTGAAAATTGCCTGGGAGGACCCAGTGCTCACTTCTTTTAGAATTTAGTTAATATGTCTTATTTTCTTGTAAAGTTGAGGCAGCTTTCATTTTAGGAAGTGCAGGGCAGTGTAGGGCAGCTCCCATAACTCACTGTGATTGCCAAGTGAATACTGTTGTGATGAGTCTCTGTAAATCCCAGAAGGTTTCTGGGATATACTGTGCCTTTCCCTTAATATGGAAATGGTTATTTACAGCCAGCAACCACATTGAGTACAGAGAAATGAGCAACTCACCAAAAGTGCCTGTAGTTTCTGCCCTCTGACTGGACAGACAGAAGCCCCTAAAACACTGATCTTACTAGTAGTCCAAAAATTGTCATTAGCAAATATTTATCATAATTTAGTTGTACCCACTTTACATAAGGTTAAATGTCTAAGAGAAATCATGCATTTTATTTGTTCATAGTGGCTAATGCTGTTGAAGGCACAGCCCTCTGCATTCTTTCATGCCAACAGGCCAGTGGCAGTAGAATTTTGCCACGTGTGACCTGATGTTTTATTTGTCAGTTTTTAAATTTGCAATGGCACTTTGCTAGGCTGTCACCCCAGCCTGACACCAGCTGAATGAAGCCTCCCTTGGAAAGGGCAGAGTGAGCCAGGGAGGATGGTGTCTTTCAGGGCTCTCAGTGGCAGACAAAACCAACGTAGCCCCTGTTCAGCAGTGGTGTTTATGGCCCAACCTTGTGGTCCTTCAGTTCACTCCCTTGTTTTCCTGCCTGTGTGAAAACTGTACAGTCAAAGTCCCACAAGAACCATGAGCACTTCCTTGTGTATTTTGGGATACAGGGCACATATGCACAAGAAACTTGCTTTCCCAGCTGTCTAGTCAAACAGTTTATGACGTGGAAGAAGAAACTCTATTTATTGCTGCTGTTGTAGATAGCACCAATTACAATACCCCTTAGGAATCCCCATCTTTCATTTCCCAAAAGTCCAGCCCATCTTCTTCTTTTCTTACTCCTTTAAAAGAGATTACTTGGACATACTTCTTTCCTCCCCTCCTAGAAAAACTTGACTTGAGTAAATGGTATTTCCACCATACCAAGAATCTCATGCAGCTATAATGCCAAAATAAAAATTACTTCTGTGGGATTTTCCAGTAGCTCTGAATGCACATAGTTTAAAATATAAGAATATGAAGTGTGAGGAAAGAGAAATGCTATTTCTCACAGAGATTTTTGTTAATCTGTCATGTATTGTAAGGTTTTTTGCTGTTCTAGAGGTGCGTGAGATGCAGCAACACATCTTATTGACTCTTTCTTTTAACACTGGGCATCATAAGACTTCTTCAAAACTGAATTGCTGCCAGCTAACCTAAATTGGGGCTGTGCTTTGAGGAAACCAATTCCCCAGCAAGTGTGGGTGTAGCCTGTTGAGGGATGGCAGTTCTTCCTCTCTGTCCATCTGCCACCTGCCTCAGCCCACAGTCTGCTTTATTTTCAGCTGGGAAGTAAGGAGCTTCAAAACTAGATAGCAAAATAGTCAAATATATTTTGAAATAGCTAAGCCATTAAAGCAGCAGTTTAGAAAAAGCCATCATATTGGTTATCGCAGCTTAAAAAGTGCAAAAAAGTCTTTGTATTCTTTGTGTTATTTACAAGTGAGATAATAATTCTAGGGCAAGTTTACCTTCCAACATGACCAGTGAAAAGTACACAAAGCGACATACGTAGTAGCTTAAACCTATGTGCATTCAAAAGAAAATAAAGAGTTAAGGTGAGCATGATGAATGGTTAAACAGTCGGTTCCTCCACGGTCTTTTCATACAACCATAGGTATAATACCAATCTCTGTTTCCTCTGAAAAATCTGTGTTTGCTGCAATTTACTTTGTACTGAATGGAGATCTGTTGTATCTCATTCTTTCTATGCATGTGTATATGAACGAGAGATAAAAATATTCTTTCTCACATTGACTTTTTCCTCTCTTTCATAACTTGGAAGTTATTTGTGCTGCTAAATATGTAGGAGACAAGATCTGAGTACTACTTGTACTGTGCAATATTTTGCTTTCTCCTACGACTGCTTCTCTCCTTGCCCCAAGTCAGTTTGCCCAGTCTCATTTGCTACCAAAATATCTCCTTTTCAGTGTGAGATAGCCAGAGTGCCACTCTGTGTGCAGCAGCATGGGAGGAGTGGACTCTGACAGCACTTTAACTCTGTGTGTAATGAAGAATCTGACTCATTTGCAAAAGCAGTAAGGGTATTTATTGTCTATGCTGGTGGTTAATGTTGACCAAGAACTGAAAAAGGGTGCATTTTTTGCAGGTACTCATGGTGGTTTCACTCAGAGCTGCAAAGGGAGGTGTAACCCACCTGCACCTGGGGCAACGCCCCCCAAGGGAGTTCCAGTCAGGTCAGACTGAATTCTGATCCCAGCTCTGCTGCCCACCTGCATCACTGCTGTCAGCTCACCCTGCTGTCTCTCTGGCTTTCCTCTCCATTTGTCAAGTAAAATTAATTGCAGTCATATTTTCTTTCCTGCTATGAAGATTAGAAGGGTAAAGCTAAGCCTGCCTGTGAGTGACTTGGCTGGCATGTTGTTAAGAAACCATTTTGATGGTTTTGTGGCAGTCTGTCTTTAGCAATGCAGGGTCAGGAAGGTATGTTCCTGAGCTCCCATGACCCTTCTCCAAGGGCATAATCTCATTGGCTAATCCATGTTGCTTCTTTGCATTTCACTTGCAGTATTTTGCAGAGGATCAAGGAACCCTGTCATCGATGCCTGCACAGAGGAGCAGCACAGCAACCTTCCTTATTGTCTACAAATTACATGTGAAACAGAGAAAGGAGAACAGACAGTGGCCGACCACAAGCATTCTGTTACCCTCTAAAGGCTTTCCATTTTAAAAATTCCCACCCAAGTGATTTAAAGCATTGCTTTTTTTTTCCCCCCAGAAGTTTACTCCCTGATGCTGCTCTCAGATTTCTGCAAGACTTTTTTTTGCCACTTTCCTTTTTTATCTCACTTGGGATGTTTTCGTTTTGCACTTAAGGGATTCTCTGATGCCCTTAACACAAGCACAGGGTGCCAGTTACCTGGATAACACTGTCCGCTGAAGCTGAAACACAGAGGTACAAAGACACTGCACTCTGACTACCGGCTAAAAGCAAGATCTTCCATGCATAGCTTGGAGTGTTGTCACCCTGTTGGTTGGTCATGAGGTATCGTGAATTCCAGGATATCATCTGTCTGAGGAAAGGAATAAACACTACTGATAACAGTTTAGTATTGAGCTAAACTGTACTTACAAGTTTCTAGCACTGGAGTTTCCACAGCCTCTCTGACTTCAGTTTATTCCAGATCCATCTTGTTTTTGAAAGACAGTGTTGAATCTAGGCATATATCTCCTGCAGAGGCCTTACAAATACTCAACAGAATGCGAGAAGTACTTGCAGGATTACTTGCAGGTCTTGTTCACTAGTCTCCAATTTACATGGTCCTGTACTGCACAGCAGTCTGCCACACAGTGTTCGGTTCATGGTCTGCTATAAACCCCAGAAACTGTTCTCCAACACTTCCTAACCATTTGGTCCTGATTTGTACTCCTGAAATTGATTATTCCTGCCCAAGGGCAGCGCCTTGTACTTGTCTTGACAAAATTTCATCCTCTTTTTTTTGCTATCTGTTCCTCCAATTTCTCAACTTCAAATTCTGCCTCTGGTATATTTGTGGGAAGGAGGTAAAACCAGTGACATACTGAATAGGGACGCATTCACCTCACATCCTTAGGAAACTGGTACAAATTTCAACAAGAAGAGAATTCAAGACTTAGCAAGTTGAACTGACTGTCCTACATTGGCAGTAGGAGGGAAAAGTAGTGACTACAAACTTCATCCAAAAGTGTGTCCTCCACCACAATCAGTCATAGCCGAGTCCTGCTTTTGTTCTGGTTGCCCATGCAGCTCAAAGCTCTCACAAGGATTTTGGAACGTGAGAATCTGGTGGGTTGCACCCAGATGTGCTCCAGCATGTGCTGTTAGCATGTGACTCTTCCCATTGATTGGAAGTCACTGTAACTACAAAGCCAGGGGGAAGCTAAGTGCATTTCTGCTTTGCTAAATCAGGGCCTTAATCTTTAGATGAGGTGGGCATACAGGAATACAAGTAAGATGAACTGCAACCAGATTTTCCTACTTTCTAGTAAGAAGAACAAACCAAGCATTTCTTGTTTTCACACCTGTGCTGACAGGTCAAAGTAGGACGTTACAAAAGTCCATTACTGGTGCTTGAATTTCTGCAAGACCTTTTCATAAAGGCACCTTTCATAAAGGCACTTTGCCTTTATGAAAATAATAAAATCTGCAGAATAAGGAGGTTGTACTTTTTAGCCTTGCTTTTAGCAGAAACATTGTGTCATTTACAGATATATTTGTATATTTGATAACGATTCCGGTATTTAGCAGCAGCTATTTTTGCCTGTTTGTTTGGAAGCCTCTAATGGCTTAGTCCAGTTGAGCTCATTTCATAGCTTCCCCTCTCTGTGGGGCCATCTGTTTATCCACTCACTTTTTTTTCCTTCCCTGATTGGTTTCACACAGGCCCTTTAGTTCATTTCAATTAGGGTAGTTTGGAGAAGATCATACTATAATCTGCAGTTGTGTCATGTGTGTGTTGTCCCTGTCCCACCCCGCTCCTCCCCCCACAATTAGATGGAAAACATTCCATGACGAAGAATGTTGTTGAATTTACCAGGCTTGGTGGAAAAAGACTGTGTGGGGATTTTCTTCAAAGCTGGAGGATTTCTGCAGGTAAGCCTATAAAACCTGCAAAAGAGGGTAATGAAAAAAATCTAAAAATAGAAAAAAGGAATAGAAAAAAAAGCTAAAATTTTGACACTTTCTTTAATCATACTGTTGACCTTTTATGTGTATCTGTGCATATATTCATGCATATATATTTATACATAAACACTGTTGACCTTTTAAATCTATACATAAATAATAAATAATTTATAAATATGCATTTTATATGTGCGTGCAATATAAAAATATCTATCTCACTTCCTTGGGGATATTCTCTTTAATTTAAAAATTTCTGGCTTCCAATTCATACAGGTCATGAGTAAGGCTGGAGAAGTATAAGGGAAATGAAGAGATATTAGAAAATTCCTAGGAGTCTCTTGAAATATATCTCCAGACAGATGAACCTGAAGGCCTGTTTTGCTTCTGGAAATTGTGTTGTGGGTTGGTTTTTTTTATATATAATTTCAGACTCTGAGCAAGATTTAGAGAATGCTGGACTGGGGAATTGCTGCTGTGGGGAGGATTTTGGAGGCAATAGTTCAGAAGCAGAAGGGCAATGTCAAGCTGGAGGAACCCTGCCTTGCTTGCCTTGTCATTTTGTCATAATGAACAGAATGCTGTGGAATCCTCTGGGCTTTAAACAATTCTCATTTTGGATTGGGGTGGGCAGGCATCAAGCAATAGCTGACAAGTTCTAATACCATCTGTGTTGTTTGCAACAGTGTTGGAATAGGCCACACCATTGGGAAGCATAGGAGCAATCCTTATTTGAGCTGTTACCTTTCAAAGCACAAAGTCCTCTTGCTCGCTGCAGGAAACAGGGGTTTTGCAGAACTGCTCATGGCATGTTACTGCTGTGGGCTTTGTCTGAGTGCAATAGTTCTGCCTGTCTTGTGGTGCCTTCAGTCTGAGCTTGGCATAAGCCGCTCCCGTTGAAATTCTTTTCTATCTTTATTTCATAGCCCCAGGGAGGAAAACTGCAGGTGAATTGTCACCCTGGAAGCCTTTCCACTTTGGCTGGGAGCAGAGCACGGCATGGCTTGGGTTGGCAGGGGGCTCAAGAGAGTTGCTCTGTCTCCCCAGCCCACGCTCTTGCAGGTGGATCACAGGTACCAGCCTGCAGCCGTGGCCTCTGCTGTCCTTGTCTGCTCCTGGAGCCGGTGGGAGCCCCCGGGACAGCAGAGAATGAGAGAGAACTGAGCTGCTGATGAGGGAGGGAAGGTTCACAGGATTTCTCGTGGGGTCGGCAAAGAAAATCCCTATATAAAATGGGGGAAAGGCAGGGCGAAGGATGTGCTCCAGATTTATAATGGGAGGAATGTGAGGGCTTCCCCTGGTGCTGTGAAGACACCAGCCCGCTCTAGGAGCAAAGGAAAGGCTTCGTGCAACCGTTCCATTACTGAAATATCACTGCGTCCGTGCGGCTGTGCCATCCCGGGCAGCGAGGCGGAAGATCCCGAATCGCTGCCTGCAGCAGGCGTGGATGAGACAAGGAAGATCCAGGGTCGAGAGGCAAAGCCGTGGATTGTGTTTGTTTGGGGAGAGGGAGCCCTTCCGTGTACCCGGTGCCGGCCGGTGTGCGGAACTTCGCTGCGGTTTCCATAGCCCCACCTGGTGTCGGGCCGCGGCAGGGAAGAGCTTCCAAAGCTGCTCCTATCCCAAAACCTCCCGCTGCCCTTCTCTCTGTGCTTAACAAAGCTGCTTCCCCGTGAAGGCCTCCCGAGGGGCCTGGTGAGTACCCACCAGGAGCAGCGCTGGTACCTGACACCTTTTAGCTTTGCAGCTGCCGCGTTGTAGAGTGGATTTCTAAGAAAGGATCGATTGGCATTTGGCTCTTTTATGCCAAGTATCACTTACTGGAATAAACTGGTGATGGCCTTCTCATTTGTCAGCGTGGCCAGGCCGTGAGCAAACCCCAGGTGCCACCCAGAGCGTGCTGCTGCACCGCTGGCTCGTGTGGAAAAACGAATGCACCGACGCAGCTAATCGGGCTCGCTTTCTGAGGGCAAGAGCAGTCACAGCTAAAGGCGTTTTTTAATAACTGTGTGTTTACAACTTGCTGCCCTGCTGCCCCTGCAGATCCCAGGCTGAGGAGACAGGAGGTAGCCAGGAAGCTCTCTGAATCCCACCCCGCAGCTGCTGCCTGGGCGATTGCACCTGAGCAACCCCATGAGGAGCCCGGGGAAACCCAGGTATCAGGGAATGGGATCCTGAATCTTCAGCTCTGGGGTACATGCCTGCAACCGAAAAATACACCCTGGTTTGCAGGATGTTGCTTTTTTCAGTGGTACATGGTAGCAGCTGCTTTTTCCAATACTGAGTGAGGAACTTCCAGAGCAAAGGTGATGCTACCATACCTTGCACTAGTATGCTTCTAAATCGGTGTTTCTACCCAACTCCTCATCTGGTTTCCTGTGTAGCCACCTACAGACTAGGAAAGGCAATGCTGACTTGAGGTATTGTAACTTTCCTGGCTGCATCTCCATTCCTGTAAGATGTGTAAATATCCTTCCTCTCTCTTTAGCAGGACAGGTTTAGGGTGGGAGGTATGGCTTGCAGAACAGCTTCAAACACCCCAGAGGCAACCATGAAGATCTTCAGAGGGAGCCCTTTCAGCTGTGGGCTCCCGCTTATCCTGTTTCTAATCATGGCTGTACCCATTAAGACTCTGCTGCCAGAGCCAGGAATAGACCAGAGTAATCCTGGTGCCCAGCATCCTTACAGAGAGTTTTGTAATTCATGGCCATGTGTGTGTCATCTTAATTCAGCTCATTCTGTGGGCCATTGCCTTGTGCAATATGTACAGGTACAATCTGCTGCCCACCCACCGAGGCACTGTTCTCCACGTGTGCTGTAGGCGTGAGAGGCATCAGCACCGCCTGTGGACTCTCAGCTACAGATCTGGCTTTTCCTACATTGGAGTTTGCAGCTTGAACCATGCCGTTTTAAACCAGCTCTTTTAACACAGCTTCTGACTCAGTGTGTGCTAGGTGGACTCTGGATTGATTATTGACATGGTTTGCCTTTGCTAACAGCTTTTTGCTGATGGGAGCGGAGCTGTTTGCCTTAAGATACGTCCTATTAGTGCTTCTGTATTGCTTCTGCTCTGGTGGGCGAGAGACAGATCTGAGGCGAGACACTTCACTGCACAGTACTTTGATAGGCACGGAGAACAACACACGCAAAGTTCTGCCTGAAAGTCTGGAAAGTGGAATAAACAAGTGCTCCAAGAAAATAACCTAATTCGTCATGCACACTTGCAGGGAAGTATGTGCCAGGCTGCTGTATGCAATGGGATGGAAGATGCACCTGGAGAAGTGGGTGAGGGTGGGTGCTTTTCTTTCTCAGCACAGCCAGGCCGCTGTTTGCCTTGTGAGAGACAAAGCGTGTGCGGGGGACAGGCAGCAGGATGGTTCAGATCTGCAGACACAGTGGCAGGCTGGGCAAAGCGGTTTTCAGTCAAGGCTTTGGGTATCAGTGAACAGAGTCAGAAAGACCTGGGATTGCACAGCTTCTGACATAATGCAAAACCACAGGTCTGACTGGGGAGGAAATGGGGGAAAGCCTGCAAAGAATTGACAGGATGGAAAGAAGCCTGCACCAGGGAACAGAAGGACGTGGAAAACACAGTGTCTGTCTGTGGTGAGTGCAGTACTTCAACTGCAAATCTGTAATGACTTGTGTGCATGCAGAGTCAAGACAAACTGACCAAGGGGTGGAATTTGACATTGTAATTGAGGCATTCACAAGTGCCTGAGGACCATTTCTGATCACGAGCTTGCAGCACTTCTGTTTAGTGTCTCAGACGAGAGGCTGAGCTTCCAAATGTGATGACACTGGGGTACAAGGACTTGTGCTGATGAAATCCTATCATCGACGAGCTCAGCAAATATGGTGATCTTGAATTAAGAGTCTCTGTGAGAGCTAAAGCCCCCATGTGTTCCCCCCACTGGCAATTATTGAGCAGGATCTCTGTTTCTCCCCTGAACTTGCTTTCTCCTCCCTGCCCCCATGAGCCTGGGAAGCTGCAGTGTGTGACCATTTGAGCATATGCCAATCTCTTCAAAGATTCTCTGTAATCCCCTGTGCTAATCCTCCTGCAAGAGGAAGGATGCTTGTAGGCAGCACTTGCAAATCCACACTCAGAATATTAAGCTTGTTATAACACCTGGCCTGTCCTTGCATCTGCTGACTCATTTCCAAGGAAATTGTTGTGTGTTTCTCCTTCCCGTGGACTTACTTTGAAATGTTGCTTCAGGTAAAAGTAATATTACTTGTTTCACACATGCTTATGAGAAGAAATGGCAGCACCCAGGGACAGCTCTCATCATTCAGTGCACTAACAGTGCTGAACATGAGAGGATACATTTCTGAGGCGACCTCTAAGGCTGCACAAGTCTGCAGATGCAGCAGAAGTAGGTGGCTTGATCCATGTGTCCAAACATTGACTGTTAGCCTCATGCCAAGGATCCCCCTTAAGGGATACACTGGGGCCCCAACAGAAGAGCTGAAGTTCCCTAGACCAGTGCAAGTTGAAGTACACTTAAAACATGCCCACACGACAGATGCAAGGGGAACTTTAGCACCAGCTGAAACATGCAGTTGGCACAGGGCTCCTGTGTTGCTCTAAAGCTTTCCAAGTGCTGCAAGTGCTGAGAGCGTGGTAAGGTCTGTGCTGTTTCAGCTCCCTCGCCCTGTGGGGCATTTCAAGCAGACATCAATTAGAAATCAACAGCATGCTTTTAAAAGAAAACCACGGGCTCTTCTGTGCGTCCTGGCAAGGAAACTAAGGAGACCTATGCTGGAAGGGAAGCGTCTCCACACCTGTGGCAAGCAGGGCACTGGCACAGGTAAGGAAAGCAGGGGCCAAGTCACCTGCCAGAAATTGCCACTTTCCACAGTTATGGCCACATTTTAGTTTAGCTGGTTTCCTTCTCAGGAGTATTTGTGACAAAAGGTACGGAAGAGGCTTTCGTTCTTCACAGGGATTATGTTTAATCACAACGGGTATTAATGAATGAAAAATTAATTAAATAAATAATGATGCCCACCAGACCATTAACAACCAGGGAAGAAAAGGCAAGGGAGGAACCTTGGCTCCAAGCAGGTGGCAGGTACTGGCTCACTGGAAAGCTCACAGCAAGGGAAGGGCAGAGAAGGGAGCAGGCAAAGAATCAAGGGTTGCAGTGCAGGAACTGTGAAGGGATTAAAGAGAAAAACCCATGCAGGCTTCAAAACACACGTGTTAAAACTTGAGCGTGCAAGAGGGCATTGGATTTACTTCTGGCTGTTTAACAGCGAACTCCCAGCTCCATCAAGTGAGAACACCATGCTTTATCTTTAAAGATGAGGATGATACCAGCCTGATTAAACTGATCTAAATCTGATGAATCCATGAGAGATCGCAGAGAGATACAGAGAGAGGAATCAATAAGGCACTAATAGATGCTAGAGCTGCTGCCTGTAAATCAATTTGGAATTGTCCGGTGCACTGCAGTTCATAAAATGCACCACAGGCTGTAATTGTGATCTGGACTAAGTTACAAAGGAAGAAACACCCAGGAGCCAAAGAGTTGCAGCAGGCTCTAAGTGGTACGCAGCTGAAGGAATAAATCAGCTGCAAAACCCCAGCAGAGAAAGCAGTGAGGTCTGAGCATTCTCTGAGCTCTCTGGTTGCCATCAGCACCTACACTGCTCCATGCTGGCACTTCAGGATGAGCTGGGAGGGTAACAAAATTAGAACTTGGACAGGAAAAGATGAAAATTAAACTCTAGTCAGTGGTTTGGTGAAAGGAATTTTGAAAAGTATGCCTATGGCATAAAGGATGCTTCTATAAATTGTTTCATATGTGCTAGAGAAACTCATCTCATGTCCCTGTAAATAACCAAGTTGGTTCAGCTGAGTCGAGGCTACAGATTTTGAATGTGGCATCTTAGCTGAAGTCTAAGGTAGAAGAGAGTAATAGCAACAATGACCAAAAAAAAAAAAATTAATTTAAGTGTCTGTGTGCTTCACCTTCACAAAATCTTTCTCTAGTTCAGCCTCTTTTGCAGAGTGACACCCACGCTATCAGCCTGGATATCTCAACACCTTCCCTGGAGAAAATGAGGTTGACGTGCGGGCCCCAGGGGCAAGGGAGAAGGGATGGCACCGCTACACAGGCAAACTGCCAGAGCTGCTCTGAGATGAGCACAGCCAATCTTCACATCAGGGTGCTGGGACCCCTCACCTCCCTGTTCCACATTCCGGGCTCCTGCAGTCCCAGGGGTGAGTTACTGAAGCAGCTGCAGTTTAAACTGCCCGAGGGATCTGCATGGCGTATGTCGTGGGAAAGTCATTCCCTGCTGCAGGACAGACTGTGCTCTGCCAGGTGCTGGCTGCTTACTCCATACCCTTTGCAAAGATGCAGAGATCTTGGTTGTAACTTTGCCAAACACGTTGGGGAGGAACCAGCAAAAATCTATCACAGCTGCAGGTCAAAAGCTGTCTTTTCTATCTGCCAGGCCTGCATGGGCTGTCTGGGGCCATAAGCCAGGCTGCTTCCATTTTGGCTTTTGGGTAGTCCCAAAAAGTTTCTATTCGTCCTACAGCTTGCTTTGCCTTGCTCCCCAGCCCTTTTCCCACCCAGAAATGTGCATGCTGAATGTGGTAAGGATTGAGAAAAATGTTACAAAGTTCATTTTATTTCTCTTTACCCAAAGCATGTTTTAAAAAATTAATAAACTGAGCTTTCACATTTCTTCCCCTTGTTTCCAGGGGGAACTGTGAACACAATAAAACTGTAAGTAGTGCTTTGAATCTAAGGAATAGAAGGAATGCTATATATGAAAAATGTCTGTCTTTCATGTTAGAGAAAAATTAATTTTATTCAAGGAGTCAATATACTTCTAAATAAATATTTGGCTGCAGAAAGTCTGCAAGGTTTTGTTATTAGTGGAGGAAAAAACTAACACAAGCCATGGGATGCTACTCCCTGTGTCAGCTGTGTGGGGAAGGGGTTTGCTGCTCAGGATGAGCCTCCCACTCCTGCTGCACACCCATTAGGAAGGTTTGGACCTTAAGAGCAGCGTGATTTCAGCATGGTTTCAACCTGGCACTCTTGGGGGTACCAAGTGGCTTTGTTGGGTTGGGATCACTCAGCCTAAGTTAAGCTTTGTGCCCCAGGGTATGGTCCTAAACTAGGTGGTTCCTGACGTGCCAGCAGCTGGAGTATCTAGCAGTATAAATTTCATCTGGAGGAAGACACAAGGTGGTACATTTAAGGAGTTCTCCAGAAGCACTGTGGGGTCTTTAGGTTGGCTTAATGTACACCTCAGTTCCCTGTTGTACCTTCTGCTTGTCCCGCAGTTTGGGACCGTTCTCCTGCACTGTGAGGATATTTGGGGCTGATTTCCACAGAGCCTTTCTCCACAGATCAACATTGTCCAGAAAGAGCATCTGCAAAAGCTCGACACTTCTGGCATGCTCAGAATTGCAGCTCCGCAAAGGGGCCTGACCATACTCGGGTACCCCCGTTCCAGGATGCTGCAGCCAGGCAGCATTAACCTGCCTGGGGAAATGCAGCTGTGGAGTTTCCTCTCTCCTTCTCAGAAGTTACCGTGAGACTGAGATGTGTTAAGTTTACATTATTAACCACGTTGTTTGATGACAACATCACGATGCTGTTGGGCAGCAGCGGCACAGTGCTGGGCGCAGAAGAGGGTGTGCCACAGACCGGAGACAACAGCTGGGGAAGAGTTTTAGCTGAAAGACTCTGACAATCCCACTCTGTACTTGATGGGAAGCCAACGTAAGTGTGATTTTGCCTGGAAGGAAAGTGGAGCTATGAACTTTTGTAAGCTTATGATCTTTTCCTCCCATCCAGTCAGTTTGCTCCTGGAAAGACTGTAGCCACATGATTGTTTCACGATAACAGGAACTGGGTTTTTTTAAAGGAAAAGAAACACCTAAGATAATTTTGAATCGTTCAAAATGTTGCTGTTAGCAGAACAAAACATTTATCCTGATTCTTAACAATTTAATTTTTAAGTAAACAAAATAAAATTTTTGTTTAATCTTTAGTCTTAAAAAAAAAAATCTGCTTGGATACTTTGTTGAACTTGACTTTCATAACTTTGAAGAAATGGTATTTTCCCGTGGAGATGGCCAGAACAGTTTTGCAGAGCTGTTCTTAGTACTCTCTTGATAAAATGTGCTAATGCTAGCGAGTGTGCTTCTGTACAGCATAGATGAAAATGCAAGGGCAGCTGGGAAGTCTTCACAAGAAGTATTCTGCATCATGTGATGTCAAAGATCCCCAGGCAAACGTAGCTAGAGACAGCAAATCTCTCAGAGGGCTAAAATCCCAGCTGAGTCTCAAACTCACTGTGCAAGAAAGGGCTGTAATCTGCTAAAGAAAAGCATATGTACGAAAGTCATTCTGGCAGCTGCATCTGTCATGCTGCTTCTCCCCCACCCTGCCTTGACAGACCCACTCTTCCTTCCAGTCGTGTGCTTTTCCCATAGACGACAGAAACAGGCAAGCACAAATGTCAGTCATGTGAAATTTATCCCTTAAGATAGTCCTCCTTTCCTCATCCTGCCTTACAGTCTGATTGAGCCCTATTGCTCCCTCAGCCCCTCGGGGAAATGCTCTCAGAATTAAGCCCAAGTACTGGGCAGGATCCCTGGGCTTTCCCTGTGCAGCCACGCAGTTCCCCCCCCCACATGGAAAACACCCCTGTGCTCCACGAGGGGACAAACCCATCCTGGTTCTGCACTGCACATCCTGCTCCTTAGCGATCCTCTCACGGATCCTGCGGCAGGAGCCTGCTGGAGGGGCTGCTGCCGTCTCGCACCGCATTCCCCGTGTTGCAAGAGGGAATCGGGCCTCAGAGCCCCGATGGCGACAGGGGGGGCTGATGCTCCTGCCCCGCCCCGATCAGGGGCAGCGGCCTGGGGTCTCTGGGGCGCCCGGGCAGGCACGGCCGGCGCTCAGGAGAGCAGCCCTCGGTAAGGCCGGCGAGCCTTCAGGGCTGCGCGCAGGGAAGGCAGAAAGGCGGGGAGTTGTTCCTAGGGCCTCCCGCCCGCAGGCGGCGCCCGCGCCCCTCAGCCCCCCCGGCATTCCCGGGCTCTGTTCCCGTGTGCGCCAGGTAGTGAGCTGGGGGTGACCGGCGCAAGGCTGCCTCGCCGACCATCGGAACTTCGCGCTCTTTACACATTTCAACAAGCAAGGGCATCAGCATTCACTGGTTGCACATTACGTAACTTTTGTATTAATTACTACTCAGCCCCCATTTGCTGGTTGTGTCTCTCGCCTCTCATGTTAATCAGTCCGCTCCGCAGGCGCGGTCCTTCCCTCCATCTGAGCCTGGAGTCCGTTCTGAGTAGGTGGCCAGTGAGTCGGTGGTCGCGATCGCCCACTGCCGGAATTACCATGCCCCAGCTACTGCTCAGCCCCGCTGACTTCGCACCCGGTGGCTCTCGTCCGGAGAGCCCATCCAATTTGGGATTGTCTTCCCTATTCCTTAAAAGACTAACCAAGCATCCGATACTCACAATGCAACGGCTTAATCCTAACTCTCCGGCCACCGGCTACTCATTTTAAAAAATAAAAGGCAAAGCTTGACTCAAACCCCAGGGCACACCCGGCAGGGCGCGGTGCCGGCCCCCTCTGAGGCGGGAGCGCCCTCAGCGAACGCGGCGCTGGCCCCGCCCCCGGCGCGGTCACGGGGCCGGCCGGCACAG
>VZTA01023420.1:76510-93844 GCA_013398855.1 Mohoua ochrocephala | reverse complement strand
GGCGGGGCCGGCGGGGCGGGGCTGACCCGTGTCCCCTCGCAGGTGGAGTGGGTGCCGTGCCCCTACGACGTCCATCACCGCGTCCCCCGTGCGTCGCTGGAGCGGCACGCGGCGTCCTGCCGGCTCCGCAAGATGGGATACTCCGCCGAGGAGGAGGTGGGAGCCCGGCTCGGGAAGCGGGGCACGGGGCCGGCGCTGCTGCTCGGCGGCCCCGGGCCTTGACCGAGCCCTTTGGTCCCGCAGGCCGAGATGTACGACTCCAGCTTCTTCTACGAAAACCTGAAGGTTCCCGCCGTCGCCATGGGTGAGCGGCAGCGGGGGCTCCGCCTGACGGGGCGGGACACACCGCTGGGGCTGAGAGAGACCCCCGGGGAGGTGCAGAGGCTGAGGGGACGTCCCTGGGGGGGCAGAGATGTGGGTCGAAGGAGTCCAGGTCCTCACGGTAGCACAACTCCACTGCCTTGTCAGCTGTAAACTCCCCAAGGCTTCCTGAAAACCTTGAGTGTTTCAATCAGGAGATTGGTTTTCTCAAATTGTAATTTGCAATTTGCCTTAATTTACCGTTTTTATGCTTCTGTGTCTGTAATTCTACTCTGTAGATCACTTTTATATTTTCATCTTAAAATCCAAGGAGGATCTGGTTTTTTCCTCTTAGGAGTTTCTTCCTATGTTCTCAGTCCCCACTCTTGCATCAAATGCAGAAAGTGTATTAAAATGCATGCTTAGAAGGTGGGAAAACTGTCCCTAGAATTTGGCGATAAAGCAATGGTACAGAGAGCAACACACATGCATTCTTTTTCCATATCCTTGTAATCCAGAAAGACTTTTTTTTTTCCATAATTTTCTCCCCTCATTTCACATATGGAGTAGATGAAAATTACATTTTTAGTTCAAATGTCCTCTTGTACATGAATGAAACTATGATGTTCTGTACCATACCATAAGTCTCATAATAGAGTTTGGGGAATAAAGACTAACCCAATCAAGTACCCGAGAACTTGATGTAGAAGTTCTATGATTTTATTTTCTTCTCTGTCTGCAGATAAAGATCTACAGTTTCAGATTGTTAAGCAGGCTAGAGCTCAAAGTGCAAAGGAAGGTACAGGCTACAGCGAAGGTAAGGAACAAGCAAATGCTGAGGTGACTTCGCCAGCCTCCTGTGAAGAACTGCTCTTGTCTTCCTCCTTGCTGCTTCCTTCGTTCCACTGAGAACTGCTGTGAGGAGTTTCACTTCATTTATTTTTAATATTCCTTCCCCTGCATATCTTGGAGCATGATTACTTTCTATACTTGGGGCAACTAGGTGAGAGACTTTGAGTCTCTTTGAGTCTCTTTGAGTCTGTTGTGCTCATGCCTCTGTTATCTTCAGGACTGAAAAAACCAAACAACATGCATGTTACTATGTTGGAATGTTTCAAGACTGAACTAAGAAGTTGTGTAAGAACTATGCTGGCACATCTGCAAACGCGATGTTGTCCTTTGTGTCACTGCTCCAAGCTCAGTAATTCCTTTACATTTAATTTTTCGGTGGGTTTTGTGACCAGCCAGGGGACCAGGCAGGATGGAGTCTTTGAGGGTTCAGACTTCGGCAAAGTAGAAGAATAGAGCTTCCCTATGGAATCTGTAGAGCTTCAGGGCATGATTGAGAAATTACTGAAACAACCTGAAAGATACAGCATTTGCTCTCTGTAGACTTTGGTTTGTTAAGCATGCATGGCAGAAGGAAAAGTGCATTTGTCCAACTTTTCTGACAGTGAGATACAGCAGCACTTGCTCAGACAGTTTTTCATGTTGTCTGTGTTTTTCTGGCATAGCAAATAGAGGCTTAAGGGACAGTTGCTTGGGAAGGGCGTTTTTGAGATGAGCACTGTTTTGAGTACATCAGGTGCATTCCCTCTGAAGGGAATTAGAAACTCATTAATTTGACACAAGCACATCCAAGTGGAGAAGCAACAGATAAAGCCTTTGTGGAGTGGTTCATTGCAAAGGTGCACCAGTGAGCCACTAGATGCCAGTGTTCACTGCCCAGATATTTCCCTGCAAGCTTGCCTTGCTCTGAGGATAACACTAAAACTGGATTGGTGGTTTTCGTTGTGGCAGCTTGGCCTATTGTAAGATTTACTGACTTGTTTGTTCAATTTAAAGTCTTTGGCAACAGAAACAAATGAAAAATAATTTTTTGTTGTAAATTTCCTTTTGACTCACTGTATCAAAGGAAGTGATTTTCTTTCTTTGTTTTCTTTTTCTTTTCAATTCTAACCATATTTAGAACATTAGCATAGCTACATTGTAGAACAGAAAAACTGGTCTTAATCACAAGTTGTGTAACTCTTGTAAATCACAAGCATGTAATTATCAGTGCGTTTTTATGGACTTCTGTGACCCTGTAAGAACAGTGCATTTTAAAAATAGAATTCTAGTTTTCGTGTTTAAATCCATTTGTTCATGTTAGAACAGCTCTGGTTTAGGTTCCAAGTACAGTAATGATGAAATCTTGTATTTGAGGTTTGTTTGTAGAGTTATTGTGGTTCCTCTTCCTTGGTATCTTTAGTAGGATGTGAGATTGCCCAGCTTCCGTTAAGAGCTGAATAATCTGGAGAGGCTCTAGGTTTGCTGTTGTGGAGGGTGTTGCATACTCCCTTCTTATGTGTTGGCTCTTCTGTCTGCCTGGAGATGTGTGGGATTGTGTTGGGGGAAGCAGGATTATGGAGGTCAGGTTGCTGGAAAATTGAATGTTTTTGACTAAAATGCTTTTTTGCAGGCAATGTCCTAGAGTATTGCATCCTGTGTCTTTAGGGAAGTCACTTCACTGCAGTTGCAATGGATTGAGAATGGATTGATTTGTTTGGAGGCATAAGTGTTTTAACTGGGGAATGGGAAAAGTGAGTACCAGGCTGACAGTTCAGGGAAAGAGGAGTTTCCAGGCAGTGTGTTTGCTTCCATAACTTGAAGTCAGTTTTCTGAACCGACCCGGAGCACTTTGAAAGTGCCTTTGTAGTCCTTTTAGCTATAAATTCCTGTGGCAGTCTAATACAAAAGCTCTGCAGAAAAGGTGACAGCGTGAGACTTATTTACACAGTGCTCGGTTATTTGGTCTCCTGGAAGCTATCGTTCTTGTTGGCAGAACAGGTATTTTGCAGCTAGTACTTCACATAACATTTTAGGAGTAAGATAAACCCGCAAGTTAGAGCTGCAGCCTCTCTTGATTTAGCTTGTAAGCCAAGAGCTGAACCTCATGGGAAATTACAGAGTGTCATTTTGATCTAATCTAGTACAATTCCTTCATGGCATATGAAAAGCTGTATCTGTGTAAGCAATCAAGAGGGGTTGTACAGCTTGCATGGGGCTCGGGAGGGATCTTTGAGCAGTTCTTATCTTTTCTAATTAAGAAAGTTGAAACTTCTTACAGATATGTAGGGGAAAGATGAAAACAGCATGGGAGTTTACTGCATTGTTTGTTTGTTGAGCTTCTTGGTATTTTCCTGCATAATTCCGCTACTTTACAAGTAACAGCTCTCTGTCCAACCTCCAGGATCTTACTCACTACTGCCCGTAGAAGTTCCTCAGAACCACAAGCGTTTCACCTGTGACCTGACTCAAGCTGACCGCCTCGCTCTTTACGATTACGTTGTTGAGGAAACAAAGAAACAGAGGTCTAGATCCCAGATAACGGAAAATGACAGCGATCTCTTCGTGGATTTAGCAGCGAAAATCACCCAAGGTTTGAAGAATGATCTGTTGTTGAATTTATGGCTCAGAACTTTCAGTTTGTCCAGTTACATGAGTTTTGTTGAAAGCCAAACCGAATTGGTTGTGCTATTTTTTGTGGGGGGGGAGAGCATACTGTTCTTAAAAGCCACAGCAAAGACCTGGCCTCACAAAGTGCCAGTTTGGTGTCCTTCATGATGTTTTCCTTCTGAGAAAGCCTCATTGCTCTGCACGTGTATTGTGTGTATCTCAGTGGGTGGATCTTCTGTCTTTGCTGCAGCTGACTTCAGGTTGCCTAATGTTGCCAACTTGCTGTGCAGCTCAGAACAGTTATTTGCTGTAAGAGATTATGAGATTAAGGATTGCTTAAGAGTAAAAGCTGAACAGGAGAGGTTGGCAGTCATCCAGGTGGAGCTCTTGAGCAACATACTTTGGTGTTGGTCTGGGGCCTCTCATCCCTGTTGAGTTATGCCAGTTTGTAACTGTACCGAGTGCAGCAAAAACATCGGTGTCACCCTGCAGGCCCTGCTGTGCCTAGGAGGTGAGACAGTGCTTGTCATCTACACGGGTAAATTTTTTACAGAATCTGGCTTTCTCATTCTGTGTCTTACTGTAATACTGGCTTTGAAAACATGACCTGTATTTAGAAGGCGTTTGACCAAATCACAAGCCCGTGTGTTGGTTTGGATCACAGTTTGGAGATTGAGATCACATAACAGTGTTTTCTTGGTGGCTTTTTAGTCGTGTGTAAACAGCCAGCAAGAAGGTTGGGGAGGAAGCTTCAGATAAATTCACCATAGTTACTAAATACAGGAGGAACTTGAGAAAGAACACAATATATTTTATGTTCCTGAACGTACAAGGCCTTGCATACCTGCAGGTGCTAATGTCCTGCTCATGACCATTTGTTTTACTCCCAATTTTTTGCTAGATGATAGTCAGAAAGGCCCGAAGTCCCACCTTGAAATTCTGGCTGAAATGCGGGATTACAAAAGGCGGCGGCAGTCATACAGAGCTAAGAATGTTCATATAACGAAGAAGTCCTACACTGAGGTGAGATTGGAAAATAAAAGCTTTTTTGCACAGAAGTGCTTATTTTATATCAGCATCAACAATTATATGCTCTTTCAAAGACAAAGAATATATGTCTTTCTCTGCTTCTTGTACCCTGCTTCATTATCGTTGCAAACTATAGAGGAATGTTTTTGGCTTGTTGCAGCAAGTTACAAATAATGAGCATTTCTAACTGCTGAGTTTTGAATGTGAAAATGCCAGGAAGATATAGCTCACCATAAAATGGTGCTATTTAAATTTATGCTAAAACATGCTTCTGCAAATAAGACTTTCCATTCAAACATCTGATGTACAGGGTTTAGGTGAGATTTTTGTGGGGTTTGGGTTTTTTCGAGATGTTTACAGTTTGTCTAGTGCTAGTTCAGGCCCTACCATGACATGTTTGTTTTTAACATATCTTAATCACCAGGTGATTCGGGATGTCATTGGTGTGCATATGGAAGAACTCAGCAATCAGTGGCAGGAGGAGAACAGGTTGGATAATGCAGAGATATGTGAAGGAGGGAAGTCAAAATCCTCAGGAAGGTATGCCACAGCTATCAGATTCTTCAGGCATGGAGCAGATTGTAATTTTATTTTACCACCTTCTTCTGATAGCACATACCAACCTTATCTGAGTCATATGCACAGTTTATTTTATACTCATTCTATTAAGTGTTGCTTGAGAAGCTCTGCCTGCATGAAGGATGGGGAAAAATTATTAATAAGTATCTTTCTTTCAGAGCTAAGTAGGCTCGTTGCAAGTGATTCAGCTGAACAGGTAGTTTCTGGTGGACCTGGGGGATAGTAGTGCTCCCTCTGTGCCCAAATGTGTGTATATGTTGTAGCTGGCTACAGAAGGACACTTGGAAATACAAGTAGACAGTTTCTTACCCTTCCCTACCACATGACATGTGTTAGCAATATTACACCTCAGAGTAAAGGTTTCCATAACATAATGAATATGGGGAGGCTTCACAGTTCTTATCCCTACAAATGCTGCTGTGCTAATTGGGAGTGTGTTTTAGCTGTACATAATTCTGCTGTGTCAAGCAACACTGCGCACCCTTCCAAACATTTGTCACTGAAGTAAACATGGAATCATGATCTAGTGGTAGCCTATTTGTGCCTCTTCAGCAGGTCTTTGAGAGGAGAATGTTTTTGAAACAAACTAGAAAGTGACTCTCTGTTCCCAGCATTAAAATGAAGATGAATGGGTGGCAGAGCACTGGAACAGTCTGCCCAGGGGGGTCGTGGGGTCTCCCTCACTGGAGGCATTCAAAAGCCACATGGACACGTTCCTGTGTAACCTGCTCGAGGTGACCTTGCCTTGGCAAGGGGAATGGAGTAGATGATCTCCAGAGATCCCTTCCAACCCTAACAGTTCTGTGATTCTGAGAGATCAGGACTTGGGTTCTCCACTGTAGGTTGCAACTTAAGACAGGTGGTTGAAGAGTTAAAGATTTAAAGCAAAATAGAGTGATCCCCTTCTACTGCCTCCTCTTTCACAAGCAGAGGTGTTAAGACTGAGGAGCAGTGTTTATAGGAAATGACTGGACTGAGTAGTGTGCTGAGATGTGCACATGTAAGAGCATGGGCTTTGGGCCTCTTTTGGGAGGTACTGTATTTCTTAGAGAGGCTTAATAAAAGGTATGTCCTCTGTCTTACATCATTAGTAGGTCATTATATTACAAAACTGTGAAACTATTTTTATTGATTAAAATGACTGAGTTTCAGAAGGGAAGACAGGCGGTCGGCTTCAGTGGACTCACGGCAGTCTGGGGGAAGCAGTAAGGACACGGAATGCACGAGACACAGGAGAGACACCAGCAGGAGTCCAAGTAAACGAAGGAGGAGTCGTGAGAGAGGCAAAGACAGAGACTCTCGGAGAAAAAGAGAGAGGTGAGCAGACATAGTGACAGCTGACTCCTGCTTCTGAATCAGGCAGCTGTAGCCATTGTCTATGAGAATTTAGTGCAGAGATTGAGAATATCTAGTCCAATTAAAAAGCTAAGTTAACCTCATGTGCAGTATGACAAGCCAGCGGCACGAGGCTACTAATACTAAACAAAACAAGCAGTGAGATCATAAACTGTGATCCAGACTTCAGAATTTACTCTCACATCTGAAAGCTGGCACTTTCTACAGCACGCTGCAGGACCGCAACAGTAGTGTAACAGGCTATTTGTTTTACTCCTGGATCAACCTGGTTAAATGGACAGTATGTTCCTCATCCACAACTAAGTGGCTGTCATGTCTAGTGCTGATTTCTGCTCTAGTTTGCTCTAGACCTTAATAAACAGGATTATTTGTTTCACTACTACGCATACACTAGCCTTTCCATATTAGATGCTTCAAAACAATGCTGTCGCTCTTCAGTACTTCTGGACGTACAATTTAGCAAAAGAAAACAAATCTAGGCCACACCTTCTAATACCGTCAACATCTGCAGGAGCACAGGTGTGTGGGACCTGTGTTCGAGCAGAGATGAGGACTGTTGTGCAGAAGAAATGCTGCCTTGTCCCTCGTGTGTTTGGGTAAATGCATTACATAAGTGTGTGGATGGTAATGATGGCTTGTCTCAAAGCCAGCTTCGTTACACTGTGATGTCATTCATCCTAAACTAATTGCCACTCTGGCACTGTGTGGCAAGGCTTTGATTAAAGCAGCATGGAAAATAAACTGTCTAAAAGCAGTTTACTTTCTTTCCTTAGAGGAGGACATGACTACATTTAATGAGAGCTTTCCATTTTCCAAGTTGTTTTTTTCTCTTCAGACTTTGTCACTCTGAGCCTAACAGCCCACACAATGTTTATGTTTTTGTTTCAGGGATGAAGACAAGTATCACAACCATAAAAGAAGAAAGTAGAAACAAGAACCTGAGGATTTTGTTCGTCAGCTGTTCAAAACATAACTTGCACAAGAACTATTGTTACTTGCTGTTTTGCCTGAGACAGTAAAAGTGTGCACTTAATACTGGTGTTGCATCACACCTGTGCTGCTTGGAGACAAAAACGTTTCAAGCTTTGTCAGGATGGAAGCAGTACATTTCAGAAAATGTGTAGATCTGTAACATTTATATGAATATTAATAAATTTTTATATTTATAAATTATATTGATCTCTCATGTATTTGAATTTAGTCTGACAAGGCTGAAGAATAAAATCTCTGAGAGGTTGTACTTACTGGCCTTCCTGGCCCCTAGGTAGTGGATATAGGACAGCTAATCCCTGGATTCCAGATCAGTTACAAACAGGGAAGGCGTGAAGAGAGCTCCCCTTCCCACCTAACACTGTCACCTCTAGCTGACACTGCCTGATTACAGCACGTACCAGAGGGCAGATTTCAGATTTCTCCAACAGGCTAAAACGTCTTCAACTGCAGCTGGTGTTAAATGGACAATAAAACAAAAGACAGTGTTCCCAAGCTCATGCTCAAAGAAAATTTGGATCACTATCATCTGGCAAAGGTGATGAGAATGTAGCTCTCCACAGAAGCTGGGGGGAGGCACCAAGAACACACTTGGGATACTGCTGAGTACCATATTCCAACACCAGGTGCATTTCCTTCCAGCAATAACTAGGAAGACTTCCCATCCTGTGGACTATCTTACAAATATTTGTGATAGAGGTTGATAAAACAGACTTAAAACATGCAGATACATACTAAGGATGTGCAGTTCTGTTAATTCCTTGCACAATCTACTTCAGCAAGGTCAGCGACCATCAGCCAAGCTCCTTGCCTCAACAAAGTAAGCAACTATAAAAGAACAAGCTTGCAGATCCATCTTTCCTAAAATACTTCTGTTTGATCAATGTGCCAGGAGAGGGCACTCCATGTTGCTCCTGGTTGTCGCCTTCTCAGTCAAAGGGAATCTTTCCAGTTTTACTGTAGCCACCAGTGTCCTCTTTCATACCTCAATTGTTCCTGATTATCTGTCACTAAATATTTGGTCTAGTTCTGATGGATTTAGGCTTCTATACCTGCTACAGCAGTCCAACCAAGCAACTCTGTGCCAGGTATTCCTCACCTACATGACAAATGCAGTCAGTAGCTTTTCCTGTCAGAAAACAAGGCATGTTTTAAAACATCTTTATTAGACAAGTTTGTTCAAAAATGAAAAAAAGATATTTAAGTTCTGAAAGGCTTCTAATTAGAGGGAAAACAATATGGAACCATTGCAGTCCTCGCATTGGTTTTGTCTACCAGCTCAGCCACGGGGTTCTCATTAAGTTCTTTCAGTAGGGCTTGGTAAAACAGTTTGTTTAAACAGAGGATGTCCAGGCAGACAAGGTAGTCCAAGGACCTGCTGTATTTGTGCCAGAGTCAAAATGAAGTCAGTGCTACCAGAAGTATAATGAGAAATGCTCCAGTGACAGCTGCCCAGTCTTAACTGAATTCCATGTTTTACTTAACAATTACTTAAAAAGTGTAGGTAGGAAGCTCAGCAACAAAACAACTTTTGCTCAATATAAAAAGATGAGTGAAGGGGTCACTCCCACCCTAGGGGTGGGAGCGTTTGAGAGGCAGGAGAACAGTATAACCATGTATTCAATTAACATCCTCTGAAGGGCCATCTCAAGAGTAGGACAAAGAAAACAAAATGCCAGAGGAGAGGATCATGTTGTTCTGAAATGTGCAAATTACGGTACTTTGAACACAAGTTCTTTTCTTGAACTTATTTACTCCTTCCTGTTTTGGTTTTTTCCTCTCACCTCATGCTGAAGAGTAGGGTTGATCAATAAAATATGAAGGAGTATGGCAGGAAGTGTCTGATCAGCACCATGCCATAGTGTTGGTCCCTGGAAAGGAATAAACCAAATTTTTTAAAATGATACTTTCACATGGTAAATCCTAGTGTGTTGGACAAGATACAATTTAGGGCTGTATGAATTGCAAGCAAAAGGGGTGTGATTAAAAAGTGGTTCCTACTAAAAATTGTCAATCTGGTAACTAATGATGAAACAGTTCATTTGTATGCTCTTGTTTTGGAGCTCCCATGAACTTGGAGCTGGTGGCGATCTAAGACAGTGTATGGAGTTGGCATGGCAATGATTTTGGGGGGAGGTGGGGGCCACAGTGGTGCCTTCTGTGAGCTTCTGAGAGCTGGCCCAGCAGTGATGGTGGGTTGTGTCAGCCCGCCACGCACAGACAGAACAATTTCAGAGAGATGGTAGGAAGAGTTAAGTGTCTGTTTGCAAACGAGCTACGCAGGCAGCACTCGGAGGACAGGCCTGTTACGGATCTTTTTTAATTGGTTCAAGTGCATTTCGTGTGACCCATGTGTGACTATGGACACAATGAGAGAACTCCCAGTCTGTCTCTCTGGTTTATGATCTATGCTAAATCAAAGGAACAGCCCAGAAGCTGCTGCTGGTTCCAGAACCAGTAATAAGCAGATCTTACATGCCTGTATATAATAGCTTCCTACAGGGAAAATTATACCACCAGATAGAGACTTCAATACTTCAGATAAAGATGGATAAGTAACAATTTCTCTTTTAACAGTGCAAACAATGAAGTCGACAAAAAATAACTATGTATACTTTTGATACAATCTTAGTCAATCCTTACTCCTGTCATCATGGCTATGCCCAAAATGAAGATGGACTATTCACCTGAAATTAAAGGCTTAAGGAGAACCCAGAGGCAATTGATACATTAAAATTCCTTGCACAGATTTTTACTTACGCTTGTTCTTTAATTCCTTGGAGGAATGCTTTAGTTTCTGTCTCTGATATCTCTCCATCAATACTGGCCAAATATGAATAAAGGAACGAGAACGTTTCGAAGGGAATTCGAGCTGCTCCGCCTTCTGGGTCTCTTGTTAGGATTTCGCAGGCCTGTTTCATTGAACTCAATAAGGACTACAGGGGGTTCCAGCAAGAAATGAAAGGAAAAGTATCAGAGCCATGAACATCTTTGCATACCATGACAAAATCCACACTGTAAGCCATTAAAAGTGAGCGTAAATGAGATGAAGGTGTTATCATCGCTGCCTAGCTTTAAACCCCAAATTTACTCTCCAGTGCAGGCCCAAGGATGGAAACAGTAATGTAGTTCTAGTAGAGACAGGAGAAAAAAATACCAGAATCTTGTGATGGTTAAAGATGGCATAGGGTAATCTGAGCTCTGTCTCCAGTGGGGCCAAATTGCTCTGTTCTGCTACTGTAAAAGCTCCAACATCACTGTATGTAGTAAGAGATGTTGGGGTGTGTATGTATATTAATGGTTCTAAATGAATTCTCAGCAGCAGTCAAGACAGACAAATCTGCAACCCCCAGAAAATGAATGTTTCATGATTTTATTATATTATATAATCTTTAGATTATATTTTAGCTGATATTTACTGTTTCCCCTATCTCTATGCAAGTTCCATTTTAATAGATAGTAGAAAAGGCACTGAGGCAAAAAGCACTTAAAGAAGATTTCAGTTTAGTCAAAGGCCAATAACATCCGAGTTACCTTTAAAAAACATGCCTCAAATTATCAGTTCCAAATATACTTTGAAAAAATCCTTTCTTTAATTTGATGTTGATAATCCAGTGCCCTATGCATGCTGAGCTATATGGGGAAAAGTGGAAAAATTCAGCATTGAGTTTCATTCAATCAAAGACTGGTTGGATGCCATTAAAGAAACAAACAAATAAAACCACACACACACAATATAAAAGCACAAAACCAAACCCACACAGGCTTTCTTTAACCTAAGTTTAGTATTTTTCACTGCAACTTTTTCAAAATTTACTCTTACATTTTCATTAGCAAGCAAGCAATGTCTATGTAAAAAGACAGTATTTCCTAACAGTAGAATAGCAATACTTAAAATGAATGCAGTATCTGTTTAGGATCTAGAACACAGGCCAGAGAAATGCCATCTTATAATCCTCTAACAGTTTTACTTCATGCATCTCCTCCCCTGGGAGGCTTCTCAGGGGAAAGAGAGGCAGCTGACTCTACGATGGCCAACTCTACATTTTGCATTTGGCTACCCCTCTACTGCCCTTTCTGGTCCTGCCACCCCAAGCTGCCACGGTCTCTCTCCCAGAACACAGCAAAGTTGTTCATATCCATTTTGCTGCCTTTGAAAGACAATTTAACAGGCTACCTGTGTGGTCATTTCTCCAAGGCTTTTGTAAAAATGCATCAGTGCTTTACAAAAAAGATACTTCAGACTGATGCTCTTAAGAAGTTCATACTTGTCTACTTTTGTATCTCAGCCGTGACCCTGTTTGACTGTGACCACAACTGACAGCTGCAGGAAATGAATGTAAATTTCTTGTGTATGTCTTTCTCTCTGGTTTAGGAAACTGAAGTTTAGGTTTCATGATGTAGTACTGAAATCAAACCATTCACTTAATATCCAAAAGGATGGTGAGATGGTGAAATGTAGTCTGTCTAGCTCCATCAGAATGATGTTCCTGTGACTCTATTTTTGGTTTTGGTTTGTTTGGGGGTTTTTTGGGGGGAGAGAGGGGTTGCTGTTTTGTAGACAAGTAATGTTGCTGTTACTATTTTTAAATGAAGAAAAGAGCCCAAACTACAAGATCATTTTGGGAGGGAGACTGGAATCAAGAAATACACATTTGAAATAAAGATAGATAGATAGACAGACAGACAGACAGACAGATATACACATATACAATTGCATTGCCAGGCCAGGTGAACATTCAGGGTTTCCAGATATTGCAACATTCACAAAATATTATTTTGCATATATTTTCTTTTTAGTACCTTTTCTTCCCTACTGTAGAAATCATTGAAAGTATTATACTTCATAAGAACATCAGCTTAATGCATTTTATAATCTTTCATTCTGTTGAAATGCTCTGCTGAGATTTTATTACTGACATTAAAAGAATTAAGTGTAGCTTTAGTAACATTAAGTGCTGCTGTGAAAATTTAATTGGCTACACAATCAATTAGAAAATCGGTTCTTTAATTTCTCCCTCCAGTTCTCCTCCATGGACATTTACACTGATGCCATCAGCATCATTCCTCTATCATCCTCTCTCACACAGTACGACCCTAGGCAGACATGCTTGCTCTTCTACTGCCACTCCAGTAAACTGAGGACTTAGCCATCCTTCTGGTTGAGTTCCCCAGACCAAAATCTGATGGGCGACAGAAGTAAACACGCAAGCCACTTTGCCAGCTGCTGCAAAAGCAATCGCCATTCCCCAAATCCATCTGCATTAATTGTTCTATGGTCTATCTTGTATATTCTCCTAGACAACCACTTGTGTTTGGATAGGAGGGCTCCTGCTGTGAACATACCCCACCGAGCACACTGCACCCAAGCGCCAGAAACTTCATCCATTCCACCTCCTCGCCAAAACTGTCCAATTGCAGGATAGTCTCCACCTGCTCCTCTGGCAAGCCCAAATGCTTCCATTTTTCCCTCAGTTCTGCGACGGTCACCATGCCTTTGGAAGAAAGCTTTGAACGAAATCATGGTAAGAACTCAAAAAAACAATGAATTTAAGAACACAGTGTCTCCCCAAAATACTTCAAATACTTGACAGTCTCTCTCCCCAGCCATCTCCAACCCATCACCATTCCTCCATAATATTATGCATTCGATAAAGAACAGCTTGTACCTGTTTGTGCAAGACCTTAAGGAGTCCTTGGGTCAAACCAGCATCTGTCTTCTCTGCTAAAGGCATTTCCATCCTCTCCTTCACAGGAAGGGGTTCACCTTTAGACAAGGCGGAAAAATACCTAAATGAATGGGAAGAGCAACACGCCTCAATGCCCATGGCCATTACAAACTGCACAGAGGTAAATGCTCTTACAGTTCAGTCTAAGAATCTGCAGCCTCCCCCACAGGAGCAGCAGCACCTGGCAAGCTGCCCGCACACGGAGCTCCCATCTTCCTGTGCCCAGAAACCACAATCTTTAGACTTTACATGTTCCTTTTCATGACACTCTAATAATTCTTATGGCATTTAACTTATTTTGTGCATGATATACTCAGCTCTTTCGACTGATGAACCTGAGGGCTTATCTGTTTAACGTTCCCCTCACGCACTACCCAAAACGTGCATCTGCCTATTCACATTGCAACTCTCTCATCAGCATTTCTGCTATTTCTGTCCATTCCAAAATAACATTTAAGTGTAGAGCATAAAGAACATTAGATGCACATCCTTTTAATTACAAGGCTGCCACAACCTTAAGAGCTGCCTCTGCCTTAACTGGCCAGCAACCTGAATCGTGCAAGGAAAACTCAGTTTTCATTCAGGTGCGCCTAATTTAAAAGTTTCTCCACTTGTCCTGCCTCATCTGCCCTGGTCACCCATGTCCACGTCCAGGCTATCCCATGCTGTGCAAATACCTGCTAAAATACACAGCAGGCAGCACTGCAGAACCGAATTAGAGTGACTGTATAGAAACAGATGCACGGTATGTATGTACATATAACACCCGGGCTATCTTTCAGCCAGATCCATTTCCCCGTCTGATTATTCCCAGGGACAAGCACTACAACACCGGCAGCGCGTGTGAAGCAACCGCCTTGCTCTGCTTTGCACGGCTCCCAGGCACAGATCCCGCTCTGCTCAGGTACAGCGGAGCGTGTTCCAGCAAGGGGGAGTGCGCTCAGCAGCAGCCGCCCACCCATCAGCGGGGCTCCTCCCGCCGAGCTGGTGCAGTGTTCCGGCAGAGGTCGGGGCTGGCCGGTGGCGTGGCCTTGGCAGTGCCGCGCTGTCGCCGCTCTCGCCAGCCCCGCGTCCCAGCAGGCTCCAGCCAGAGAGACACGCCACACCATTTAAAGGTGGTCCTGCTGGCTTTCTCCAACACTGCAGCTGGAACAACTGAGCTTCAGATTCTTTTCTCTTTAACAGACAAGCCAGACTGCAGCCTGGCTTTGTTAACAGCCTCCCCTCCCTCGTGTACACAGTACAGACGTTTTCCAATCCTCCCAGCTGAGAACATCTCACAGACACCTTTCACGAGCTTGCCCACACAAACCATAGGACAGGAAAAAATTATAGTGATCAGGTGAGGTAAAAGAAAAAAAATGGATGTTAAAGAAGAAACATTTAAACATCTAAATCAATTTTATAGCGAGAGATTTATTATGTGGATTATCACTTCAAAGGTGCAATTTTTCAGGCACTTTTCCCAGAAAGAAAGAAGAGAAACCTAACCAAGCTTAAGAATTAGAAAGCTAATGTCTATTTTTTCCTTTAAATTCCAAGAATTAAATCTCAGATGAGAGAAGAAAAACCAAAGCAAACCAAAAGGAAAAAGGGTTGGTCTTTCAGATAGAAAAACTAATAATAAAAAACAAATTAAGATGCCTTTTTCTGTATGGAAATCCAGCTATTTCAGAAGTAAGCCAGCCCTAAACCTCAAGGAAAAAGAAAATAAATAAAATACCACACTGTTTTTAAAAGGCTTACATGCTGCATTAATACACAGAAGCATGTATGCAATGTACACGCTGATTTAACCTTCAAAGCCAGGTCCACTGTACAGTAAAGAGAAGCAGTGAGGTTTTGAGGGTCCACATGGATAGCTCTCTGTTGTTAGGTGAGCATCATACTTACGCAGCTGCCCACTGCAAAACATCGTAAGGCTGAGTCCTAATAGCAGCTTTAGTAAATTGCTTCAGAATATCAGGCAGCTCTGGGGGGATTTTGATCTGCTGAGCACAAAACATGGTTTCTGGAAGAGGCATGGTGTCCAGTCACAAGGACCTGAAAGAAATACAACAGCAGTTCACAGATGCAGGATGTGAATGAAAGACTGTGTGTGCACGTGGGAGTGAACGGCGCCTGTCCCCAAATTCCCTCCTGTCCTACTTGATAGCTGGGGCTACTGGAGAGCTGACAGACTTGGAAGGGTAAACAGACAAGCCCCACGTGGCTCTAAAAAACTTTAACTTGGTGGCAACATCAAGTAAAACACTGGAGCTCGGGCACCAATGACAGCTCTGGCTGAGGAGAGCTACTACTTTAACAGGTATCTTCAGATAGTTTTAAACCAATTTTTCTCCTCAAATCTACCACAACATAACTTTGTAAAACAGGCAGCCCAGACAAGTCACACCACACATGCCAACGTGAAAGGTATGTACATTGACAACTCACTACTGCACGCCAAGGAAAATCTTGGCTTTTTTTGTACAGATGCCAGAGTATGCAGATGACTGAGTTTCTACTGGTCTTATGTACTCCAAAAATGCTGTAGCAAAAAGTTACTAATTTGTGCTCCTGACAGGCTTTACATCAAAGCAATTACAGTGATGATCAAAACGTTCATGTGTGCTGCAAGCACACACTGCACTTTGCTCATACAGCTCTACAGGTGTGTTTGTCTCATTCAGGATGTAACTCATTTGTTGCAAGGAATCCTGTTCCCCAGGATCCAGAAGAAGGCACAGAGATAGGTTATTGTATGGTTCTTCTCCCATCATAGCAATGGGGCACATTTGGTGGGAAATGAGTACTCTCCTCATCATTTCCAGGAGAAACTATGGCATGCTTAAGTTGATTTAGCAACAAGAACTGAAAACCCCTTAGTTATTTGCAGAAAGGAGGAGCAGTGAAAGCAACAGCATCGAGAAAGGAATCCATGTAACAGAATCCTCTATCCCTTTAGACTTTTTCAATTTTTAAGATAAAATAAGAGTACCTGGCAGGTGGCTTTCTCACGTGAATTCTCCTGTAGTGGAAAAGAGAAAAATTAAAAGTCAGCGATAGAGCAGTGGAACTGCTGTGACTCAAGGCTCCTTTGAGGATCAAACCATACTTAGAACTTTATTTACAGAGAAATGCAGACAGGGTACAGCATCTTCATCACTCCAACGCAGCCAATTTGCATCAGGAATAGACTTCAAAGTGCGCATTTAATTACCACATTGGTCACGCGCTTTCAGTAATGATTCAAAAATACAGCTCTAGCCAAGGAACTGAAGCCGAAGGCAAAAAAGCTGCAGATTTCAGGACAACAGAAAAACTCAAAGGAATACAGGTGTGTGTGCATGTACCCTTGGGAAGCAGTCAAATAAAAGAATAAAAATATAATAATAAAAAAAAAGCAGTGCAAGAGCTGTTTTTCTACAGAAAGACATTAATCACAGAGTCTCACAGAAGGGCTGAGGTCGGCAGAGACCTCTTGGTCTGACTCCTTGCACAACCTATGAGAAGAGTGCAAAAGATCCATGTGAAGGTGGGTTTTGAGTATCTCCAAGGATGGAGACTTCACACTCCCCTTGGCAACCTGTGCCAGTGCTTGGTCACCTTCACAGGGAAAAAGGGTTTCTTGATGTTCGGAGGGAATCTCCTGTACATATACACGCACCTAATGAGCAAAGAAAAGCACGGCCAGGTCAGGCAGCCTCTGAACCCCTTTGCCCCTTCGTTACTCTGTCATGGGTTACTCTCGCTAGAGACAAAGATCAACTCATCACTTTCACTTCGTGTTAGCTCTTATTTTCTGTTTTTTTCCTTTCACGAACCAAAACCAGCCCCAGGTGTTCACGAGACAAGGCTGAGGCCAACAAGTGGCCGCTCACAGGTGGCCCAGCCGCGGGTGCCCGCAGCCCACCCGCCCCGAACTGCGGGG
>VZTA01023420.1:26505-76356 GCA_013398855.1 Mohoua ochrocephala | reverse complement strand
AACCTGATGGCGGCGCGGTTTAAAGGGCAAGAGCCGCACCTGTTGTGTACGAACTTTCGAAAAGACCCAAACCCTGGATGAGGGGATTGAGTCTACCCTTAGCAAATTCACGGACTCCAGCAAGGTGGGTCGGAGTTGGGCCGGAGGGTACAGCGGCTGAACATGAGCCGGCAGTGGGCCCAGGTGGCCAAAAAAGCCAATGGTCTCCTGGCCTGTAACAGCAATAGTGTGGCAAGCAGGATGAGGGAAGAGATTATTCCCCTGTAGCGGTCCTGGTGAGGGCACACCTCGAATCCCGCATCCCCTCAATTCAGGGAGGACACTGAGGTGCTGGAGGGTGTCCAGAGAAGGGTGACAAAGCTGGTGAAGGGCCTGGAGCACAAGTCCTTTGTGGAGCAGCTGGGGAAGCTGAGGTTGTTAAAGCTGAGGAGAAGAGTCTCGGGGTGACCTTATTGCTCTCTACAACTGCCTGAAAGGAGGCTGTAGGCAGGTGAGGGTCGGCATCTTCTCCCAGACAACCAGTGCCAGAGTAAGAGGACATTGTCTTCTTAGCTGTAGGAGGGCACACATTAAGGTTGGACATTAAGAAGAATTTCTTCACAGAAGGCATGATTAGACATTGGAAGGGTCGATCCAGGGAGGTGGTGGAATCACCATCCCTGGCGATGTTTAAGGAAAGACTGGATGTGGCAGGTAGTGCCATGGTCTAGTTGCTAGGGTGGTGTTTGGTCAGAGGCTGGTCTTGATCTCAGAGATCCAACTTAACTGATTCTATGACTGTGAACATCTTAGCACCGTGGGAGTGGCAGAGCCCATGGCAGGGAGGCTGGTCCCTGAGTGCCTGGGCTCCCTACAGCCCGCTGGCCCCTGCATGTCCCCTGGCCACAAGGATGCTCTGCTGGGTGAGCAGTGTTAGGGTGGCATGTCCATCTTGCCTTTGGCATTCCTGCACCTCCTTTCCTGACTTGGATGAAATGTGAAAAAATGCTGACTGAGCTGAAAAAGAGGGCATCTATCCCCAGAAATTCCCTTTACTTGCAGTAGCTGCTGCTTCCGAGGACAGTTCAGCCACAAGCAGCCTCTGCTGGTCAGGCTCCACAGTCCTGGACATTCAGGACAGCAGCACCATTGAGAGTCTGCCACCACCGAGAGCAGCACAGCCAGTGCCAGCTGCTTCTCAGCACCTGCTGCTCCAAATCTGACACCACGAGGCAGAGTGGGCTCTCCCACTGCTCCAGAATGCCAAGGAACCAAAGTGCCCTCTCTGCCACAAAGTTTTGGTGGACAGCTACAAGTCTTCCTTCCACTGCAGATAAAAACAGCACTGGAGGTAACCTGCCTGGCATCCTCTGTAAAGACACCAGCACATCTCTTGCTTACAAAGCAATACCCCTCCTGTACTTTCTATCATGGACTGTACATAGCCTGAGCACTCAAATTAACTTGGTAATAGGATTATTTGCCTCACAAACCCCTCACAAGCCATTGCTCCAAAGAAACTTGGGTGCTGCATGCTTGAAACAGGCCAAGCAGTTACTGCAGAAGCACACAATCTTATTTGGAGCCAGGCCTTTTTAATCCACGTTATGCCCCCACTGATGAACATGTAAGGCCATCCAGGACAAAGATAACATGGTGGGCTCTGGAAAGCAAAAAGCCCACATTTTAACAACTGTTTAATCTTTCATAAAACATGAATACTTAGCATAAGCTACAGGCTAATTATTTGGCCTCAAAATAGTTTGCAGACTCCTGTAACTACATGAAAACAGCAAACTTCTGACATGTAATGGCATACCTGTCCTTTAGTTGTTTTAAAGCAGCATTTAAGAACACTATAGCAAGAAAAACCTGAAGCAAACATTATCCTGCAGGAGCTTACAGAATAGAATTCAATTAAATTGATTTCACAAGGCAGTTTTTCAAAGGTCTAGTGATAACAGATGAACAGTAAGTTTCATATTATCTCACATCTGCAGTCTTTGCACGCACTCGGAACTATCCTTAAAATGCTCAAAAACTAAATGTCTTACTCTCAATTCTTCCAGCAATTTGGTCCAGTGCAGTGAAATCATGCATAAAGCTGCCACACTCTATTATCAGAAACAGCAGCATGTAGGTGGAAATTTTTTTCTGTAGTTAATGAAATGTATTTTCATAGAATGGCCTGGGTTGGACCTTACAGATGACCTAGTTCCAACCCTCCTGCCACAGGCATCAGCACTTTCACTAGACCAGGTTACTCAGAGCTCCATCCAACCTGGCCTTTAACATTTCCAGGGATGGGGCATCCACGTCTTTTCTGGGCAACCTGTTCCAGCGCCTCATCACTCTCACAGTAGAGAATGTCTGCCTAACATCTAATGTAAACCTACTCTCTTTCAGTTTGAAGCCACTCCCCCTTGTCCTGTCACATGCTCTTGTAAATAGTCTCTTTATATGAATCCATGGTGCTTCCTAGAAGTATTTCCCTGCACTGGATAATACTGAGTCTTGTACATAAAGAACATTTAAAAGTATACACACGGATGTAATTGTTGCTTTATAGCAGCACTGCCAGAAATGCTGCTACATAGCAGCATAGCTTAGAATTTCTGCAGCTTCTGACTTCCGTGACTCCTGCTCACAACTAGTCCACGTATCCCATGTACTCTCCCTTCTAATCCAGCAGTATTTTTAGATTCATCACATTCCGTACCTAACTCTAGCAAGTCACTTATGCAATGTGTATCTGCTGAACATGGCACACCAGTGCAGCTCTGCACTATTTAGGTTCTAATACAGAAACTCTATCCAATATAAATAAGAGCTTTGCGGTGTTCTCCGTTTTTGTAAGCAACAAGGAATTCTAAGTAAAACTAATGTCCTTTCCCAGGAACACAAACAGCCCTTGAAAGGCAAATAATATTAAAGACCACCCCCTCCCACACCTGATGTCAGACAATTCCAGGTGTTTGACTTCTCCTTATATAGAGGAAAATGCCTCTGCAGCTTTGGTGTTGTCCACTGCTCAACAGGTAAGAGATAATAGCAGGTAAACAGATAAGCAGAAAAACTGATGTGCAGAGCTGTGAAATAATCTTGCCATTGCTCCATCTCTTGATATTATACTTAACACATTCAGTTTATTTTGAAACTCTTATTTGACCTCTGGAAATACAATCTTTAAAAATTTTTCATTATTGAGTAACTTTGATTTCACCATTATCATTTCTCAATTTATGGTGACTTCTTAATGAAGAAATTAAAACCAGAAGCACAGCTTAAAAAAATTGCTGTTAACTATGCAGTTCTTTAATTCCTGTTACCTAATTAAGAACTGAAATACCAGAGTAAGAGAGCTCTAACTTACCATTATGCTTCGTAAAAGTTGTTTCCTCATCTGTTTCAGAAAACACCTTCCTTTATTTTGCATCCTGACCTGCATTACACTACCAAAATTCAATTCCTTGTTTCATGTTTTTACTATTTGTATCTTCATTTCTGCCAAGAAGCTCACTCATTGCCCGGGCTGTACAGTGGCCATTATTCCCAAGGCAAGCAGAACAAGAACATTGACCCTACCACAAAACCTTTCCAATCCAGATGTAAAAAAATGAACAGTGACGTCCAAGGAAACAAAATGCTGCTGATCAGCATGCCAGGCAATCAAAACCCAGTCATTTGTGCTTTGTAAGGTACAGGCCTTTGTGAGGCTTTTAACAGAGTTCTCTGAAGAAAAGTGCGGCTGCTGTGAAGACTTTTATGAAGACCATTACGCAAGCATAGGGGAAGGCAAGGAAAGAATTAATGCACTCAGCTGAAAAGTGATGTAAGCACTGTAACAGGTTGGAGTTGGCATCTTACTGAGGAAGTCACTGACACAAAGCAGTTACAGGTACCGAAGGGCCCTCAGAAACAAAATCAAGTAAGTAAATTCAGCTTCACTCAACAGAGAAGGGGCAGACAGAAAAGATGCAGAGTTTTAACTATTTTTAATCAATATAAAATAATCTGTGTAAAAACAGTCAAAGCCATGCTGCAATTAACTTCTTTCAATATGCACAAGATAGCTACAGAGCCATCTGACAGTTCTCGGATGAAGGCCTGTAGAACTAACAACAGCATTAGATTCTCAACACACAAAGGGGATACAACTGAGCCAGTACACACCTCCAACCCCTCCAGCCAAGACCAAGGTCAACACAAATCGTGGTGGAAGAGTGCACACACGCACACACACACACACACACAAACACACACAAACACACACACACAGAGTCTTTCCCACTTGAAAAGTAATAGGAGCCCACACCATTCTGCATCACTCCAGCACAGAGGGAAGCCACTGGCACGGTGCTCATCAGCTGTCTCAGAAACAGCCACTTAACTTATGTGCTTACTTTTCAAGTTTCTATGCCAGGGGAGTACACAGCACACAATAAGGCAAACCACTGAAATTTAAAACAATTTATAAAGGACTGTTATTTAATTTCTGTTCTCTACAACCTCCATATTCTTTCAAAAAATGTGTAAAAATAAGGAATGAGGAGATGAGATTTCTGAAGAGTTCACAATGGACAGTTCTGGAAACAAACTTCACCTGGGATCTGTAAAGCAGTGCAAAAGCCAGCACAACAGTTGGATTCGAAACCAGTTTTCCATTAAAAAAAAGCAAATACAGATAATGTAAGCTGTATCAAAATAGCTGCAGTTCACATTGCATGACTGGCCTGATTCGCTATTTTCTTTCACGACTTGTAAAATAACAGTAGTAAGAAACAGCACAAAGGCTTTTTCTTAATAGATTTTAATATTAAGACCAGTTTGTCTGGATAAAAACGCAAAGTTACAAGTACCACACTACTGCAAATTCTGCATGATGCACAGTAGCGCTTGCAATATTTGAGTGGCAAGACCATTTTGGAACTGTTTGCGAAAGGTATGTCAAAAACAGAATCTTGGCCTAAGTAAGAATGTATGTTACCAGTGAATTTATTATTGTGAAAATATATCTGTCCCACAATGTACACCACTGTAAATAATCAAATGCAATATTTATGCACATCAAAAATATATGGGGCGAATATATACTCAGTTTAGCATTAAATCAGCAACAGTGAATGAAAGAAATATTTTGGCTATTTTTCTATGATTTCATTTCACTAGAAATTTCCTAATAAATCACTCCAAAGGGTGATTTGTGGTTCAAAACCATCAGGACAACAGTAATTCTGTAAAATAGTATGGATCTGAGTGACAGCCCAGTCATCCTGCCACTACACTCAGATGCATTTGGCTTGTGCTCGCTGCCTTAGAGCATGAGTCCAGACACCAAGAAAATGAACTCCCACCATCACAGCCTGGACCACTTTAGCTCATACCACATCAGATCAGAGATGCAACATCAATAAAAGGAGATGACACTTTAAAAGCACCTGCCGGATTCTCAAGTATTAATTATATACACACACGGTAAAGTACAGAATACTGAAGGAGAGTGTACTGAATAGCAAGTTAGATGTTCCATCAATTTCCTCATTACTGCAATGGATATTCACATTTTCTGCATTGGTCCAGGAAAGATACTGCAATCTAAGCATGTGATTTGATGCTACTTAAAGCTCTGTGATACTGTTATTTTCTTTATCTACATAACCCCCACCCCCACCCCCAAACATTACTGCAAAAGAACTCTATCTACATACAGAAATAACACAGACTTGATTTGGTGGCTCTTGTTTGACTGTGTTCTTGCAAAGAAATCTGCTAACTTTTCCTTGCCTGTTTAATAGCATATGTATTTCCCTGCCCCTCAGGCAATAAATGGTACATGATAAATCACTTCCTCAGTACTATTCCTGTAAAAATTCACAGTGACCAATTCCGAGAGAATTTTTTTTGGTTGGGTTTGGTTTTTTTAAAAAGTAACTGTGCAATATAAAATTCACACTACAATTTTCAACTTTGGTAACTTACAGAAAAAAGATTTCAAGCTCTTTAACTAAGGATCAGGTCAAGATGTTGCTTACACTATGCTTTTTGTGCTGTGCAAGCACATAATTTAAGGTTCATCCCTTTTCTTGAGATCCTGAAAAATTCTAACATTGATAAGAAATTGGCTACAATTTAAGTTGTGAACCTATCTAATTTTAACTGGTACCTTTAAATGCTTCCATCACCTAGCCTTAGTAAATTTATACTTACTGTTTCAATTCATGAAATCCTGATCCCAAAGCCAACACCCACCTACCCCCTTCAACCAAACACAAAAATCCAGCTGAGCCTCAACAAGTACATCTGAATTCTCAGAAGAGGAAATATTTTCTTGATTTAACAGCAACTGTACAATATTACAAACTCTGACACATGAAAAACAATCAGGCAATAGAAAAATGTACAACAGCTTTGGTGTTATACAAAATAATAAAAAAGACTGGACAGCAAGATACATAGTTCATTATGTTCTCACGACAGCAACTTCATTGCTGACTGTAAGACAGTTATGTACTTTTGATATTCTCTACGTGGCCTTTCCACTCATGAAAAATCATACTGTATTACTACAATAAGAACTGTTATGAACACCATAAAGTAAGCTCCAAATTTTATAAAAACATCTTGCCTCTTCGCACTATTGCTTTGTGGCACATTGTCAACAGAACAGCAGTCCAAAATAAAGTGACAACTAGATTTAATAAATTAATATACTTTTTAAAGATGTACAATGCACATTCTTTTTAATCCAAGGTTTTAGGGTGTCAGGACACTTCTATATACACATATACAGACCTCAGACAGCATTTATAACATCAGAAAATGCAGATAAGAAACAGAGCCTTAACTGCTATCTGAATGCTACCAACAGAAGCCAAAACACTGCTGAGAGTATTATTGGGAGAGATATCCAAAGACGAGAAGAGTCTATGAAAAAAGGACATGTAAAGGCAAAGGGAAGGTCAAGATGTTTAATATGACCATCTATTCTTGTGAAGACTGAGGTGGAGTTGTTGATGTGCCTGGTTTACCAGACTTCCGTTCGTAATTCACAAGTCGTTGTCCAACAAGGTACCTGGGATTACAGTAAAAACAGAAATTAACACAAGATAATACTATTTTGTAACACAAATCCACTCTATCTCCTTTGCTGCCAAAGCTGTTTTTTCATTTCAATAAAAAGTTATTCTATAAATTATAAGGGAAGAACTTCAGCTGCTGCTTAGTCTTTCTTAAAGAGAGAGAAAATATCCTGATGCTACTTCATGGAAAGCTTAAGAGGTGCAAGATTCCTTTAGTGTGATATTGAAACAGAGTTTAACTATCTCATCAGCTTAACAGTTTTCATACCTTTCACATTATTCCTTTCTTGCTCTATATCATCGATTCACACTTTTTGCCACCTAAATTCCTTTCCATGCTTCCTATTTGCATGCTAGTTCTGCGTGTACAAGAGCCCTACACACCTATGAATTCTTCCCCTAAGATCTGTCATTTCCTTTAGAAACTTTTTCATCACCGCTCCTTTTCTCATGGTTCAGGAGAAACAACCATTGCACATTCTTTGTACATTTTAGAATGTCACAAAAACTTGTATATGCTTCTAAAATTTGTTACATGAAAGATTTAATTATGCATATTTCTGAAGCACAAGTCTCTACTGGCTGCCATGACTGTGTCTGCTTACTTCCTGAAATGAGACAAACTTCTTGTCTACAAGGATAACATTTAATAAGCGCATTTAATACCAAACCTAATTTTCACTCTAGATATATATTCATAGATCTGTACACCATTCGTGTGTCTTATTTACACAAGAAAGCAACTTGCTACATTAATGCAAGTTGCAGTTCAATCCACTCTCTGCCTGAAAGATACTAACAATTAGCTCTAAACCCATTTGTAAATACAACTACTAGCTATACATACTACAGGAGGCCAAATATTACAGAACACGCTATGAAGGCAGGTGGAGAACAGGATACAAATCAGCTGATCAACTAAAAGGTGCTAAAATTTAAAATGATCTGCCAAGAGTTTAATTTTAGTTACAACTCTCTTATTACTGCTAGATGCTATTAATTTCACATTTACACCAAACAACTTATCAGTCGCTTCTTAACACTTAAGATTCAAAGAACTCTATTTTAGGTTTGACTCCTTTTGTAGTTATTGGAAAGCAAAACTCTTGCAGGACAACTCAGGATATGAACACAACAAACTCATTTATTCCTTTTCAATACAAAAGAAGCCTAGCAAGATTAGTTGCTAATCTTCTTAATAACTAATAAAAAGGTAATTAGGGTAACACCAAAAATAATGTAATAACACAAAAAAAAAGGTTAAACTAAGCAAGATAACCAGAAAATAATAGGAAAATTATTATTTTTATCAGGCATCTGAGTAATACAGAGTAATAATCACTGAAAACATCAGAAAACCACACAAAATTTGGTAAGGACAAACTATCAAATCAACTGAACATTCTTTAACAGGTTAGTTGGACTAATGAGTAGGAAGAGTAAGAAAAACAGTTATGCAGAAAAGGTTGAAGAAATGGTTTTATAAGCAGCAGCGTGAGACATGATTTTAACTTCCAGGTATGTTGTAATTCATGACATTCATTTGTCATTCAAGACTACAGAGGAGACAAACAGTCAGCTTCATTTGTGGGAAAACACGTTCATGTTAGACATGGGGGAGTGTCCTCCCTTTATAAAGACAGTCTATTCCTGTGTTTATCTACCTGAACTACAGATAAAACATATGCCAAGAACAGTTTGTCTTAAAGAGTCATTTGTCAAAACGTCTTAAAATCCCTTTTAGTCCTAGGGATCTACACCACCTGAATTCAACCTGAAGTTATCATAATATAAAGGGGAAAAGTTTAAAAAAACCCCACTATATACTCACTTGTCATTTTTAATATGTTCATAAAGGCGCTTGAACTGGCGGACTTGGAAGGACAGAATTCCCATCAAAACCACCACCATAAGCAGAAAAGGATAAATCCGTCGCTGAACTAGGTTCTGCATTTCAGCAGTAACTCCTACAAAACAAGACACAACCCTTAGATATTCTAATATTGCTGAACTAACTCATGTATTTCTGCTTCTCTGTTTGCTTCCATACTTTTTGTTATACTGTAACTTCAGTAGAAGGGCGGTGAAATAAATTACACATCCATTTACATCAAAGATCCAACATGACAGCTGCTGTTCTTTTTAATCTGAAGCACTAAGAGTGGAAAGTTTTCCATTAACAGAGTGAAAATCCACAGTAGAAAAAAAAAAAGAGGCTTATCAGTTCTTTTTGCTTATTAACTTCTGTTTATCTGCTTACTGACTTCTCCTTGTATCAGAAAAATCAATGCAATAAAAGTCGGCATTCAAGTGAGACTGAAGAATAAAAATGGGACTTCTTGAACATGTTGTTAACACCAAAACTAACTAGTAAAAGTCAAGTGTTGATGAAAAAGCTCATCTACCCCAATTCTAATCAAATTATTTACCTCAATTATGAGGAGATAGGAAAGTCTGAAAAAACCCTACATATTTAAAATTTACATTTTAATACTATTAAAACCTCAAAACAAACCCAGGATTTTCACCTGTTCTGAGCTTCGTTTAGAATCTGACGACAAGTCAGAAAAAGACGGTCTCAGCTCAGTATAGCTCCTAGAGGGACTCAAATCGAAAGCTGTTTGTCCAAAGAAGAAATGGATTAAACATTCCTTTCCCAAACTAGCTAGATACCTAAAATGCACACAGAAGAAATCAGTGTCTCCCCCTCCTCCTCTCACCTTCACAAGGGGAAGAGGAGGGGCAGATACTGATTTCTTCTCTGTGGTGACCAGTGACAGGACCCAAGGAACAGCCTCAAGTTGTGTTGGGGAAGGGTTAGGTTGGATATCAGAAAAAGGTTCTTCACCCAGAGGGTGGCTGGGCACTGGAACAGACTCCCCAGGGAAGTGGTCACAGCACCAAGACTGACAGAGTTCAAGAAGCATTTGGACAAAATTCCTGGAACATGGTGTGACTCTTGGAAGCCTTTAAACATTTACATTTGTTGGCAGAAGAGGTGTTTTTTGTTTGTTTGGGGTTTTTTTGGTTGTTGTTGTGGTTTGTTGGGGTTTTTATTTATAAACTAGAGCTCGAAGTTTTATTTCCACAAATGTATTTACACTGCTGTAACCCATCAGATGATAAGCAGGTGTTCTGAATGCATACATACCCAGTAAAGGTACAACACCAGAAGCTATGATGTACGGTACACACAGGGAAAGTAAGAGGACAGAGATCACAGGTGCTGCCAGTTTACGGATGATGAAGTGTAAGTCAATGTTACGAATCCCATTTGCATATACCTAAAATGGAATAAGTCAGAAGTAGAACAGATCAATCAAGAAAGCCTTGCTTTGCACTTACAGAAATAATTACAAGGTTTTACACACTTCTCCTTATGAAAGGAAATGGGTGTTCCCATGGCCACAGTTGTAGAAGGAAAAACTCTGCCAATTTACATCATGAGGGTTCCAGGAAATCATTTAAACAATGCCCAAGAGACCAACTTAATCTGGAATAGAGTTGTGATTCAGTTGCAGGAATGCAAGAGACCACCTGAAAGATCATTTAATAGAGCTGTGGACAATGGTTTTGTGGGTGACTTGGGATCACTTTGTGCTGTTAATTTACTAGAAGAGGATCCTGTATATGCTAATAGAATGAATTATTAAATTTGGTAATGGGCAGAAAATAGGATCTTATTTTGTACTTGGTGGGGCAGACCAGAGCGTCTGCACGTAGAGTCTGTGCCTGAAAAAAGGCCTCCACAATTCTTAAGCTTCTGCAGTTACTACCAGAAGCTAAGGTCAAAACGTAACCAGATTAAGCATGGGAAAAGACCAGTTTTGAATGGCTCCCAGCTATGGCTAAACAATGGCCTCTGTCTCACAGCCTGGAAGGCTCAGGAGAGTGTGTAAACAGCCCATGGAGTGCATTCAAAATGGAAGAGGGAGCCGTGGTATGCATCAAAAGGTACTCCCAGACTAAGACTGTATTTCTGCAGTGTGACTGCTGAGGTGATTTAGTGACTGGGGCTATGTGCTAGACGTACTCACGAGAGGCACCTTGTGTACAGAGGCTGGGCCATGCACCACAGGCATCACATACAGCGAAGGGCTGAAAAATTACCTTCGGACAAACAACTGAGGTACTTCATGGAGATGACAACCATGGAATTTAAAGATTATAACCAAGAAAAAATGCTTCTGACAAAACAACAGGCCATGCGACTGAACTGCTCAGAGAAACTGTTCTGTGTTGCTTAATAATCAAAGGGGAACAGAAATGGTGTCTTTCATCTCTACTGATCTATGAATGGGGTAATCCTCACAGCTGCAGAGAAAGCAAAATTCTATGTTCGTGAGTTGTGGATGTAAATAATGTCCAATATTTGGACAAGTACTTGGAAACAGGGACTTCATCTGAAGAAATAATCATGTTTCTTTCTCACTTTATTACAAACCTGATAAAAATGCATATATGTATACACAGCATTTTCTTGAATTCAGATTTCCGAGTTTGTTTTTGTTTTACTGTTAAGTGTACCTTAATGGATTAGGCTATACAATTTAAAAGGTTTATAAAAGACAAGCTGAATTTTACTCAATTCCCCCATTACTGTAAGGGTAACACTGTTTTCTGACACACATTGAAAAACATAAAAAATGTATTATACAGATAATTCACATGGACAGTTTTTCCCTACCTGTTCAATAACAGTTTTCAGCCACCACTGGGGACCCATCAGTGTTATGGCAGCAATTATTTTGGCATGCAGAACTCCAAGAGCCCAGTCCTAATTTTGTAAAAATACAGTGTTAGCATTACCCTACCTTTAAAACGTCAGACAAACAAAAGCTTTAAGAGCAATGTGTTAATATTACTTATAAGTGAAAATATAATTACTTTTCCATTTACATGGCACATTGCTTCAAAGAGGTGACATCATCTGCAAATTCCTATGAAAAAGAGGATGCCCTCGAGATTAACTGACATCTGTAAATTTAGCTCCCCGGGACCAGGAAACTCACTACCACTATTAAACCAAAGGCAAATACAAAATAAAGCATTAGACTTACTTAAAGCAATCGACTAACATTCTGGTACAACTAATTTACATAAAAGGAAGTTATTTTCCTTTCTTTAGAATAGGAAAAAGATACGAAGATGTTCACAAGCATCAGGAAACAAGTTATTTTCCTTCTTTTGAAGTTTGATTATTCCCAAAACCCTACCTGATGTAAGAAAAGCTTAAAGCAAGGCAATGCTCTTCACAAAAAAAGTCCTACTATTCAGAGGAAAATTTATGTTTTAAGATAAACTGCAATTATTATGGCATGGAATTAGGACAATATAACTACTGGCTTCTAGTAAACACTCCACATCATAAGTCTATCCTTTCTGGATTACAGGTATTTGTAAGAGATTTTCAATAAAACCCACCAAAAATAGAATGCAAAATATAGGCTGATAAGGCAGAATAAACAGCTACAGAACTGGTAAGACTTGGGATATCACAGACTAATTAACATTCTTAAACTGCTGGGGAAATACATTTTCTTTAACCGATTACTTAAAAAGACAACTTTTGTTAATGTCAATTTTAAAAATTGTTAAACGATTTTTTTTGCAACTGTAACTGCAGTGTTAAAGTTGATTCATGCTTATTTAAGGATGTAACCTTTGTATAACTCTCTTCTCTTTTGTGAAAAATGGAAATTAGTCTCAATTTTGATAGCTCCTTGTTGATTTAGAACAAGTCTCAAATCCCACTTATCCTATATTTTGAATAAGTTCTGCCACATGAAAATAGTCTTTCAGTATATTTCTTTTAAAACTTTTAAAGAACTAATATGCAATAGTAAAGAATTTTTATAATCTCTAGCATTACAAATTCTTTCCAAAACTGTTTGGAAACCATGATCATCTACCACTCTAATCATAGGATGTCCTGATTTTCTGGTCATCTACTCAAAATATACTTGGATTTTAAAATAATGGAATAATTAAATTAGTAGTCAAATTCTTCTTTATATTACGGCTTTCAAACATTTGGATACTGAAAGTAAATGAAAGCTTGCCTATGGGCAAGCTTAGAAAGTCACTGTCCCTGAACACTTTCTTGTTATTTAGTAATGGCTTTCCAGATGTTTTGAGTTATGGTCCCCTCAGCTGGGTTTCTTTGAGTTATGACTTCTTTCATACTTCAGCCTAGGTGATGGAAGCATTCGTCTTTCAATCCACTGTATTTTCATTTTGTCTCCCGACTTGCAGGACAGAAATTTGCACTCAACTTGTGAGACTTGACTGAAGAGTAACAAAACACAAATACCTCAAAATTTTGTATTAATGATTTGACAACTCAGCCCAAAATCAGCATGATCCTAAAGCATATCCAAATTACATTCATAATGTGCCTCATCACTGAATTAAAATCTTACAAGGAAAAAACAAATTACCTGAACCTCTTGCTGCATAACTGTATGCAGAAAGCCTTTCAAAATGATCAGAGTATGTACATCTGCGCATCATACATACAGGTGCACTAACTTCTTACATAACTTTACAATTATGCTACTGAAAAAGTAGCTGATCACTGAAATGCATCCTTTGATGTCATCTCACTGCAGTTCAGCTTTTCATAATTTAAATTCCTCAGCAAATTCTTTTGGTTCAAATAATCCTCACATCCAGACTGGCTGCCTTTTCTCTGTCACACACAAATGTTCTTGTGGAAAATGCTCTGAAGCACCGAATCCACATGAAACAAGGCAGCCCATACTCCTTACATCAACAGCAGCAAAAGAAGGGGAGCAACTGACCTGCCAAGGATAGAAGAGAGGTGTTTGATCCAAAGGAACTCTCAAAGGTGCAACGATGACCAGTTCAAACAGAAGACCAAGCAAAAGTGGAACCACACCAGCGAGCAGTATAGCCACTATCAATGTCTTCATTATCTAAAAAAAAGCAAGGCATTTAAATAATATGTTTCCCAGAGGATTCTTTGTTTAAACTCAAAAATGTAACTGAAACTCCATAAAAACATAGCCCTGGTGAAAAAACCCCAAACCTACACAGACCTCTATTTCACACATATACACCTCTAGAAATATTTTCTACTACATACATAGTTTTGCAATGCAAGTTTTCAAGACTGGGTCCTATTCCATGCCCCTCCAGAAAAAAACATGACTGTGCCTACTACTATTCATATAGTACTAAACCATAAAATCACCTTGGACAGCTTTCAATAGGGAATACTATCCAATGGTGCTTCATTACGTTGCATATTCTCATATGTTGGGAAATGAAAGTATTTTTCCAAAACTGACAATTCTTCTTTGGAGCAAAACAAACCTTAGAAGTTCAGTCAATATGGAATATTTGACTTAAAAATGAAAGACTCAGAATATCGTGCTTGAATCATTATTTATCCTAGAATTCTCTTAATTTAAATGCATCATACAAAACTAGCCTGACTTAATTAACAGAAGGAGAAGGGACAAAGGACAAGTAGAGCATTATGTTTTAGCTCTGAATTTTCTTAAAGAAGCTAAGATCTCCTAAATCAAAATGGTGGATGAAGTATTTGGGAAACATGGCAGTACATGAAGAGCAGTGTAACAGTTCAATAAGCACATTAAAATGTCCGTAACAAAATACCATTTATGCTATGGATGTTTAAAGGAAATACGCTTGGGCAAGAAATCTACTATAGAAATCCTCAAAATGAAAACCCAGATAAAAAAGTGGGGTATAAATTTGTTTTCATGCTGAGAATCTGAACTCCTCGTAATTAATATTTTTGAAGAAAGTATCTTTTATTTGAACAACACAAGCTCAACAACTGATAAAGATTTTTCTGAAAATATGCATCAAGCTACTTTGTAGAGGCATGGTCATCATCATTTATCAGCTTTATTAAGTTTTTTCATTTGATAATTTCCTGTTACTAAACAAGTAAATAGTTAAGCTTCCAGGTTTATGTGAATGTCTTTGTGTAAATGTCTTTGAGAACACGTAACACATGGGATAATAATGCAATATATTCGTCTTTAAAAGAAAACAGAAAAATATACACATATATATAAACACAAATGTATTTACACTGATTGCCTTCCAAAAATAGTTAGCCTATGCAGTGGGAATGGAAGCTGCAAAAGCTTCAAAATGGTCTGAAAAGCAAAATGTACTATACATCACAGAGTAAAGCTTGCAAGCAAAAAATGAAACAAGTTTCATTAGCTAATTTCTTGATAATTCAGTAGAAATTTTTCTCAAGACTCACCATGAGAGACCATTCTTTGACCTTCTGGAAAATGACTCTACGACCCTGTGGCATCCAGGCAACCAGCACTGTCACCGCTCGGATAGTCAGCCAGCAGACATAAAGACCACAGGCAGCTGTGTACAGTTCGTGGATTTTGGCAGTCCCTGTCCAAAATGACATTAACCACCGGCCAGCAAACACTGAAAACACAAGCACCGTTAAATACAGTAATGCTGTTGGACGTATTAAGGAAGGATGCCTATTAAAAAAATACTCATAAAATTTATCTGAAATATTCCTGCACAAATATTATTCATCATAAAACAGTTATTTTGCTACTATACCCATAATACATAAATGTGTGAAGCACTATGCAAATAGTTTCAGAAATGATGCCAAAGAAACAGAGAAATCCTTTTGCACCTAAAATTTCATTATGACAGCAATGTGACCTGAGCTACAGCAAAACAAAGCACTGAATACTGCCTTGTTCAGAGCCTAAACACTGATTTTTAGAACTGCAAAGGCAATCATGCATTAGTGCATAAGCTTGAGCTTAAAATTGTATGAGCTTTCTTTGGGTTGTTTCACTGCCTCATGTAATTTTTTAAGACTTACTGATGGGGCTTCTGAAGTTCTCTGACAAAAAGGGGAGACTGATTGGCTACAGTTCATTTCTTAATAGTGTTTTCATTCCATAGTATTACAGTGGAATTATTTCATGTCCTACTACTAAAACAATCGCAGGATTTATAACTTTGATCTCAACACATTATTGAATTTAGGATCATTAATACAAGAAGGTATAAATTACATGGTATTACAGGAGACAGGTTATGAAATTTAAGCTGGTTGACATGGCTTCATTTATTTCAAATTATTTTTAAAAATACCAAGTGCTTTTGATTTGAAGCACTTATTCAGACATTTTAAAGTGATATCCCTGCCACTTCAGAAAATCTCCTAGTGACCTGTCAAGATCACAGAATCACACAATATCTCAAGTTGGAAGGAACCCCTAAGGATCATCGAGTCCAACTCCCTGCTCCTTGCGGGACTCAATAATGACACCTTCAGAATATTTAATTCAAGAAAATCCTGTAGAAGACCTGGAAAAAATCTATATATTTTCTTTTTCTAAATGGTAAAATAGGTGCAAGAGTTTCAGTTCTCTTTTGCACTTAATGCTACTGAGATTGTCTCAGCACCTGAAGCCCTGTCCTTAGAGGAAAATTATTCTACAACATAAAGGGAATGGCAATCTCTGTCATTTAGATTTTTAGATTATTACAATTTGATGATGAATGATTAAAAATGTGACAAGTTTCCACGTTTTTGCCTTTTAACTTTAAACAATGGTTTCAAAACATCTGCCGTGGTTGGGCATGGCAACATACTGGGTTGTTTTTAATCACAGTTTACCATAATAGACTCACCTGGTAAGGTAAGGCAGATAAGACTAGCAATCAGTAATGTTATGCACATGAAAACAATCAAAAGAAATATCTGAAAAAGGGAAAAAAAAAGGAGGGGAAGTTTATAAGAAAGTTATTTAACCAAACCCCAGGAAGCCCCAGTATAAAAAAATACATCATTCTAGAAAGGCAGCTAAACTAGGATGTTCAAATACGAACTGATGTTTCACTGTATAAATAAATCAGCAATAAGAAACCTAACCGCAGTACGTGCGGAACACCTGCAGTGTTGTGCATTTCTAAGACTTTCCATTAGCTGTTCCAAGAGTAAAAAATAACATTTGAATCCAGAATGACTAAAGTTCTTTGTTATGTCACAATAAAAAGATCATCTCTTAATTTCTGCACTGACCAGCATGACTCTCAAACAATCCTGAAAGGTTTCTAGCTCTGTATGCCTTATGAGCAAGACAGCGGTTCTATAAGGGAAACCTTGCTGACAGAGTTCTTCCAGATGTGCTCATGTTTCTGTGCCCAGAAGCTGACAGTGAAGCTGGTTGCTCCTCAGTCAGGTTTACATCTCACCGGAGAATCACCATGTACTTAACTTCCTTAAATATGTCTCAAGCACCAGGTGCTATGAAGTTCTGCTTCACTAATCATCAAAGCCACACAACAAGCAAGCTTGCTATGGGAAAGCTAACACCTTCTCCTAACATACTACAGAGAGAAAGTTAAATCTGGAACACACATTTTCCTTGACAAGACTTTTGGGTATAAAGGAAGGAAGCAATACCACAGTGACCTAATGATAGCCATTACTTCTATTCTTGAGCTATACCTGAAACCACAGTAAGTGAGCTGTGGTGAAGCTTATATTTAACTCAGAGTTCTGGTAACAACAAGACAGTTATCTAGTTTAAGCTGTATATTATTCTAGAAATATAAGTATTTGCCAACAAAATTTCCCTTCTAATTTTAGGGATTTAGAACTTGTAAGTATTATATGCTGCCTTTCTATGTTTAATACAGAAGATGCAGAAGCAACAGAAGTTCTCTGTTTACTTTCTTAATAAAGCAAAATAGTTTAAAATACACTTCAGCTACAAGACCCAAGTATGCCCCCTTGAAAGCCATGCCTTGTTGGAGGCACACCTGAACCACCTGTTTGAGGGGGGCTTATTGTCCTTCTCTCCATTACTAACTGTGAAGAAAACAAGATGTCAACTGACAGATAATACTCAACATATATGAGGGTCTATAAATAAAATTGTAATTGAAGGTCTTAAGTTACAGGCTGAAAAAAGCCTTATGTGAGAATAACTGCAACTCTACGTTTTAGAAAGCTGCAAACCACACAAAACAGGACCCCACCACCTGACTTCTGATAACATGGGCCAAATCTTTCTTAGAAAAAAATATTTTATGTTTTTTTCAAATGCCTTTTTCTTTTCTCCTAATGTGTTAAATATACATACCCTGAGTGGGAATTTTAAAGGCCTACGATAAGGCTGGAAACCCACAGGTCCTCCTTGTTGAAGTATGGCTTGATGGGCTGCATGGAGACCTTCTCCCACAACTGGAATGGCATTATTATTGCGAGCATGCTGGTTGTTAGGTTGCTGATTTGCATTGTTTTCGTTCTCTTCCTGATCACCAAGTAGGTAAGAATGAAGATCCCTGTAACAATCAAACTTTCAGTTTTGTTCTGTTTGATGTGAATGAGAAACTTACAGAAATACAGGCCTACTCAGAATGCATACAGGTTGTACAAAACTAATGCAGGAGTACTGGCAGAATCTTGATAAAGTAAAATAAGCCTTTTTTGATAACGTACTCAATGTCATCATAAACACAATTTAGAAGAAAAATGCTGGTGTGGATGCAAGTTGGAATACAGTCACAAAGAAAGATCACTTATCTGTTTGACTGCTTTAAAAGCATCACCTGGTATGAAAGTTGCTGTGCACATGAAAGGAAAATGGCATGGATGTTTCAGTTCGTGTAAGCACACGGCTCTACTGACAGCTCGTATGTCACTGTCGCTGAGCTCTATTGGAAACAAGGGCCTTCAAACCTAAATTGTACAAGGACGGTGCTGCATTGCTGCGGACGTGCTGTCAGAAGTACAGCGGCAGGCAGAGTCTTTCAAGAAGATTCTAAATTGCTCAAAACCTGTTCACAACTTTTTAAGAATATCAATCCTAGAAAAAAAAATCCATCTATTTCATATCATTATCTCCAAAACTCTTGTTACACCATGCTTGAACACAATCAAAACTTGGATAATTAATTAAAAACTTCTTTAAAATGCAAGCTAAGAGAAGAGGGGGTGAGGAGAGTTTCCTTATGAGAAACTAAAATAAATATTTTGCATTACAGTGAAGGAAAAAGTCTTTCGTTCATTCACTCAGTTTCTCAGACATAACTTGGCAAAGAATAAATCTTGATCCTAAGAGTGCAACAATGACCAAAACATGGTGGGAGAATGATAATATACTTTGAAGTTACACTGAAAATTGTAGGGAAACAGAATCAACCTTACTTTTTTCTTGACTCATTTGGCAAATAACAGATGAACTAAAAAATAATTTCAAGTGCTAGAACTCTGCCTGGCAGTACAATAATTTACTTTATCTGACAAAGTTACGGTTTTATCCTTCTCTAGATTCTGAACTTTTAGCTTTCAAATCCCCAATTCAAAGTTGCTCACTTCTTCAGCTCAACGTTCTAAATACTTTTTCTTTTTTTTTTCCTTCTTATAGTAAGAAATGCAAGAAGTACACATATATTTTATTTAGATGATTCATGGAAACACTGCTGACATTTATCTCTTTATTTTCTTATAATAGGGAGTTAAGATGATGTTAGTTATGCTTTTACAGATTTCTTTCACTAAGCAAATGCTGTAATAGTGTACCAAAAGAATTACTTATCAAAGGCTAGTCCAGAAGTAGATACAACTACTCCTTAGAAGAAAGCAATCACCATAGAAGTTTTTCATCATGTATTTATCTGTAAGAGAGCTATTAAACCTGCTTGTTGGGATAACTTTCTCCAAAGCTGCCTTCATATTTAAAGGCCAAACTGGGCACAGTGCTTGTAGCTGATTTTGGATTTCTGTACTTACAGCAAGTATCCAGCAGTAACAGTCCATGCTCGTACAAGACCTTTCAACCACTGTCTTGTATGTCCTTGCTCTAGCAAAGCTGGAAGCACCACCTGAAGCAAAAGCAGCTCTAGGGAAAGTTCACTTACTGGAGCGTCACTAGAAACAATGGGAAGAGCAGGAAGTCAAACATAAGGAACATTCTAACAGGAGTCTTTTACACTGAATCCTATTACTGCCCCCACAATACAAAAATACATTCAATGCCAAAAAGGAAAATTCTTAGTTTTTTGGAAACATTTTTCCCTATAACCCTGAGCAGAGGTTAGGTGTTCATAAGCATTTAGGCACTCTGGCATAAAAGAAATTTAAGAAAAAACATTGAGGAAGATTATATCTCAGAATACAGTTTGCTCCTCTATTTGCTTCTGTCATTACTGTTTCAATTATTATTCAGAAATAGAAAAAAACTGCTATCATTAAAAAAATGCAGTTACAGATACTCTTTTACTCTTGAAGCAATGATAATCAGGAATGAGTGTGTTAAAAAAGCAAACACGAAAGGAACTTCACTATCAGAAAGTTGAAATGGGAAGTGTTTTGAGGGTATAAAGCCCCAAACAGTTATTTTTACTGAAGTAATACAAAATGCTTTTTTTTTTTTAAGTAGCTTTTCATTTGTCACATTGTATGATGTAGCTACATCCTTTATCCTTTATTTCTCTTAGAACAATGAAGATTAGATTAACTGAAAACAAAATAACATAACAAAAAATGTCACTTTAATGCTCAGGGAGTGCAAATACACTTTTTCTAGTTATAGAAACACTGAAAAAACCCCATCTTTTTAGAAATAAATGCTCACCTGTAGAGCATGACATTATATGGAAGAAAGTTAGGAAGGAGATACTTAATAATGCGTATAGGAAGCCAGAGCATGAGCAGCACAATTGATCCAAAGACAATCTGCAATAAGAAAGTAAACAAGTTAGTCCAAATAGTAGAACCAACCAAAGCTAGTTCCCTACCCATCTCTGACAAGTTCCCTGGGTGTGGTGGGCTAGCCCTGGCTAACAGCTGAATACCTACCCAGCTGCTCGCTCATTCCCCTCTCCAGCTGAAGGGGAAGGCAAAATAGAAGGCAGGTAAAACTGAGATAATGGCAATTTAATAGAGGAAGCACCAAGCATGCAATCAAAACAATAAGAGGAATTCATTCTCTACTTCCCAGCAGACAGACAATCAGCAACTTCCTGGGAAGTGAGGCAGACAAACACCGTAACCATGAACATCCCCCCACCTCCTTTCTCACACCTTTTACTGCGAGCATGACGTCATAGCCCTTTGGTCGGGTCGGGTCAGCCGTTCCAAGCATACCCTCCTCCCAACCTGCAGCTTATTCACTGGAGGTGAGGGAGCAGGGCAGAGCAGCAAAGAGAAAGTGCCTGGATGCTGTGCAAGCACTGTCCAGGCACAGCCAACAGGCCTGTGTTAGCAACACTGTCCAGCTGCCAGTTCAAGGTGCACAAGGACATTTTTCTCTATGAAGAAAATCAATTCCATCCCAGGCAGACCAGTACACCACGATGCCCTCGCCAAATAGGACTGCAGCTGAATAAACACCTGAATAAGCCAGCTGACAGCTAGAGCAATGTCAGACAGTTCTTCTTTCTTCCCCTTTCCCCAACACCAGGATTACTTATTTTGTATTCCTCTCTTTTCTAAGTGGCTGACTTTTAAAGCAACTTGCTGAAGCGTCAAAAGACCTTTCAGCTCCTATTTCCTCACATTTCAAGTTGACTGAAAGACCAAAATTTAGTAGGGGACATCAAGTGCCTGAAGACAATGCACTTTTATGACTCTCGCTTCCTTAACGAACCAGATGAAAAATTAAGTACATTTTAAACACATTCTTACACTTCATATAAATGCACCACTGGAGACTAAAAATGTGAAAAAAAAGTTATGCTTAACTATGTCAAAAAGAAAAACTGAATCCCATTCTTCCTGAAAATTAATAGTTTATGTTCTACACAAGACATTTCTTTAAAATACAGAGAAGTAAACAGAGCTTGAAAGGTGTGATTTATTCTTTGAAATGGTAAATGATTACCATTCTGGGTCCCATATTCTAGCATGAGGCTAGTGAAAGTTCTGAATTAATTAGCTGAGCAAATCAAAAGGTGAAGTTCAAGTAACTGCCCATTCCAACACAGTGTGACTGTATATTGTATTTGGGCCACCTGATGTTCCACGAAATTTAAGGCAGCTGAAGAATTACAATTGTCTAAGGATAAAATGCTCTGAAAGGTGGAAAGGTCAGCTCCGCTCAGATCCTGAAGGGCTCTCTAACAGAACCAGGATCTCTCTGAGCTTTCACTGCTCAAAGCGCCTCGGCTGTAACAATGCAGTACATCAAAGAATGTTTCTGGTGTGTCAGTTTACACAAGTGATGTGACATTTATGTCAAAGACAGTCTGAGACCCTTCCTTGACTGCATGCTCAGCAAACCTCAGAGAAACAAGCAAAGGGAAAAAACCTCTCATTGTTTTCAGTATCTTACAATGGCAATCTGGAAACAGACACCACTGGCTAGAGCAGCAGAAAGCAATCCAAAATTTAGCTAGAAAATTACTCTCCCCTGCTGCACTATTTTGGCTGAACTGGACACACAATGCTTTCTGCAATAACCAAGGGCATCATGAGAGTTACGTGATTTACAATATCCATAATAATAAAGACTTGTTTTCTGAATACACAAACATTTTCTGTGACTTTGCTTAAGATACTTAGTTTAGAAGAGATCTCTAGAGTCCGACCAACTCTCCCCAAACCCCTGCTCTGAGCAGACCCAGATACATCAGGCTGCTCAGACCCTTATCCAGTTGAGTTTCGCGTATCGTAAGATGCAGATTCTGTTTGGCAACCTGTTCCACTATCAGTTCACTTCCATGATGAAAATGTTTTTCTTTAAATACGCAGTACTGTACATGGGAGCCAGCACGTGAAGCTTTCTTTCCAAATAAAGAAATCTTTGAGATAAGTCCTTACCACTGATAAGATAAACCTCCTGAGATGTCTATAGATGGGCAAGTGAATCATTTCCTGCACAGGATTGAAGTCTGGATCATTCAAATTCCTGAGAAACCACAAGACACCAGGTCTCAATACCTGAAGTAGGAAAGAGAAAACAATATATGAGGAGAATATAATCTTTTTATTTATTTTTCATTTTGAACAACACTGCTGCAGAAAGTAAGTTTTAATGTAATAGGGATATTCGTTGAACAAGATCCAACAAAATTGCACAGAAATAGAACAAAGAAAGTATTATCACAGAGAAGTAGAGAAGCAATAACCAAATACGAGCTTAATTTTCAAGTACTGATTGATCTTAAACAACTAAAACATATTTGGATTAATTTGAAGGCAACACTCAGATTAAAGAGCTCCTTGTAAACCAAAAATCTCTACGTAAAATGTACTCAAAATCATAATTTTCCACTGCAGTAAGTACCAGCATGGCACTTTTTACGTAAAATTGAATCCAATATACACACAAAAAATGGTAGCAGCAATACCCACACGTGAAAGATTTAACAGTTCTGTGTGTAAGCCTCTAACTGTGTTACAAACCAATCTCGTTCTTACAGACTTACCTCTCTTAGCAAAAGAATGAAGGATGCAAAGTAGAAGACGTAAACCATTCCAACCAACCAGTGCAGAAACATTGTGGTGCCTGGGGCAGACTGAAAGCTCAATTCTCTGTCTTTCAGAGTGGCGTCAAACATCTCCTAGAAGAAGATTAGTAAACAAATATGAATAAAGTTTAGCAAACATCCACAACTACTCAGTTTGTTTACCCTAGTCCATATATAATACTTAGCATAATTTAAATGTTTAACACACAAATCATTACACCATTTCATTAGAGAAAAAAGGGATTACTTTATGTTAAGAACAGCAAATAAAGATCAATTTCTGATCAATTTATTTCTTCTGACAGAAAGAAGAAATAAGTCAACTCAATCACTAACAGACCCTACATAAGTTATAAATCAATTCAAACAAAGTGGCACTATAATGGAAGCAAATAATTCCTAAGTAAAATTCTATTTCTACTAAGCCTGGAAAAAATTAATTTTGTCCGTTTCAATTTTATCACTCAGTATTTTTCAGGACAGAAAAACTGTCCTCAATTCCAAGCAAATGCAGCTTTTCCAAAACAGAAAGAGACTGGACAACTTAAAATATGAAATCATTACCATTTCACATAAGATGGCTACATAAAGATGTTTATTCAGTGCACAAGTTTGCCTATAAGTAAGCTCATTATCACAGTAGTCTTGTAACTGCACTAAAAAGGATAAGGATCTTGTTATTTTAGTAACAACATGTTAATTTATATTCAGTAACACAAAAAACCCCAAAATTAGCATTAGGCAGTACCTAAAAAACCCACTCCCTCTGGAAATGCTGTTTATGAAAATTTAGAAAAGTGCTGTCAAACTCATATTAACAACTCTCTTCTCATCAGAACTTTTTTTTTTTTTGCTTCAAATATAAACACTGTTATGAAATATTTTATCCCATTTGTTTCTGTTCTTACCAAGGAGCATATATCCAACCACCAGCCACAGATGAGAGGAAACACACCAATTTCAACCACCACTAACAAGGAAACCTTTAGGAAAAGAGAGAAAATAACATCTCAGTAGTTTAACAAAAATTGCTAAGAAAACAATAATGACAGTTTAAATTGAGATGGGTTTTTTCCCCACACGAAACATTAGGATTACCTTGACAACAATATAGCAAACTCCCAGCAAACGACGTGATCGCTGGAACTTAACAAGTGCTGCCAAACCCTGAACAACTTTGTCAGGAAAATAATACTGGAAAACACTTTACAACAGTTCAATTATTATCAAAGACTGTATTATGTTGCTTTTAGCAATAGGAAATTTTATAAAAGAGAAAAATGAAATAGTAAATATGTGTTTTATCAGGGTTCTATTTTCAAAATTGTTTCTCACTCTGGAAGTCACGATCTGAGTAATACCCCAAACATGCACCTAAAATAAATAAATAATTATTGATAATACCACCCTTCTTAAATTAAGCAACCAGAAGTTTTCTCAAGAATTAAACAGTTGTCTCAGAAAACATCTGCCACAAATAAGTAAGTTTAAAAACTGAAGACCTATTTTAAATAGTAAATTTCCCTTCCCTGCAGTCTAAACTAAATTCTCACCTTTTCCAAGAAAAGCTGGATGCATATTGCACTTTGGGAGTTTGTTTTGGGGTTTTTTTTTAGGAGGCGAAACCCACATGCCATTCAACTAATGTTTTACCACATTTGCACTGCATATTGGTATATTGATGTAGAAAGTTGATGTTAACTTTCTGTACTTTTGAACAGAAAACTGCTAACAAATGTATATTCTTTCAAACTGAAGCTGACGTAAAAAACCATGCAGCTGGAATGCATCCTTCTTACTTGTGACCAAATGAATCCTTCCAGCTTCCAAGACTTAGTTTTCTACACCTAAGAGAAAGCAGTTCTCTAATGAAGTAATAACGAGAAGGAAATGCTTGCTGCAAAATCTCAGTAGTTCAGAGACATAACAAAGAAACTAAAATAATTCATATTCAAAAAATCTGTCAGGATCAAAAATATTTGCATAAATTTCCCATCATACCTCACGTATTTTCATAATCCCTCCTTTCATAATCTCTCTGCTGCAACTACAGTCGACAGCAGAAGCATAAGGATAGTGAGGAAAAAGACAACGATTCTACACTCTCCTCAGACAGACCTTCAAGCAAGCATAAAAGCCTTTGATTGTGTTGTTAAACATGTGCAAGTATTTGTCAGGCAGTGACACTGACAACTTCTAAATGTCCAAGGGAACAGAAGAGACCTTTCCTTCTAATTTCACCAAAAGAGCAGAGAAAAATGATGAGTTAATTGCACCTGCATCATGTCTGTGCCTCCTCAAAGCACAGCCAGAAAAATTATTTACATGTAAATCTGAACCAGGTAACTACTGACAAAAGGATACATGACAAACAATTAGAGTCACTGCTAGCAGAACGTATCCAACTATAGTTGTAATCAGGCCTTCAAAATGAGATGCTTGCACCTGGAGCAAAGAGGAAAAAAGGGGAAAGTTTATCAGTCTCTTAGAAGATTACATCTCCAGTCCATATAATTAAGATAAATTCCAAATTTCAACTCTTCAACAAGAATGCCAAGTTTCTCTAGTTTTTACATATTTTAATAATCTACTACTATTTTTGTATCTTCATCAAGAGTAGATAATGTTTACATTTACATTACAATTACTTTCTTCAAACTCAACCTCAATATTTGAAACAAAGTGTCACCTTACATTATTATCCCCTAGTTTTCCCTACTTATTATCATCCACTATGAAAATTAGTACACAAGTTAACAATGTACACAAGGAACAAGAGGCTGTTAAAAAAACTCTGAAGACACGCAGTTTTTACAAAAAGCAGGAAACCTCACTTGAGATGTAAATAATGGAGGAAGTGGAAAAGAGTGGGAAAACATTTTTAATCATAGATTCAAAAAGGTTGAAGGACTAATAAGAAGACATACTCCAAGTTACTTTTGCAACCACAAATAGAAGTGGAAAGATGCTACAAAAATATTGTGATTGAATAAACAGTGGTAGTTTCTTTTTCATTTTGAAATTATAAAACAGTACTCACATATTCCTCAAAGCCCAGGCCAACAATGGAGAAGTGACCAATGTGGTATGGACAAAATGCTGTATAATGTAAGCAGAGGGAGAAAAAAAGGCCGTGAAAACTGCGAAATGGAGCCTTATTTGCAGGACAAATATTGTCATGTGGTATTATTCTACTTCTCATAAATTTTATGAAAAAGTACAGAAATTAATTTCTGTGCAAATACTTGCAAGTGTTAGATTTCTATAATTTTACAAGTCCTGACAATCAGAATTTGCACTTAAGGACTAAAACAACACAAAACTACAGAGAATTAGAAGACAGTCTTTTCCTTCTTACTTCATCTTGCACTGTGGAAATTAATTCAATTTCTCAGTCTTACGTACTAGGCTGGTATCTGTCTCAGACTGCTGTAGGAACCCATGCTGTATATTCATTCTTTCCTATGCACTAAAAGACTTCAGTAGCCATTCTACAGCTTGGTCAGATGGGACTTGCTTTAGCAAGGCTTCAGTTCTAGTGCTTTAATTCTTAAGAATACTGGGAAAAATGCAAGCCCTGCAGAAAAGCCTTGCAAAGGGAAGAGGAGGGGGAGAAGGATGACATCCAGTGAAGGAATGAGGAGCAACTGAAGTCTTTTACTTTGAATTAATGTACTGAAAACCGTTCATCATTCCTGAGAACTCACTCCTGACAATTCTGAGGTTTCAGGGGAAATGCATTAAAAAACACAGCACTTCTCCATTTTTAGAAACCTGTGTATTTGCAAGAAAATAAGTTTTTTTAGTTACTTTATCTCACTCTGTTGTTTTCTAACCAAGTTACGAAGGACTACAGAATTCAACATCAATTTCTTATAGGAGTGCAGGGCATCAGTATAAAGGAAAGGATCTGCAGAAATGGCAAGCTTTTATTTTCACCCATATTGTCTTCACTACGTCACGACAGTTCACTCTGGGACTAAGTCTATAGACTTAACATTCCCTCAAACGAAAAGCGCGATGATTTTCTCTCTCCTCCTCATTTCTGTATAACCAACATATAAAAAAACCCCAACCTCAAAACCCAAGAAGCAAACAAACAAAAAAACTACTAGGAAAAGATTTAGCAGGACTCATATTACCCTAATCAGTGATGAAAAAAGTTTTAATTTATGTCCCTTTCAGGAAAATCAGCAGTTACTGGGAAGCGCAAACATGTAAAAGATAAAGGGAGGAACTGAGCTCTCCCTGCCCAGTAAGAACAAGAGAAAGAAAACGGAGATGAAAAAGATCACACTCACAACTCCTACAGATATCAGACTAATGACTTAAAAGTTGTATTTTTGACAATTTTACGAGAATATAGTGCACACTTTATCATGTCTTTTAAATAACTTTATTTAAAAGAGATTTTCTAATAGATCCCTTAAAAAAAGAAGCATAAAGGAGTACAAGCTCCTCTGTGAGTACTAAAATGAACTATGGAAAATATTAATTAAGTTGAAATGAATTAATTTGTCCAAGGAGAATTTCTGGACCACTAATTAAGGTTACAAATGCTTTCCTTCTGTTTTATCTTTTATAAAGTACCTCCTGTGACATCTGAACTCAGAAGTACTATAATTACAAATTACTACAGATTTGGCAGTTGTAAATTAAGCAGTATTACTTAATGGGAAAGATACTAAAAATAGGCTTGAGAGGCACATATTAAATTCCCAGATCTCCTGCTTGCTTAGGAAAGTCATTCTCTTCTCTATTTGTGAGTTTCCCACTGGGCAAAGCAGCTACTGAAAATGTTTCTATATGACAACCTCATTAATTATTGTTCTTACTTACTTATTATTGAATTTTAATCTATGGTTTAGAAATTTCACGGTTATGATCTACTTACTAAAAAAGTCTACATTTCATAGCAGCTAAAATAACTCAATTAACTTCTGACAACTACAGATTAAAATAGAATAATTATCAGAAAGAAATAATTAAAGTATTTCCCAACTCTTATTTTAGAACAGTTAGTTTCTTGTGAATTAAACATACAATGTACTCATTTGTATTTTCTTTTGATCTGCTGATTTGTTTCAGTATCTAGATGCTCAAATCACTGGTTCAGTGTTGTGAGCTTTACTTTGCCAGTAAAAACTTATCTACAGTACAACTTCGGTTTTTCAACCTCAAACTCTTCTGCCAAGAAAGACCACTGAAAAAAACACCAAAGCAACATAAAAAAATTCTTTTCTAAACTGATCATTCAGAGCAAGTGAAATTCTGTAGTATTTTTGTCTGGTATCTCTTGAAGTGCACAATATGCTTCATCTTGTCACTAAAATGCTGCATTCTTGCATCCCTCCCTCCCTTCCAATTCTGAGTTCCAAAAATGGATTCTTGATGGAAAAAGTGATATAACTCTATCGAGTAAAAACTTTAAGGAGAAAAAAAATATCTTAGCCATTCTTTAAAGTACTGCATTTCCTCACAAATTAAATTCCATGAGGTTCCTCCTTTAATTTAACAATATTACAAATAACTACTATTTTCTGTGCTTTATATGACATGGTTAAGCTTTTGGTAGACTTCCTATGTTAAATCTATTCACTTCAAGAAATTAAAGTGACAAAACTAGAATATAATAAGTATTTGTTATTCATATTCCCAATTCATTTTTGGTTCCATTTTCAGATGTCACATTTTTATTTTTCTAGAATAGCCTTAAAATTGACCTGCACCATCACTTCATGAAGAAGGATTGTTTTAAAACCTAAGAGCAAACAATACTTACCAAAGACAAGTATGAACAGCGTATTTAAAGACACCACCCAGAAGACATGTTCCTGTAAGGAGTATGGGGGAAAGAGCAGGGAAGATGACGAGAAAACAGTACATTTATGTCAGTCTTTCGAACAAGTGACTTGACTTTTGTATCTCAACTTCTAATTTCATTAGTCTATTATAAACAGAACTTGCACATCCCACGTTGGAGCCAGGAAGTTTGCTCTAACACAAAGACCGAAACATGCAGGACAGTTTGTGAAAGCATCTGTTTATGTTCATGAACATTTATATAGGTAAGTGCCCTTACATTTGCTTACATTTTGTAAAAATAGGCTTTTATTATAAAATCACTACAAATAGTTCCATCTTCAAAAAGACTTACATGAAATGTGTGTGGATATTTTTTTTTATAAATGAGAACATGTTCATTTGAACTTTTAACAATTAGTCTTTGCCACAACAAGTGCGTTACCAAAGCTGACAGCTCTGACTCTAGAAATGACAGCACATCTCTATTTTATAGTATTATTTTTAGCTAACATGTGGCCTCAGCCACAAGTACACTGGAGTTTCACTTCTGATATTACTATTTAAGGTTAATGACTAATAACATAATTGTAAACCTAAGACATTACACTTAAATATGAGACATTGATGATCTTGGAGGCCTTTTTCAAACTTAATGATTCTGATATAGACTGACTATTTTGAAGATCTTAAGATTTTAAAATCGAGTCTACACTAAAAAGTCACCAGCGGTGTTATGGTGATATTAGGACAAATAAAATATATCTGAATGAGAACAGTATTTTAATTATAACAAAGAGCAAAACATAAGGTTAGATATGTATTTTCAGTGTGCACTTTTTAAAAGGTCTAGTTCTTATTTACAGTGGGGTATGGGATCCAAAGTTATTTACATCTTTTAAGAAATTCCACTTTTAAGCCACACACACACCCCACTCTAATTTGTGAAAGTCCTAAAAAACCCAGTTTGCTTGAACATGACATCATATGAAACTCTCTTTAAAGAAATATATATATGATACGAAAATAAGGATGCCAAATACAATGATGTACTTTGAAAAAATACAGTTACTTAAAAAAATCCTTCTGTAGAAATTCTTGAAAAGCAGGATTGCACTTACTAAGAAAACCAGAGATCCATCAAGTCCAAGCATCTGTGAAGATAAGAAAGTTATTTTTACTTATCAGAAAAACTAATCAACTTGAATCTAAAATATGCCTCTTTCACATTGACCTTTAATGCCCAGTACAGTCAAAAGCTTTTTGTATGGCTCAACGAACAGTACCGGGACATAAATTCTTACAGATAAAGACATAAACTAAGTTCTCTTTCAACACAGTAAACTCAGGTGTTCAAAGGCAGTGATATACATGTAGAATATCTGAATACACATGGATCTATACGTGTCAAACCAAACACAGAATCAGTTAATTTATAGGTTGTTTCTCTCCAAGACTTTGAAGACTTTGACTAAGATTCTGTATTTACAAAATATTGTAGTGATTGCATGGCTATTTAAGTACATGTTTAATCAACTCAATATTTCAATACAAAAGCAAATTTTTGTTTCATCCATTTTGTTTCATCCCATCAGTTTATGTTGCATTGAGAAAAGTTAGTATTTTACCCTTGATGCATAAAAAGCAAGTACTAAAAGGATAATTTGCTACAATATATGTTATTAACTTTTGAACAGAATTGTTTTTCAGCTAAGGAAGATGGGAAACAAATTCTTCATCACTCAGCACAGCTCTTATGGGAAGCACCCACAGAGCAGCCAAAAATAAAGCATCTATTTTTAAAAAAAAAAAGTCTCCTTTCCCCTCCACTTCGAGGGTATCTTACTATTTCAGTCCAGACACTCCACAATTACTGCTGTAAAGTTCCAGGTTAAAGGCTCTTTTGTACCAGGACTCTGCACTAAGTTCCAAGATATAAGAGTTGCACATATTTCACAAATTAAACCAATATGCAAAAATTTTTGAAAATTCAGAAAACTTGAGTGGTATTTTCACAAGATAACATAATAGAAGAGCCTACCCTGATTTTGATACTAAATATCAACTACACATCTCTTGCCTATGTCAGCACATAACATTGGGAAGTAGTTATGAGAATATGCTGAAATTGATTTCTATATTCATGGAGAGGCAACGAAATATTATCAATTAGGAGTATATCAGCACTTTCTAGCAAATAAATTGGGTTCAGAAATATAACCCTTTCGTCTTGAAATAAACAACAGAATGGTTCAGGAACCTGAACTTATGTATGTCCTTTTCCATGAAATATCTTTCAAAACACACTAAGAAGCTTTCAGTAGATGCAAAACAAATATCAAGATGTGCCACTCATGACAAAAACAGTATTTCTACTACCCCGCAATTGAGGCAACAACTATACCACAGCCTAGGAATACAGTGAGTAGTGATGCTGGTAAATCACAGGAAGCTGCTGCACTTACCTTCAGGCAGCTTTTGCTGCATGTGGTGAGCTTTGAACTCAGATGTTGGCTACTTCTAGACCAGCTACAAAAACCTAGTTCTTGAGTCTCACACTACTCTATGATTACAGTGTACATGCACATCATGCTCTAGTTACGGAATTTGTGATCCATAAAAAATACAGAAACCGTGTTACATTAAAACGCTCCATCATTTTTAGAGAAACACATTTGCTTTTTGCAAAGAAACCTAAATTTCCATTTCTCTCTTTTCTTTAGTCTAATGCTTTCATGAATACAAAAATTAAGCATTAAACTACATCAAATTCAACATCTGTGCACTCCTAATCTGGCCCAGTGTCCTCAAAGCAAGCTGCAATTCAGTTCTACACCTCACCAAGTTGAAGACTTCAGTAAAAACTACTAAAACATGTTTTAAGTTGCTACTATACTTCAAACCAAAGAAATGCTTTCTTTGATAGTTAAGAAGTAACATAACATTTTGCTTACAATACAACAACTTTTCTAGGTCACTAAAGGCTCTTACCAAAAGAATGATTTCCAAATCTATCCCAAATGAATGATTTCCAAATCTATCCCAAATGAATTTTAACACAGCAATACTACTAATCATTTCAAGCATGAGCCTGCATTATTAAATTCAAGAAAATGATTCTTACTCACTCGCTCCCAAGTAAGCTCTTCTGCTGCTCGATCCCATTCCAAAGCATTCCAGTTCATGTCATCTGAGGAGACAATGGCCATTTTTACAGCTGTTAGATCACTCAAAACAAGATGTAACCCCTCCATGCTATGTTCTAAATAAAGAAAAAGACTCGAGTGCATAATATTCATCCTGTAACTGCCGGTAGCTTTTCAGTAAGCGGATGCTTCAGCACTCAAAATGCATGAAATTTGCAAAGCCAAGATAAATAAGGTGAAGCAGGAATTTACACAGCTTCCTTCAATTATGACAGTTCTATATTCAATTAATTTCTATTTAATAAGAACTAGAACATTAATGTTTTGAGTCACCTGTTACCTTGTGCTCCATTGTTTGCATCTGCTGCATCTTCCACTACAGCATCCTCTTCATCTTCGTTATCTTCCTCCTCTTCATCTACTTGTTCCTCTTGAATTTCAGGGTTCTCACCTACAACTACATTCTCAGCAGCTGGGTTAGCAGGTTGATCAAGCACAGCATTTTCAACACCTCCATTTACAGCAGCCTGAGCCTGCAGAAACAGGATTTAGTATTTGGTTAAATTGATCAAGCTCTTTTCATGCTTTTATCCTGTGTATATAAGAAACCAAACAATATTTTAAAAAGTCAATAATATATTTTCTAGATAAGAATTACATTTGGGACCACTAAACCTTTAAAAACAGGAAAAGAAACAGTCAGATAATTTTACAGTGTAGCTGAGGAAGGAAAGGGCCTCTAGAGATCTCCTAGCCAACCCAACTACTCAAAGCAGGCTCAGCTACAGCAGGGTGCTCAGTGCTGTTTCCACTTGGCTTTTGAGCCACCTTTCCCAGAGGTGGAAACTTTACAACTTCTCTGAGCAATCTGTTCCAGTAGGTGATCACAGTAGTAGTATAACGAAAAAAGCCCAAATCCAACACAAACAAAACTCACCTTTTTTTTTTTTAAAATCTAAATGGAATTTCCTGCATTTTAATTTAAGCCTACTGCCTGTGGTCCTGTCACTCAACACTACCAAGACAACTCTGGCTCTGTATTCTTTGCAGCTTTCCATCAGGCTTTTATACAGACTGATGAGGTTCACCTTGAGCGTTCTCATTTTCACACTAAACAATTCCAGCTCTCTTAGCCTCTCATCCCATGTGAGCTGTTCCACTCCTTTAATCATTTCTGTTGGCTCTTCACTGCACTCACTCGTCTGTCCATGCCTCTTTTGGACTGGGGGAGCCTAAAACTGGATACAGCCCTCCAGATGAGGTCTCACCAGTGCTTAATAGAGGGGAACTCCCTTATGAAAACTATCACTATGTTAGAAAGATGATAATTCAAGGCCAACCCGAGTCAGTCACCAAGATGAGAATCTCTGTCTTTAAAAACTGACATTTACTAAAAACCAAAACAACATTTTGAGTTATTTCTTCCCTATGCATGGATTGCTTATACCATCTCTTCTCCCACCCAAGAGGCTCCTGTAAGCACTGAAGGAGTGCACATGTGTGTGTTGGGAGTGGGAGGAGGGTAGAGAAGCTCCAACTTCAGTGGTGTCAACAAAACTTCCAATTGCTTTGAGAACAGTGCATTGTTACCCCATAAACTACTGAAATACTTATGAAAAAGACAAAATAAAAGCAAGCTGCATCTTCATTGACTATGCCTGAGAATTCAGCTTTATGTGTACAAAATTGTCTTAAAATGGTGAAGATACAGAGATAAGAATCTATGCAGCGCTACACAATAAAACTACTTCAAAAATATAACAACGATTTTCACCAAGTTTATATAGGAACAAGTGTTCAACTTCTGCTAACAAATAAATATACCCTGCAATAAAATAACATTACTGTTGTGTTCTGATAATGTATTTATTCACAGAACCACGTTTTCTAAATTAATAGTGAACTAATGAGCAGTAAGTTTTACCTCATTTTGTTGACCAACACCATTGAGTGGCTGTTGTTGATTTTGTTCCAGCCATTGTGGTGCTCCTCCATGGACGATCTGTTCACGTAACCAAACAAGGCTGATAAACGCACACAGAGTGCACGTTACCACAAAACAGCCCTGCAAACAGTCAGCCAGTAAGTTCTCCCTGTCAACAAAAAAAAAAGTATTAATGAAAACGAGATTTTGCTGGTAAGACTACAGAGTAGTTCAGAAAAAACAATCTTCCAGAACAAAGGAAACACAATAGTCGCTAAGTAAATGGTTTGATACAGTAACAGGTTTACTTAAATGGCCAAATGCATAATACCCAGTCCACTGAAGCATTTTATCTGCTGAGCTACCCGAACCAGAAGAATGGAACTGTAGGGTTTCCCTTCAACTGCTCTACATTTCAGGTAGCATTTTACCTCAGATATTATCTCTATACCTGAAAAATCTTAATCTATTAGGTCATACATAATTGTATAGTAGCAGCAAAGCAAAGTTCAGCCAGCCAACCAAAACTAGGGTTTCATGCAACGCAATACTTAAACCATCTTAAGCAACCCTCATCCCTAATTTCAGGTACCTCCTCGGAAACCTACAACACGTTCTTTAAGATAAGTAAGAAACGTGGCACCATGGTACTCTGCCATCTCCAAAGAAGTGTCAGTCCGGTCCTCCTTGCAGCTGCACACTTGTGCCTGCACAGCACAATTAATACCATGGGGACATGAAGTCCAAAATGAAAAGATGACACAAGAGGCTACTGTAATTGACTCTGCCAAAGAAATAAATGTCAAAACACAGTTTCACACACCATTAAAATCTTACAAATACTTGAGTCCCTTATTTTCTCTCTAGACTGTAATAGACGTGAGGTGCTCTAGGTTCAGTTGTTTCAGATTCTTCTCCAAAAAATAAAAATAGACTCTACATTACAGAGATAACAGGAAAAATACTGTTATTAGACTGAAACGAGCATCTCTATCCAATAATGAAAATCAGTTAAACGCAACTTGACCTGATATCTCAAATCAAATAGCCCAATTGAGATGACTTAACTGAACCACATAGAACATTAATTCTCAATTTGCTTCATGTGCAGCTGATTCTACTCAAGCTCAGTTACAGGTCCTCATGTTCAAGATAATGAGAGAGTAAGAGGCAGCTTGAAATTCTGTTGTTTGGTATTTACTAATTCTTTAGGCAAAATTGACTTAAAGAGGACAAAGAAAGGCAACGTGCAATAGCAGATGGTGATTGAAGCATTAAGAATCCAAGTATCAGCTAGAAGGAAATCTGATATAAAAAATAATCCCTCTCACATAAGAGATTCAGAATGGATAAAATTAAATTCAAAATATAAAAATGCAACAAAGAAAACAGAACGTGACATTATTAGCAACACATTTCTTAATAATCTACTATGCATCTGATTTAAACCATAGAAAATTAATTTTTTTAATTATTAAGCATAATTTTGCAGCATAAATTTTCTTGACATCAAATACAAATCTTCATTAACCAGGGCCCACTTTGTAAAGTCGGTTTTCCAGCTCCAAAGATCCTGAATAATGGAACTCCAAAGTGAAACAATTTCTATTGTAATGCTGTTGTCCATACATCTGGTTGTGCAAAGGCTAACGGGCAGTTGCTTACTTAAGATGGTGGAAGATAACAATTGTAACTGGATGAAAGAGATACTGAGTTCCAAAGTTACCGTTTTCAGGGTAATCTGACTAAAGGTTTTTGTATCAAACTGCTGAAGTACTTACGTAGACAGAATATCTAATGGCAGTGTCAGTAGCGAGCTCACAGAGCCAGTAAACAAGCACTTGTAGATACGACCTGCATGAATAAACAGAAGCTTGGTATAAATTTGATTTTGGCTATAGCCTCACTTGGAAAGGACCACAGGAACCCTCTTTTCACCTGGTGTCCAACTAAATGTATGACATGGAAGAAAATCTCAACTTTCAGTACATGAACAGAGCTCAAGACCATATATAACCACATGGAACAAAGCTGTATTTTAGTTGCACATCTTTAAAAGTACACGTTCAAAGTGTAAGAACTGCCATACCAGGTTAGACCCAAGATTCATCTAGACCTGTCTCCAGCACTGGGCACACTAATGGATGCCTAAGGAAGAATATGCAAGCAGGTTAAAGATACTTGCAGTGATACTTCTTCAGTACATTCTCATATGCTTCACTTCCTATACCAAAATATCTCACAGCTAATTAATCCTTGATGGAATTTTTTCCCCATTAATTTGTTCAATCATATTTTGAATGTGTATAAACTTCTGGTATTATGATATCATGTAGCAAGGATCATCTCCATTTCATCATCTGTTTTAAATAACTGTTTTATGGATTAATACTTGATGCTAGGTAATGTTAGCTTTTTGCCATGATTTGTACGTAAGAAGTAGGCCATCAGTATATATGGTCTACTGCAGAAAATTAAGTGATGCTAATATTGTGCTGTTCTCAAACTAAACCTGTGCCAGTTACAAATAAAAACACAGAACATACTAAGAAACTGCCTGGGGAGATGCATTTACTCCCTTGCTCTTTTATTCAAGGGGTATATTATGGTTTGCAAAGATGCACTTCCAATGATTTCCTTGACTGAACACTCTATCTCTTCTGCCTTTCTCCATTTTCTCTGTATTGTTAGCTTGCTGAAACATCCCTACTTCTTTTTCCATTCCTATTTGGAAAGTGAATTTCAAACTGGATACTACAGTAATTTAAACGTGTGCCTTCTTTTCTACTGAATTCCTTTAATACTTACATGACTTTCAGATTTTTCAAGAGTTTTACTAATCAATTTGTCCATGATTGTAAAGGAATTTTATTTTTCACATAAAAAACCCCCCTGCATTTTCATTTATAGATGGTTAGAAAAAATAGAGTAACTCTTCTATCCTAATGTTAATAAATGGCATCAAATAAAACCTTCTGTGTAGATTTTAAAGAAGATAATTGAGAAGAGGCATTTTTTTGGAGTAAGACATTTAAAAGCCCTTTCATGCACTCTCTCCTATGTCTTAATACCTTTCTGCATTGCACTACTGGCTTAAGAGTCAAACAGGTAGAATTTCCGAGTGAAAATAAATAAAATAACGTCTTTGAATTTTTTTAAATAAACCAATAATGGTCTCACAAAACTTTTTTGCAGGAAGGGGCACATTTCCCTGTGTATAACAGTATTATGTACGAAAAATTAATACTTACATGCAGTAAGAGGTACTACTCCCAACCATGCAAAGGCCACAAGTGTATAATGAAACCAGTATCGTATTGCTGTGCCAATACTCGTAACCAGTCCAGCAAAGATGTCTTGGATTGGAAGCCGTGAAGGCATATCTGGGGAATAAACTGCGTAGAAAAGGCACTTATGAAACAGTTTGTCCTTTAAAGAAGCATTTATGTAAAAGTCCTGCCAGCTACAAACTGTTTTTATCTGACAAAAGCTTACTGGAAGAATAAGCATATTTTACGTTCTCAAGAGATGACTCCAAACAAGGAAAAAAATTTCACATAAGACATTTGTTTCATTGTGTATTGGGTGGAATGGAAAAATTAATAAGCTCCATGCTAGTTTTTGACTTAAGAGAAATTTTTTTAATAGCTTCATTTATTAACTGTAAACTCTGATTACCTAAAAATAAGCTCAAGAAAAAGCAGATTCTAAAATCAGTATCCCTCTCACTCAGCACTACCTCAAAGATTCTTCTGTCTGTTATTTATAAACCTAGGTCATGGAAAGAGCACAAGAAACAAGAGCAATTAGCAATTTTTGCACACTATCCATTTGTTTGTGCTAGATAATTTAGATTCTACTTGCCATCCAACAGCGCAGACTAAAAAACCCCCAGCAAAATAAAAGCAGCACACAGGGAGGAAAACTGAGGAGAACTGATTAAGTATCCACATACATTGAAATTCACATACAACAACTGATTTTCAACAGATTCTGTTTCATACCATGCAGAATTTCTTCTAAGGATGATCCTATTACAGAGCACAATGCAAATCTCTCACCCTGGACAGATATTCTCATAATACTACATTTCCTTGACTTTTAAAATTCAACACCTATGTGTTGCGTAGGCCCATCCCTACTCAAAAGCCAAGAAAAACAGTGTTGAGGTCTTCTTTTGCACACAATTAGAAAACATCTAACAACTGCATTACATGTACTTAGTTTCTACATTGCTCTCATGAGCAATCCTTTAAGAGCCTAACAAGTACCGCTTTATGCTATCTACCTGCACCCCCTTCACCTACATTCCTAATCATCTTTTTACTAGTCTCAGAGAAGAAGCCTCTAGTGGAGAAAGAAATTCTTTCTCTCCAGGGCTACTTCCCTAAGTTTCTGTATTGTAAAGAGAACTCAAGAGCACAGACAGTATTAACATCCAGAAGTAGTCAAAGAATGGGGAGAAACTGGTGCATTTCAACAATACGTGGATTATATTTGACACAAAGTAACAACAAAACAGTACCCCTTAGACAAGTAGCAACTGGTTTGAAATTTCAAAGCTTGTTATTTGCCAGGTATCTGGCAAGGAACTGGAATTCATGAAAGAAAGCACTGAAAGTGTAACGCTAGGGAAGCGTAGCTGTGAGAACATAGAGCAGTAAATTGAAAGCAGGACACAAATGTATCTTGATACCTTCTTCCAATTTACAATTTTCTTGTTACAGAAACAGATTTAGTACACAATTTGGAACCATAGAAAATGCCAATCGAAGTCGTAATAATGATCTCTCAGCTCACACCGAACAAACATTCTGGAAAATTTCTGCCACAGGAAACAAAAAACCTTTGTCAAGGGTGCAAAAGAGTATCTATTTAGAGTATATCTGTTAAATATTTATGGTACCAGTTAGACAACTCAGCAGATACTTTGAGATCTTTCTCATTTTCAAAAAATATATTTTGATCAACAGTTTGAAACTCAACAAGGACTACTCAGAAAACATTAACTTTGTATTAACGATTTATTTGCTAGGGACAAGTTGTTAAGTTGGAAGGATTTGAAATTTAAAAAAAAAAATTAAAAATGCATCTTTCAGGAATTACTGAACACTCACACAAGGAACTGTAAGAAAGAATGTCCATCGTAACTCAGTAAAGCAGAAGTGCTTATAAAAGTTAGCATTTTTGCATGCTTACTTTTCTACAGGCTTTAGGGTTATAACTGAGCTTTTCCAAATAAAAGCACAGTGACTACTCAGAGAAGACAAGCTACGTCCCCCAAATTTTAACAGTTTGATGATTTTTGACGATTTCAGAAGCTGGGGGTGGGAGGGAAGATGGTTTTCCTGTCCGCTGTCACACCTCAAAACATGTAAAACTTTTTCCACTAGAAGCTTTATACCATGATGATAAGGTAAAATCCTTCTGTGTCCTGAAACGTTCAGGTGCATGAAATGCAGGAGTTCCTAGCATGACAGGAACCCCTGGTGTGCAAGCACCCTGCAGCACTGAAGGTTGCTGCCAGTGATCTTCATAGCTTGTCCCCCCACTTGTGTCTGTCATCTAGTGCCATCTTCTGTCCTCATGGCACCTCCCTTTATCCACTCCCCAAGATCACTTTGAGGCCTGAGACTTTGACCCCTGCCACCACACTATGCATCCTCTTCACTTGTTTCTGCACACACATCCTCCTCACCACACCTCCATCCCTTACTTTCTATCCCAGGAATCTTTCCTAACTCAGTTTGAGAAACCAAATTCCTGCATTATTTACCACAGTTCCTCCAAATAAAAATCTTTCTACTAGACACCAACTGAAACAATAGTTGGTCTTTTTTCTATTGCAGCATGAAATTCAAACAGACTTTGGCTGAGTTTTTCATAGGTTTAGCTCAACTTCTTCGAGCTGTACAGGTCATGGAAGAACTACTAGAAAGCTTTTTGGATACTTAGATCACACCTGTGCAGTGTAACTGCTAATTTAGTTGTGAATCCTAAATTTGGGTGGGTTGGTTGTTTTCAGGAGGCAGGGTTTTGTTCTATCCTTCCCTCCCCACCTGTAAGCCTAACTTTTCCAGGAACACAATTATTAATTTTACTTCCCCAAAACAGATGGTATGACAAAAATCTGCTCTTACACTGACACAAATAAGGTAGGAAAAAAACAAAGCTAGCCTTAAAAGCTGCCATTTAGCCTTCTTCGCAGAGTCATCACACTTGCAACCCTATGACCCATAGACTTTCTATTTACTACTACATTTGCAAGCAATTTATATGCCACCTCAGTCATCCTCGTGCACTGATTGTGAAATAAGACAGCATAACTCATAAGCAAAACCCGTGTATTTCACAGTTGCTGGGTGAAAGCACTGGTTTGGTAACACAGGGCTTGTGAGTTATTCTCTAGGTTGGACTAGATGACCTTCAAAAGACCCTTCCAACCCAAACCATTCTATGTTTTTGTGTTTTACACCCTTCAAACACATGCAGACTTTGCTTCAGACCACTAAGGTAAAAGCAGAAAAACTCCACTCCTTCTCGGGCAAGCGCAGCTCTAACAAATATATGAAATAACACTCATAGAAATCTCAACTGTGTGTATACTCTGCACACTGGAGCTGGCAGAAGATGCAGTGAATTCTGTGCCAGCATGTAGTATTTGGTTCCAGAAGTTTATTTTTTCAAATTAAACTTTCTAGAAATGCTGAAGCTATGGACTACTATGTTAAAAGTTTATCAAAACGAACAGGTAAAGAAGTCGGTTTAATATATCCTTCAATAAAATCCAAATTACATGATAACGAACACCCTACCCATATGGCTTCCTTTAATTTTCCAATCTTTGTTTCAACTAAGCTTGTGACATTGTATGTACCACATACCAGCAATGAAGCTGCATAGGGAGTGGAGAAATGAACCCATCCCAATCTCCAGCCAAAGATCAGCCTAGTCTGCTTCCTTACTCGTGTTTTTGACAGTATTTACGTTAATGGTACATCCTACAGAATGGAGAAGTTTCGACAACTGTATTTTCTTGGGAAATACAGCCTCATCTTCTTTCACGTGTCAGCGCTTATGAATGTTTAGTGTAGCATTAATAGAAGCACATCCTTGCACACAACAAAAAGAAAGCGGATGTGGGGGGAGGAAAAGAATACGGAGTACTTACTCTTTAAAAACTCGGAAAGAAAACTCACAGGTTAAAAATGAACAAGCACCTTGACAATTAAAAAATGTCAAAAGCTACTTTTTTTAATAGTTACATTAATTCCTAACTTGAAGAACTGCAGAAAAGGAATTAATTTCAAAACATGAAAACTTTAGCTTTAAAGAGCGCATTTGAAACCGAGTCATTTACCGACATGACTAAACACATTTAGAGAATGATGCTATTATTTAAAAGCAAAATTTGTTCCTTTGTACTCCTGCCAAAATGCAAGTTGAATCTTCTCCTTTTCCCTTCCTTCCAAACAGTAACTAAACTAGCAGTTCAGGTGCTAAAAAAAAAAATCACAAAATGTTAAAGAACTTAGAGAAAAAATGCACTTGAAATAGTTTATGAATACTCCATACACAAGAAGTTACAGTAGCAAGGGAGCACTTTGGACAGAACGACAGTAACAGCCTTAGCAAGCAAACCAAGCTAAACAAGAGAGAAGTTGCTGGTATTACTGCCCTGTTACTCTATTACACTATTAGTGCTTGTCTGCTGAAGCACAGACATTAATTACATGCATGTGTTTATTTGACCACATCCCGTGGCGAATCAACTTATCTGAAAGTGTGTTACACCTGGCATGGTTACAGGCTAGATCCAACTTTGCTTGGGATGAGTGGCATATACATCAGTCCCTTTTTTTTTTCTGCTTTATCATTCTCTCTCCAGCACCTGTGACTCCATCCCAGCTCCCACAAGCAGATCCAGCTTCCAGACTGGACAGCCACATTATCTTCCAAAGAAAGAGGGATAAGAGAAACTAAGGAAACCATAATTGCATGAGTGTTGGGTGTGAGGGAAACAATGAAACAATACCCAGTGGGTAGGCAAGGCAGGAGGAATCTGTGCAGGGTACCCGACGTGCTACCACTGTGTGAAGCCTGGTAGGAAAAAGCACACTGCAATGTGGAAAGCCAAGAAGAAAACCTTATCAGCTGAGCCTGCTCGGTCAGGGGAGTGACAGGTGTATGGCAGAGGATAAGCAGACCCTTACTAGAGGCTGAACGTGGAGGATACACTCTATTGCATGAGGAGGAAAGTGGTTCCTTATTACCAATTTCAAAGCTCCTATGACAAATGGTAACGTGTTGAGCCACATTAACTCAACCAAGTTCTCTCCCCTGTCCTTAACCTGCAGGTACATTACAAGCTGTGCTGGCAACAGCACTGCCAGTCAAGGATTCAATTCTGCAGGAACACCTCTGTTGATAAGGGTCGTGACTAAGCTTCCTCTTATCAATAGTAGCACGCATATTAAGTGTATTTAGTTTAGAATGTCTCATCCTCTTTTTGCCTAGATCCCAAGGAAAACACCATAAACTTTTCTGGGTTTGTTTTTTTTTTCTCATACAAAACTAGAAAGTCTTCTTTCTTAGCAACTAATAAATCACTGAAATGCCATCTTCTGGTCTTGCACACTAAATTTGGCAGAGGACCTAGTCGCAGAATGTAATTTTGAAAGTGACTAATTAACTTGTAGGGAGATTCACAACCGGGTATCACTCTTAGTTTGCAAAGGCTTCCACACAGAAGCAATATAATGCCTTTATAAAAATGTTTAACAAATAAAACCTGCAGGCAGATGATCTCTAGCATTCCTCATACAGGTCACTGTAGTATTTAAGAATAATAACCAGAAAGCGCTGCTGTGTTCAAGATAAAATACGCTATTACCCTTACAAGACAGAGTTAATATCACACACTTCACTGCTGGTCTAATGTGTTTAATTAATTGCTGGCAGAAATACATCATACCAAGGTTCCACATATAGAAGGAAGGTGGATCAAGGGATTTTTGGAACAGCAAATGCATGAACGAAACCACCTTAGCCTCGGTTTTCTCTACCAAAGTACAAAACTGGAAGGAAAAAAACGCAACATACAAAAAAAGGTGAGAGGGGAACAGGAATAAATCAGTAAACTTAAAGAGAAAAATGTAGCATAAAACCCACTTTACCTGCTCAACAGGCAATAAACTGACTAAGTAATACTAGCCTGCCACCAAGCCAAAGGACCTCACCTATTCCTACTACAGTAAAAATGTAATTAAGAATCGTCTGGGAACTATATGAAGACACGGTAATTCTTCACCATAAGTTGCCTAACCTATTTAGTTTTATGTAACATAAAAGGCAATGTAATACTGGGTAGTTAGCATATCGTGACTGAAATGTAAGTGGAATAATCATAATTTCCATTATCTGTCAAGATCACTTGAACTGAACCTGACAGAAGCCAAATGTTAGTGTTGCAGGTAGATCCTTCAAAGGTAACTGAAAACTGCCTTTCAAATTCAAATTTTGCCGTGGTTTCACTTTACCATTCAGACTTCCAAACACTCAAATTTATCAATGAAGCTGAAAACATGCCACACACTGTAATGTTGGCAACAAAAGAACGGGAGTGAGGCTGTCAGAAAAGGTACAGAATAATACTTCTTTTATGTCTCATTTAAGATTATCAAAGAACCAAATTATCCATTATTTAAGCAACTCACAGTCTGCAATAACATGCACAAAAATTGCAATTCAAACAAGAATACAGAATTTAAACCACAAGTTTGGATCTATCACACTGAATGAAGAAGTAATCACTTCACAGATACTAAGCGAGAAAAATTCTGAAAAAAATAGGAGCAGTAAAACATACTTACTTGGTGTAAAAGCAAATCTGTGCTTACATAATTCACAGTATTCTTTTCTGCTGTGTTTAAGCCACTGAACTAAGCTGCAATAAAAAGCGATCACATTAACACAAGCTATACATCTCTCAGCCCTATCCCTCCATTAAGGACAACACACCAATTCTCTGCTTTCACACTTAAGTCAAGGTATTTGTACTGTCAAGCAGGACTTAAATTAGCATGTTTATTAAAGTCCATTTAGGCCATCAAGTAAGTTTCAAACAGTAAAAAAAGGTAAACTGACATAAGTCACAGTATTGATAAAGTACAATCTTTGGGTACGCTATTGATCAAAGCAGATACCCTGGCATGGACACCCACCAGTGACACCAGTTCTTATAAATACTTCAAGATATGACCTTCAAGATGCACACAGCTAAGATTTAGAACTGTTGTATTTGTGAAAGAAGGACTATTAAAATACCATCAAAAGGAATGCGTGCTATAGACCAGAACTACAGTTTTTGCTTTAGCACTTCCTGATCAAACGCACCTCAAAATGACTAAAAAGTACCGAGGGTATTTTTATTTTTTTCTGTGAGGTTGGATGTTCTTTCTATTCACAAGAATAAGTGGGCAGAAAAAGCCCCAACATACTGATTTTTCTGCTTAGTTTTCATAAAGCTGACATACAATCAGAACTGCAGTCCCAAATACAAATAATTATCAGTACTTTCTTTTCATATATAATTACTAAATTTTTCCTGAATTGTAATGAATCATCATATAAAAAACATCAAAATCCCTAACACATTTCCACTGAAAGTTTGATTTTTTTCACTAGTTAACCTAAAGACCTGAAGTATTTTTAGAAACATGTTAATATATTTTCATTAGGGAAAAAAAAAAAATAAAGAAACCCACAGACACAGAACTCACCATTCCTGATGAATAAATTTAATACTGCCAGTACACACACACGGATGATAGAGGGGCTTCTCAGGAGTTCCTTCCGACCGACAGACTCTGCATATATCTGCTGACAAGGACAAAAAGCTTATTACACTACTGCTTAAAGAACTCGAACTTACAAGACAAATTACACAATTACATTCTAGAAACTTCACCATGTAGCAAAATGAAGCCAGAATAAATTGAAAGACTGATTTCATCTGATGCAAGACAGAGACTGGGAGATCACCAGAAAGAGCAACAATAACATCTGCCCGATCATGTTACATAAACTCAGAACACGTCTTACAAAATTTTAGGATTTCCAGGAAATAGACACAGGAAAACTACAGGAAGATGTGTTTTCTACATAAAGAGTTATCACTAAAACAACATACAAACCGTTAAAGGTAATTTTCTTGAAAGCGGAGACTTTGAAATAGAAAAATTCCATTTGAGTTTGGAAAAAGTTAAACAGAGGCTGAACAGAAGAGATTTAATGATGTCCAACAATGACTTAAGTAATTTGCTACTCTTGAACCTAACACAGATGTTTCCTTGGTGCTCTTGATGAAAGGGAAAAAAATCCAAAATAACAAACAGACATCGGTATTTTGCAAGTTTCCTACACAACTTGGACAAAGTCTACTGTCTAGCAAGAAAAGAGATTTTCTATTTCTTATTTCATCATTTCAGTAATATTTCAAGAGGTCCTGCACCTTCTTTATTCCCTATTTTTGACATTTTCTTACAACTAAAGGTTGCAAGAGGTTTTGCGGAAAAAGAAGTGAGCATAAGCCTCTCCCTCTAAAGAACGGGTGTCTATTTTAATACCATTCAGCTAGCCAGAGCTCCAAACACACAATTAAATAGAAATAAAAATCAAGTCTTTTATCTGTTTATTGACAGATGCATGATATCTTCCCTTGACTCCTCCTCTTAAATCCATTACGGAAGTGAACACAAAATATCCATTTTTATAGAATATGCGAGTTTGAGATTTTCTCTTTTGTTAATTATTTCTCTGTCAACCACTATCCAGCAAACCTGCCAGAGTGTACCACATGCATATCAGAAACCTTTGTCAGGGAAATAGCAGCTGAAAGCACTGATGTAAGAATACTGCAAATATGCAATTTCAAGACTGAATCACCTATCTTTGTTCTTGGCCAAAATCTTCAAAAGTTAAAGCTTTTCTACAGAACATTCCAAAAGGCACCAAAGACTTAACTTTTTTTCTATAAATAAGTCACCTTGTGACCGTATCCACAGTTTATACAGTATTACGACAGTTTCTACACATAAAGCAAAAGAATTCAGATGATTCAAAAGGAAAAAAACCCAAACAATTTTCTATCTATGAAAGTGTTGTTTGATTGAATTCATTCATGCAGCACAAAAACCTAGAATTAACAGAAACAGGTATTCAATACCACATCAGTGATGCTCCAAAGAGACATAAAGAGCACTCCCATCGCTGCCATATTGAGCAGGGATGATTTGCAGTATTGCCGCAAACATCAGGAGCCCCTGGTTCCTCTGCTGATGAGAATGACCAGAACTGCCACTCCACTCAAAAACGATTCTTTTATCCCAGAGAGCACTTCCAGATGGCTGCACAGGACAGGTCTCTCCAACTGACAGGCAGGCCCTACCCACTCGCTGTGGCATGCCCACCTCCTCCCGCATTCTTTCCAACAGAGCACTTTCACTACAGCAGGCTGACAACTTTGTAGGTTGGATCAGCCTCACAAAGGATCAGACGAGCACAAGACAGCACATGAAACCACTGCTTTAAGGATACTCTGGCACCAATGAAAGCAAGTTAAAAGCACACTTCTCGGAAAGATGTCCATTGCTTTCTGAATCTGCTCATTTAATGGCCTGTTGATTTTCACAGCAAACTGTTCGCTTATTCTCAAAACTTTTGGGAAAAAGCAATTTGCATTTCTGTGAGCAAATGAATTCTTTACTTGAGACAAGACTGCCTGTTAGCTTACCAAAATAAGTTAAACCTGTATTCTACTTTTTCAAAGCTATGAGAATTTCTAGATATGCCCACTTGCTTTATAAATCCAAATAACCATATTATGAGTGTAATCGTTTGGACTCTTAAGCAACTGATAGCTCCAAATCAATAAACTCCGCTGAGGGTCAATGTGTAAAGCTATGCACCTTATGACCTACAGCCACGGCCAAAGAGAATTCCACCGTGCAAGAGTCACTATTTTTCTATGTGCACACACATTCGCATCCTGTTCTTCATGCATGTATTTTGGAAAAAATGACCTTGAATAATAAGTTCTTTCCTGTTCCCCCTGAGAATGATTCATTGCCTATTAACTCTCTAACTGAATTCAACGGTGGAATATCAAAAAGTGAAGATTACATTATTTAGCAACAAACTGATGTAACTAGAAAGAGCCACAATGACCTCTCATCAGCAAAAGCTGGTATCTGGTGCTTTCGGGTGCTGCAGAGAAGCAACTTTCACATTTGTTCTGAGGTGAAGCAGCTCCCACTTAGGTCTGACCATGACCCCAGACTGCCTCTCTTACCTAAGCTCTCACCACACAGTTCAGTTTTGTAGCTCCACAAAACAGCTCAAGCACAAAACCCACCAGAACCACAATGGCCATAACACTGTCATGAGACAATCACCAGTTCCGAAAGTCCATCTGACACTTCGTAGCAGAAGTTCAAGCACACAATAATATCGTATTTCCTCTTCCTCAAGGCACTAACACGGCCTTTGGTGCTGCTGCTATTGGTGTTCAGAACTTTCTAACCTTGGGAAGTCTCTTCAGCGTTCTGGCAAGCTGCGTGAACTTCTAATAGTAGGATCTGAGGTTTGAAACTGTAGAAGAAGTTGTAACATTCTAGTGGTATTTATGGAAAGTGAGTATATAGACTGGTTACTTTCACGCTACCACTCGGAGCTTTTGAGGGCAACACTAATAAGGCCACAACACAATACCTACAGCTGCACATATGTGTGCCTTTGTCTGTGCTTATATATATAAAACCCCAAAAAATCCAAATGTCAGGTGTGGAATTTAACACAAAGGTTTAGTTAAAGAAGACAATGCCTTAAAGATGTAACTAACAACCTCCTCTTCTTTGTCTTCCTGGTCTTTCGTCTTCACCTACTTAAGTCAGTTTTGATCAAAGTCTACCACTGGTAACAGCCTGTAACAAATTATCAACTATGCTGTTTGAATTAAATCCACCGAGATGGATTTACCAGCTACTGGAGCGGTGGAAAATCAGGAGGTCATTTCTGAGTATCCACTTCACAGCTTGCAAAAAAGCCAGGTTTTCTGGGCAACCAGAGGACAAGCGATCAAAGTTTCACTTTGTTGTTGATTTCGTCGGTGTAAGTGACTGTTGGTCTACAGAGTTGCAGCAAGCAATTTTAAATGTTAGATTTAAAAAAAAATAATATTTTGATAAATCATCAGAGCTCATGGGTATTAAAGATGTCTACAGCACAACCCAAAGGACACTACTACAAAGGTGCTGTATTATTTCATCCAGTGGTTCATGTTTTTCCAGCTTTTTTTTTTCTTTTTAATCCTCTCAAGCTGGAAAATCAAGTGACACCTGATAAAAAGCTACATCCAAAATGATGCCAAAGTATCAAAAGCCAAGACACAAAACGCTTTCCTTGGAACTGCCTTGCTACTGCAATATGTATTTGCACTCACTGTTTAAGATGACAAACAGAGCTCAAATACTGCAAGAAACATAGCACTACAGACATCCTTTATTTAGTTTGGTTTACGCTACAGTACGAAGGGCTGAGGTATCAAGGTTTTCCAGTATCTGCTTGAACTACCATGCAGTCCCTCTCCCTCTCTGGAGACATTCAAAACCCACCTGGACACATTTCCTCGTCACCTGCTCTAGGTGACCCTGCCTTGGCAGGGGGGTTGGAGTAGATGATCTCCAGAGGCCCCTTCCAGCCCTATCAATTCTGTGATTTTGTGATTATCTAAGCATAACAAAAGTGCTGAAAAAACATATCCACGGTTGATCTCAAATAAAGCAATTCCCTTAAAAATGGAAACGACAGGTAAAAAACCCCTCATGACTATGATATCTTCGACATTTTTTTTTAAATTAGATAAGTGACTATGTTTTAGTCTATCGTAAAAGAGACAGAGAAACATGTCAGCTCCTGCCTGTTCCAATTTTTCAAACAGATTGTCCAGCACACATAACAAAGTTAGCTTTGCAAAAGGAGCAGCTACTACTATTCAGCCAAAAGCGGAAATTTAAGACTCCCTGGGCTACAGGGCCGGCCGGGTCCGACAGGCTCCGCCGGCCAGAGAGAGCTCGAGGCAGTGCCCTCCTCGCCGCCTCTCACGCTGCCCCAGCGTGCGCACCCCGCCTGCTGCTCTCCGCCCCGGGATCTCATTTCGCCCCCGGGCCCCCATTTCCCCAAGCAAAGCCGCAGCCAGCGGAAGGTTCCGGCGAAGCCCGGTGCCCAGGTGCCCCCGTACGGCCCATCCCAGCCCCGCTCCGGGTGCTGCCGGCACCGCCCCCCTTTCCCCCCCCGCTCCCCGTTCCCCGTGGTTATGTAAGGGGAACCCGCGCGCGCCGCCTCACACACTGCCCCCCTCGGCCCGGCCCGGCCCCGCCCCGCCCCC
>VZTA01023420.1:0-26182 GCA_013398855.1 Mohoua ochrocephala | reverse complement strand
GGCAGGGCGGCCGCAGGGGCGAGACTGCCCCGCTCTCAGCCACCGGAGCACAGAGTCCATCGGGTTGGAAAAGACCCCCGAGATCGTCCAGTCCAACCTGTGAACGAACACCCCCATGTCAACTAGGCCATGGCACCAAGTGCCACATCCAGCTTTTCCTTAAGCACCTCCAGGAACGCTGACTCCACCACCTCCCTGGGCAGCCCATTCCAATGCCCAATCACCCTTTCTGTGAAGAAATTCCTCATAATGTCCAATCCGAACCTTCCCTGGTGCATCTTAAGACTATGTCCTCTCTCCTGTCACGAGTTGTCTGGGAAGGAGATGCCGATCCCCAGGTGGCTACAGCCTCCCTTCAGGTGGTTGCACAGAGTGATACTGTCCCCCCTGAGCCTCCTTTTCTCCAGGCTAAACGACCCCGGCTGCCTCAGCTGCTCCTCACAGGCCCTGCGTTCCAGACCCTTCACCGGCTTCGCTGTTTTTCTCTGGACACTCTCCAGCACCTCAGTGTCCTCCCTGAATTGAGGGGCCCAGAGCTGGACACAATACTCGAGGTGTGGCCCCGTCATTGCCGAGTACAGGGGGACAATCATGTCCCTGGTCCTGGGGACCGCACTAGTTCTGGCCACACTACTCCTGATCCAAGCCAGGATGCCCTTGTCCTTCTTGGCCAGCTGGACACACGCTGGCTCGTGTTCAGCCAGCTGTTGACCAACGCCCGCAGGTCCCTTTCCGCTGGGCAGCTTTCCAGACACTCTTCCCCCAGCCTGTAGCGCTGCCTGGGGTTGTTGCGACCCAACTTCGGGACGCAGCGTTCGGACCCGAAGCTGTGCCAGGGCCCGGCCCCGCAGCTCGGGCGGGAGGCGGAGCCAGGGCGGCGGGCGGGCGGGGCCGTGCTGAGGGCGGCGGCCCTACCGGGGAAGAGCACGGGAGTCAGAGAAAATGTAGCCAAAATCGGGTCTAAATTCTACGCCAAACCAGAGAGAAACGCTGCATTCCTGAATTCCGAGGTGAACTCGGCCCGACTTTTGAGAGGGGCAGTGTTCCAGGGATCAGGAGCGTGTAAGCCCTGGAAACAGCCGTCCTCCTCCTCAGTGGCAAGCGGTCACCTGTGCTCTTCTTCAACTCTCACCTCGCCTTCCAGAGCCGGAACTTTCCAACAGAACTAATAAACCGTTCAGTAAAGCACAAAAATCTCTCTTAGCTTAATCATTTATGTTTCCATGTCTTGCTGCCCTACATAACCGGGGCAGCGCGCATTAAAACTTTGTACTCTGACACGTGCGCAGAGAGCTGTCGCTCGGGCTCTGCTGAGTTGGCAGGAACATTGTTAAGGAAGAAAACAATTTAATTTTATTCAGAGTAAAGAGGAATTCCATCCTGATGAAAAGTATGCGCGCATTGTTTTAGTGTTCCATTGTGGCAGCTATTTTAACCCCTCTAGCTGATCAATGAGTCACAGCAACTCTCATCTCTCTTTACTGCGTGACCCTTTGTGTCCAGCCAGTCGTTAAATCCTTTGCATTAAGCCCTCGGACTTCGTGTCAGCAGCAGAGTGGATGGTAGTTCAAGTCTGGACTTATAGTGCAGAGGTGGCACATGCCCAATTTGCAATTTTATAACTATTTTCCTAAACCGTAACCACGTTAGTTCCTTCAAAATTACCTTCTTCGAGGTGGTGGAGTGTATGATACTGGCCTGTGTAAGCAAAAAAAATAAGGAAAAAGTGAAGGCTTCGTATGGCTCTCCAAGCTGAATAAATACAGTGAAGTCCTGCAATACACTTGGGCTAGACTACCATACTCAGCTCTTCTGTGTCCTTCCACTCAGAAGGTAGAAAAGGTAGAAAAATTCCCACTTATAGATAAAAAAAATCCCAAAACTGTTTGTTTGAAAAATAACCTCATTTTTGTGTCAGCAAATTATCTTGGCCTATTAAAAAACTGCCAGCATAGTACTGAGGATGTGAGAAATGCTGTAATAGTAATTTTGTCAGAGCAAGGAAAAATCAATGGAAAAAAACAGGAGAAAAAGCCAAGAAATGGAGAATTTCAATTTCCAAGTATATTCCTAATTCCCACTCTTTATTTCCCAAACATGTAAGCATTATTGGTTACATCACTGCTACTCTGATGTGAGAAATATAAATTAAATGTCACATAAAAGTCTCTAAATTATAATTCACATTCAAAGGCCGTGGCAAGATTAATGTATATAATTCTCCAATTTCAGTATCTCGTGGTAGGCTTCTTTAAATTCCATTAAAGCTTTTGAAAGGCGTCGCTGTGTGTTGCCAGTGAATAATTTAATTCCTGTCTGTATCTGTCTATTCAGCCATTTAAGTTACCTCACAAACATTACACGTGTACCATCTTCTCAGCATTTAGAGAGAATTTATCCCAAAGTTTTGTTCATACCTTGTGTTTCAATATGGGCTATATGATAGCTTACCAGTAAATGTGAGTTGGAGGCAGACCATTATAATTTAAACAGAAAAAAAATTACATATAGTATGTTATAGTAAGTTAAATTAAATGAAATATCTCTCTGGCTTCTTAGTGATTTTGGTGAACGTGTTATTAACCCCTATCTATTTAGTAATATTGTTAGGTGCTTTTTGCCTAAGAAATACCCATGGCTCAAGTAGCTTTTAATTTTTGGTAGAGAAGGATGTTAGAAGGTTATTGTTAGCTTCTGACTCTAAACAAGGTCAAGAATTAGTGCCCACAGGCACTGAGCAAATATACTGTAAAAAAAAAAATCTCTGTACCATATAAGTTGTGATGTGGATAATGGAGGAAATATGGTAATTTTACAGGTGGAAACTGAAGACGGTGATAGCTATAACCCCAAATTACAGAAGGTTATGGCAAAAGGAAAGGCATATTTGTAAGTGTGGATGGAAAGAGTGGAAAAAAAGACAAGGTTCTTTTGAATGTGGTCTTATTTTGGTTTTATATGATTTAAATGCTTAGATAATACATTTTATTCAAGAGTTCTATGAAGAGAATACAAAATAATAGTTGCAAAATGGAAACTATCCAGTATTTGTACTATGACATTTCCATCTACCCTCACATTTAAAAATGGCTTCAAAAAATGATTCCCTTACATTTTTAGAGTAATTTTGAAAGTTCAGAGCACTGAAAAAACCAAACAGCAAAAGCTGCTGCTTTTCAGTTTTTCTATAGATGAACACTTCAAAATGCATTTATTTTCTTAACCAGTTGTTTAGGGTTTTTTTTCAGTGCTGTCCTAGTTTTTTTTTCCCTCAGCTGTTCACCTGACTCTCACTGCAAAATTGGTTCAGTTATGAACAGTGAGTTTCAGAAATGTGGAAAACATAATGGATTATCTTAAATAAAACCAAGTGGATGTCAGCTTATCTTGACAAACCAAGCAGTATTTGAAGTGAACATGTATCTGGTTCCTAAATGATGCACCACCACTAGGGAGGCCCAGAGCTCCCCTGGCAGGAGAACAACTGTCAGAACAGGCTCTTTGGTGTGTAGCACAAAGCATGGCCTGCAGAAAACTGGCCTGACACAATCAGAAAGCACAGAGGTCTGTGGGCTACAAAAACACACACTGAAAGCTGCTGTGAGCCTGGGTCTTCCCTGTGCACTGCAGGGCCTTTAGAGCATGAGCTTCCTGGCCAGTGGCTGTTCTGCCATGACATCTCCTGACCTGTCCCTAACCAGCAGGCAGCTGCTGTGGCCACGGGTTCCTGGAATGAAGATGGAGAGGAGCACTCTCAGATGTGCTGTGAATGCAACTCTCAGATGTACTCTCAGATGTACTGTGAATGCAATGACATTTGCTGCTGCACCAGGAGATCGGCCCAGGCTGCTGCACTGGCGCTAAATACCGACTCTGACGCCCCAGCATTTGAAGTACTGAGCAATGTGTTTCCCTTCAGCTGGTGCTTGCTTCTGCTAAACCTGGGCTATTATTATCCAGTAGCTACTGGAGGAGTCAAACTTCCTGAATGAGTATGTGAGTTGTGGTTCATGTTTTGTGCTATGAAATGTGTAGCAGTACTGCACCAAACATAAACTAAGGGATGTGCATAATGGCTGAGCATCATCAGACACAGCCATGGCATAGGCTCCAGACCCACTTCTTTTAGAATCTCTTTCTGAGGAGATGCTTGGCTATGCACTGGGGTTTGTTCTATGGATTATTAATATTTCAACCAAGAAAGAAACTATGCCCACTAGCATTTTAAGTGAGAGATGAGGTTAAAAACCTAGTCTAAATGATGCTACTGTTTAATGAGTCTGACTGAAAACACAATCAAGGTTGGTTATGTGTCTAGATTTCAAGAACCTATGTAACACTTGGATAATTAACACAAACCATTTCCATGGAATAAAGAAGTATTTGCAGAACTTCATGGCTGTTTTCAAGATCTGCAGAATGTGCTTCACCAAATTATATTTCTTAAACACAGCAGGGATCTTTTCACACGTGGATGGCAGTGGATTTTCTATTTAAAACATAGGCCCTATCAGCTTAGTTGGGATCCTGCTGTCATGCTGAGAACGGAGCCAATGGCTGTTATTAATCTACTTGGGATTCAGAGCTCTGTGGCTGTGGTTACTTGGTGGAGGGCTCCTTCATTCAAAAAAATTAAAACAAACAAACAAAAAGGCTGTATTGGTCTTTCAGAATATCCCATTCCAAATAAGTGTAATATCATTTGAAGTATACAGTTCTTTACCTAAAACGCTTTCGTCATGTCCAAGTGAACCTTTTAGATAGCTAGATATTTGTGTCATTAGATTAGAAGGATTTTTTTCCCTACTTCTAGAACTTTGATCTCCTTGGTAATAGAGGCTGTGGTGTGAAACATTACCATCGTCAAGTGACTGTTTATAGGTGCTTCTGAGGACATGTTGGTTCTTGTGTCTTTAAAGTTCTGTGAAAATATCCCTGCAGATGACAGCAGTTAGGGATTATCCTCAGTATTTAGCAGAAACAATCTTATTTTGCCAGAAGTCTTTATCTTGACCTTCCAGATGTTATTAAAGGTTATGACTGCCAAGCAAATTAAATTGAACTCCTCCGGGCAAGGTTCAGTTCTACTTCATTTAAAAGCGTAAGTGTTGCCAAAAAAGAAAATGTATCTGTTAGGGAAAATGATCCACATAATCACTACAGTTACCTTCTGTAACAACACCTATGTTACTGCCTGTGCTTCTGCCCTGACTAGGAAAAAAGTACAGAAGATTAGATTTGTAAGAACTCTGTCATTGCTTTTTCTGAAATGTTTGCAGCAAGAGGAAAAAAAGTGTCCTGGGGAAAGTAAGCCATGGTCTAAAGGTCAGAGTTATTCCAGGCTGATCAGAGTCAATGACCTCTGTTTTGTGAGGTTGTCTGATTTCTGTAGCAACTTTCACTTCACTGTAGCTTGCACACTGAGAATGTGCATCATGGGGCATAACCCCCAGCTTTTGCTCCTTTTCCTATGGCAAGAATGTATTTGCTGTGTGTACTGCCTTCAATGCAGGGTCAAAGAGCACAGTGAAGAAACCACTTAATGCTTTTGATGTCTAAGAAAAAGGCTTGGCCCAGTGAAGTAGATTTTCAGTTGACTGACTGACATGGAATGGCAAATATGTTTACTACTCAAATGGTACGTTCTCATCACTCTCTTTCGTGTATCAATTAAACATTTTTTTATACTCATTTTTTAACACAGTCATGTAAGATGGGCCTCTGCCAGGGCCTCAGCCCGGTTAGAGGTGCTAAAGAAAGAGTAATCTCACAAAGATGACAACACACAGAGAAATGGCAGTGCATAGTACTTCTTTCTGATGGCCTTGTCCTCAGAGGGTCTGAAGACTATTTCAGCAGCTGCATTTGGCATCACCATTCAGCTTCTGAGAACAACCTTATTTAGAATCTGTACTTTTCAATGGAGAATATCTGGGAATGTTCCTACTTTAAAAGTCAGCGTCAGTTTTGAGTTTGTCACTGTTTAAAATGGAAAAGTCTTCTGATTCATTATCACCTGAGCTCTGAAAGCAGAAACTGCTGTCAAAAATTTGTACCAAATTTTTCAGTCAGGTCTTATACATTCAGGGTGACAAATTGGGTTCTCCTCTTTTGTTCTCCCCTAGATCTGCAAGTTTTGTTCCACTCCTTTTTCCTCTTCTATTACTGATCTTCTACAGGAAGGAAATCAGGGGTCTTCAAATTATTCATTGGTTCTTGAGGGGATGATTTATCTCTGTTTTCTTTACACTCTTGGTCCTGTTGAGCCAAGTTCCTGATCCTGCTTCTATGGAAAGGCAGAGGATAATTTTATACAGTAAAGGGCAGGGAGTTCTCTGTGAGGCCTCAACTTCACAGTAGCTTCAATGAGAGCAAAGGCTCACGGGCAACTCTTTTACTCCCTCGAACTCACTCCCAATGAGAGTAAACTGAAGCTGGGCAAATACAGTTTCTTCTGTGGACAGGGGTCCTACCATGCAGGACTGCAGGAAGAGCAGCCAGGAGCTAGAGAGATACCTGGTGGAAAGGATCATGGTGAATAGCATGGCCAAGATGGGTAGGGCACGATGGGAGGAGTGTGAGTGGGGCTAAGAGAAAGACTAGAAGAATTTGCCCAGAGAAGTTGTGGATGGTCCATCCCTGGAAGTGTTGTTGAAGGCCAGGCTGGATAGGGCTCTGAGCACACTGGTCTAGTGAAAGGTGTCCCTGCCCATGGCGGGGGGTGGTGGGGTGGTTTGGAACCGGATGATCTTCTGTGGAAACTCCTTCCAACCCAAACCATTCCATGATTCTATGAAATCAAAAAATGGTAATAGGGAGAGATCCTTGGACACAGGGAAAAGGGAAGTGTCACAACTATCTTCAAGGCAAAACAAGAGAATTCAGGGAACTACAGGTCAGTCAGCCCCATCTCAACCCACAGCAAAATTATGCAATGCGCATTGAAAGAACCTCGTGGCGACAGAGACCTGGACACCAGGAGCCGGAGCATGGAGCAATCCAGAGAGGTGACAGAGCTCCAAGGGTGCCACCAGAGGGCACCTCTACTCCAGGCCCAGGAGGTGGTTTGGCAACCCTGAGAAGAAGGTGGCAGAGGAGATAGAGCATCTCTGGGGCCTGCAGTGCCCAGTCAGGCAGGGACCATGGTGGCTTGCACCCAGCTGGGACCACCTGCCGCTTTGATGGGACATGAAACAAGCTGCTGCTGATTTTGGAAAACTTATTGCCTTGAATGCTGCCAGCTGATTGAGGAAGAATTTTACTTGTGGGGCCCCAGGGCATTTCCAGGTGTCTGAAGCCTTCAGCATCTGAAGCAGCATCCTGCACAGCTGCCCTGCACCTTGTTGCTAACACTGGTGGCAGCTGAATGACTGAGTCACCGGGGGCTGCCAATCTGCTGTCTTGTCTCAGGCTGCCATATCTTCCTGGAGCAGTCCCCAGATCACATCCCATGACTGCCAGAGTCCCTTGAGCTGGGTCAGTCACTGCCTGTGCTCAGCTGGGGCTGGAGGTGGTTTGGGAGAAAGAAGTGGGGACTGAGGGTTTCCCCTGGGAGCACAGGGGTGATGTGATAGTGGGTGATGATCTCTGCCTCCACTCAGCTGCAGAAAGTGCTGCACTCCCCGAGCCCCAGTGGTGACCAGTCCCCTGTCCCTCTGTTCAGGAGGATGTGGGGAAGAACATGTCAGAAGTTTCTAACCTAGCCTTATTGATGAGGACCCAGGTAGGGGTAACTGTCACCAAAACAACATTCAGTGAATTTTTGGTCTGGATCTGGGAAATTCTATGCAAAATGCTAACTGCTAAAATATCCTGTCTGCAGTATCGAGCAGTCTGAAGCCAAGAGGAAAGAGATGCGCTTTAGCTCTCCAGCAGGAGGGGGACAGGGAGCAGGGAGGGGTACGGGAGTGCTTCAGCACTGACACACCGAATGGTCTCATGCAAGGAGCCTGCTGTGTGAGCCTGGACATAAAGGATGGGAGCGTGTCCAGCAGCACATCAGCCCAGCCCCACGGGGCAGCGTGCCTGTGTGAATCGATGTGTTCTCACCAGCAGCCTGCACCTTGCAGTGACAGGAGGAAGTTCAAGAGGCCAAGAGGAGTGACCTGGAACTCTCCAGTTCGTCTGAGCAATGAGGATCTGTGAATGTGGGTGAACTGGAAATCCGTACATCAAGAAGAGCTTGTGCTTGGTTTTCTACTACAGATTTTCTCACTGCAGTCCGAAACTTGGGGTTGAAAGTGTAAACTTATGGTAAATACTCTGATTTAGATATGTTAACATGTCTTTAATGACTATATCTGAAATATTCTAAGACCTGCAGCATACTTCATATTGGCTTGTAGATTTTGGATGCAGAATGATTTCCAGAGCAGCTATCACAACCAAGAAAAGGTTTGAATTTAGATTGTCTCTTGAAGACACATGAGAAGAAAGACATTAAAGAACTCTTTCTGGTTTTGAAAATTCATATTTATAACATGCAGAGCAACTAATGTCCTATGCTTTAGTATTTAGAATATATAGTAAAATATATAAAATCACAGATATTTAATAAGATTCTTTGCCCACTCATTTTAATTTATTTAATATGACCATATTTTAATGAAAGTTGAAAGCTGAAAGTAATAAATTCTCACTCATCTGGATCCATTGTACTTAGAAATTTGTCACATATATTCAGTGCTGTGCTCATAAACAAATCAAAGTTCCCCCTGGAATCCAGGGAATGAAGTGACTGGGGCCTTGGGCAAATGTTGTGTCTTGTAGGACTGGGACCTGTACTGGCTTGGCTCTTCTGAGCTTGGCTTGAACATGGCTTCTTCTTCAGCACCCCAGTCACGTTTGTGTTTTTTAAAATCTGGAGCTAATGAACTGGAAAACTCCATATGTTGCTTGTTTTCATAATAAAAATTAGGAAAATATATTTTCTTCTTTATAAAATTTGCATTTAAGATAAACAGAGAGCCATTTAGTACAAGAGAAAAGAAAGTTACAAGTGTGATGAGGAGGTTATAGTTGTTGATTTTCAGCTGTTGTTGGGAGATCACTGAAAGAAGGGTTCCTTGGAATGATACCATACCTAAAGAATAAGAAGAATTCCTAGCAACTTTTGAAAGAAGTTTGCAGATTCTCTGGGAGGTTTCCAGGAGTAATCAACACAACTGTCAGTAGTTCAGCTGCCTGAAAGATGGACATAAACACAGCAAAAATTACTTTGAAGTGTACCCAGGTGAAACGTGCTAGATATAGATTGCATTTAGGGAAGACATTTGTTTCCCAAACTTCACAAAACCTTTTTATCCCATCAAAGCAGGAAACAAAAATAAGCCTCTTAACAAACCTTTATTATAACAGCATCTTGCATGGTAACCAAGAGCCTTAATTACCATGCCAAGAAGGAGCCTGTTGTTTAATTTCTGATTTTCTGTTTACATAATTCAAAAGTTCACTGAAGAGTGTGTAGTTTCATTGCTGTTCTTCTGAGTCAGGCCATGCTTACTGTTTGCTCTCAATTCACATTTGTAATTGTCCTTGGAAATTCATTCAGCTCTCAGAGGTTTAAGTTTGAAAATATTGGCATTTATGACTTTTCTCACAGGAAAGAACTTACCACGATTGTTGAATAACATACAGCAATGGTTGTGCTCAGCTGAATCATGGGGTTTAATTCTTGAGGAATTGAAATTACCCAGATGTGATTATTTTAGGATAAATACGTATCATAAGAAAAATCCACGTGATCAAAATTCAGTTTTGGTGACACTTTTGAAGAAATTTCAGGGGAAGAGATCTGCAGCAGGCAGCAATTTCTGCTTAAAACCAGAGAGGGAGTGTTGGAGTTGCTAATAGTACACTGGTATCTGACTGGAACAAGAGGAATCAGGTTTCTGGTTCTGGCTCACATAAAGACAGAAGTGGCTGTACCAAGGCAGAGTCTTTTGGAGGAGACAGAGGCTAAGAAGTGGCCCTGTGGGTATGGCAGTTTCTGCACAAATGAGATGGTGGAGCAGTAGCTTGAGCATGGATCTCTGACCCAGCACACTCACGTTAAATCTTCAGGTCTACACCGAGGGCATATGTCTTAGGTGGAAAGTCCTGGGTCCTTCTTTCAGAACCAGCCTGTCCAAGACTTCCTCCTACAACATTACTCCCGCCTGCTTTGTACCTGAGTTTTACCTTTTGTATGGACATTCAGACAAATGCTTCCAATTAATGTCAGTCTATTACTCATGAGAAAGAGTATGTGATGGCAGAGACACAGTATGAATTCCTTCTGCAGAGAAGATGACTAATTTCCCTTTTTTCCTTACCTCTCTATCCAGATAACAAGCCAGAAGGTGATCCACACCCTGGAGAACTTGTTTATTTTTTGTTTCTGGACTTGTGAAAAGGTTTGCACATAAGGAAAAGAAACTCCCTGGGGTCTAGCTTGGTAGAAGCAAGTGGTGATTTCACTCAAAATAATGGATCTCAGCTCCCCAGGCAAACCTATAGACAAGTCAGGAGCTCTGGGGAAGTTAATAAGTTGTGTGCAGCCTGTTGGTCTCTTTGAAGAGGCAGGTGACTGGGGATTTGATTTCAGCTTGAGGCTTCAGGTTTGGATTGTTTTTTCCCCCTGAACCAGGAGAACAGGCTGTAATGAATACTTGAGCTTGTCCTGAGGTCTAAGCTGCAGCTCAAGACAGGTCTTTGGAAGGGATCTGCCTTGTGGTACCTGCTGTGTCAAGTAAAGACAGGCTATCATCTCTGCAGCTTCCAGGGAACAAAGGGAAAATCAAAGCACCTTTGAGATGAACCTTGTGAGGGATTGAATAAGGTGGGCCTAAACTTTTTGTCTCATGGCCTATATATCTCAGCTCTCTGAGATCTCGTTGCGGGTCTATCAGGAAACTGAGATCCATTTCAGACCAGAAGGAAGCAGCACACTGGAAATTGTGAATTCTGGAAGTGCCAATATCAGCCGTTTAGAGCAAATCTGATGAGGCCTTGAAGTTTCTTGCTTAAGCTCATGCTTTCTGCTTGCTGAAGGGTCCAGCTTGAAACTCACTGGTTCACAATGAAGCTGTGGAAGGGCGAGCCCGGGAGTTCACTCTTGGCACACAGCGCTAGCAAAAGTTTGACCTGTCTGGGTGGGCAGGGGAAGGGAACCTCTTCCACACCATGATGTTTGATGCCACATGCATCTGAACCAGGTAGGGTGGGCACTCTGGTTGGCCTACCTGGCCCGAGTGTTCCCTTCCACATGGGATGCACATTGCCTGTGTGCCTCCCTGTGCCTGCACTGGGCAGTGCAGGGCAGGATTCACATGGGGGGCTGGCCCCCTTCCTGCCTGGACCCTTTTTGTCTTCTGAGATGTTCCATTACAAGTTTACACCAGCTCAGGGAGTCTTAGTAACTAATTTTGTTCAACTGGCACAGACTTGGAATAGTTCTAGCACAGTCTCAACCATTTGCAGGATTACACCGAAATGTAATTTTTTTCTGCTAGGGCAAAGTTCATTATCTCATTTTAGAAAAAGGGTGAGACAGGTGCTCTCTGCAAACATATTTAATAAAGCCCCTTGATTGCTCTGAATTATGTATGGTAATTATCTTGTTATATAATTAGAAGCTCTTATATATACTTTCCTTAAACTCGTTGCTTTGATGTTGCACTTGGGCGTCTGTATTACTTTGTGGGATACAGTCCAAAGCTGTCTGGATACATTCCAGGATTACTAATGCATTGACATATTTGCAAAACAGGACTTTTAAAGTTGAGCAAACAGGGGTAAAAGTTTTTTCCTGGCACTCGGTTTGAAGTTTTGGAATTTAAAACACTGATCAGTATAGTAATTTTTGCCAGATTTGTTCAATAGTCAGTGATAGTAGCAAACAGCTTCCCTTTCTCCAGTTAGGAAAAAAAACCCTGAAGGATCATCTGGAAGATATATAACCTGTGGGGGGCCATATGTAGGTGGAAATTTTGGGGTCCTCTTGGCTTTAAAAAGGATGTCTTGGAAAATCTCAGCCAAATGAAATTGTTCAAGTGCACTCTGGGAGTTTACAGAGGAGAAGCCAAATTTCTACACATGAAAGTTACCTCTTCCAAAAAGTAAGATAAATTCTATGGGCACAAGGTGCAGCTTTTTGTCCAGGACAGCTTATTTGTACTGAAGACTGAAATAGCATTTACATCTCATTGCAAATATGGCCTCAACTACAAGGAAACAAAATCACTCCCTTCTGACGGATTAATCCCAGAAAGTTTCTGAAACATAAAATGAGCATTAGATGAGTTTTGAATGAGACAACACATATCAAATAAAGACACAGAAAAAAAAAATGGTAAAAGGACCTATGCCCTGGAATAAAACTGACCAAATATATGTCTTTTTAAATCAATATTTTATGGGGAAAATTCTGCATACAAAGTTCAGTTTCAATGATTAAACATATGGACTGAATTAACCATTGAAAGTAACACTCTAAGTGGTGGATAAGTGGGGAAAGAAAATGTTTTTTAGTAATTACTGGATTTTTAATTTTTGTAGTTTTAGAGAAGAAGACAAAATATTTGGTAAGAAAAAGACAATAGACATAATCTTAAATCATGCACAAAATAGATGTTTCGCTTTTTGGAGAAGGAAGTCAGCTCTTAGTCCATGCAATTATCCAGGTACTCTTAATTCGATTGTCTTGCTCAATTCTGCATTTAAAGTGTTCAGTGAAAAACTGATGCCTCCTTTGATCTGGTTTTGAGCCATTGCTCCAGAATGTAGTATTTCCCCTGTATACTGCTAGTAATATTCATTATTATTTGGAATCATTGCCTTGTACTGAAATTTCATTAAAAGTGCTTCTTAATAAAATGAAGAGCTACTGAATAACCTAGAAACAGCTGGACAGTGGTGAGGAATTTTAATCCCCCTCTTTGCATGTCACCCACGACATTAGAATAGTTTTCCTGTTATTGCGTGGCATAATTAAAGTTATACTCCACCCTTTTTCTATAAAGTTCACGAAGCACACCCTCTGAAATCCCATAAGCTCTTTCAGGAAAAATAGGAAATTTGAGAATAAGCATTCACAATTTATTTTTAAGTAAAAATTAATCCAAGCCGGGCATGAGAAACCCAGAACCTGTTGGGTCAACCAGTTCTACATTGCCAACAAGCAAACTAGCAATATACCTATGGAAAACTATAATTTGCAGATCATCCCTCTACCCCTGTGGTCAAAGTAATAATTTTGATTTTAAGTAGATAAGTACTTGTATGCTCTGAGAGCTGACCCTAGCCTCCCCCAGAAAAATCCTGGGACACTGAAAGGGATAACCAGAAACCAGGTGAAACCAGTGGCTTCAAATAACTTACCTAAATGGAACAGAGTGGAACAGGAGGAAGAGGGGGTGGATGCAATGGGGAGATGGCCAAAGGGAGAGATGATGACAGACTGAGTCTATTATTTTTTAGCAGCAAATAAAATCACAAGGGAGTGGAAGCATGGTGAGAGATGTGAAGATTTATAGTGAAGAAGCAGCAATCACCCCTGTCCTGGTGCCCTGTGAGGAGCAGCGGGAGCTCTGATCAGCTCAGGGAACGTGGTCATGCCTGCCAATGATGCACCAGATGAAGCAGATAAGGTCACTCACTCCCACAGAGGACAGACTTCGGAGCCTTTCTTCTTAGACGCATGGGAAAGCATGGGAAAGAGTGAGGGATATGGCTCACTATTAACCAAATCAGAGGGTTCCTTGGGGAATTTTTGTATTGTTCCAGGCAAAGGCAGCCACCAACTCCAGAGTACCACGCTAGGTAAATGGTAAAGTACAAAATTGTAAGTGTAAGACTAGTTTTCACCTATGTCAAATAAAGTATCTGTACATGTAAACCTCCTGCCAAGCCTTGACTTGCAATAAGAAGAGCTGACCTGATTTCCAAGGGTCTTTATTCAAACAGTGACTGGACACCCAAGCCAGAAACCTGTAGTATTAAACCAGATTTGTTAAAACATATTGCTCCCCTCCCAAGTGATGACTCAGTAGATAACTTTAGGTGTGCAGCATTTTACTGGATGGAGGGAAAGGAATTGGGATAACATACAGGAAAAAAAAGCACCAAACCAAGCTCCAAATTACAAGCTCACTAGTGAGGCTGTCTTTTCAGTGACGCTTTCTTAGAGGGAATAGCTGTGCTCCCCTCCTGAAGAGACTCAAATCCCAAAGGATTCCTCTTGCTATGAAGGCAGATGTTGGGTACAGGGTCCCCAGTGGCATTACAGCTGGCTCCACAGGGCTGCATTTTGACCCCATGCCACCATGCCTCTGCTGTGGTCCTTCCTGAGAGCCTCCCTACCAGTTCCTCACAAGGCACCTCGGCAGTGGCAACCCCTTAACAAGGCTGCCATTGCCGGCTGGCACCTTGCAAGAGGAGAGGGGAGCCCTGCTGTCCCTCTCGCCTCGTCTGCAGCTTCCAGGCTGCAGTCCTATGGCTCAACAGAGATGCTTGGAACAGGTTTTTTCACAACATAAATATAGCATTTCTAATGATTTCAACTTTCTGACGAGTCTGTTGTTACCAGCAGCGCTCCAAATACTGTACGAGGTGACTGTAAATTGGGCATGTCTAAGCCTGCTCATTGGTTTCTCCATCTGAGTGTTTCACTTCTGCATTAGATACCACCAGAGCACCTGCCTTTCTGAGTTTTTAGACATCAGTAGTTGTCTCGGAGACACCACCTCTCTATTTTGCCTTAGGGCAGCAGGCTTGCATGTCCTAGGATCTTGTTTCTTTTATTGACATACAGCTAAAATTGCAGCCAGCAGCTGTGATGATTAACTTTTGGGCTTTATTCTATGCCCATTTCTATTAAAACCAGGAGGAGCAGTCGGAGAGGTATTGGTGCAAGCCTTCAGGAAAAAAAGAAATCGAGCCAAACAAAAACAAGCTGTGTGTCTCAGGTGAAGGAGAAATTCCACCACTGTGTGTTTGAACAAGTAAATCTGTTGTGCTTATTCCAACTCTTACCTGTCTTCTTCCTTTTTTTTTTTTTTAACCCTAAAAGTAGAGATATTCACAACAGGCATGAAAAATTAAATGCATAAGTTCCTTGAGACTGTAGGAAGTTCATGGATGCAATGATCTCCATCATCCTGAGTCCATTACCAAGGTGATTGTATCTTACAGGGAAAAAGACAGTCTCGTCAAGTATGGGAGATGTGAGTGATAGAGGGTTTGCAGGTCAACCATGAACACAGTGTGCAGGCAAAGGCTTGCATTGGAGCAGAGTGAGTCCTTTGCTCTCCTTTCACCCTAACCACCCCCAAGGCTGGGCACCAAGACAAGGTTTACAGTCAGGGGATGCATGTGGGATCAGATATACGCTTCTACTGGCCTGGTCTGTTCCAGGGGACTGCAGCTTGGATGAATCCAAGTTCGGTGGGGGCAAGGTAGGAAGACAATACTTCAGTCTTGTGGATCTGAGTACAAGATACCCAGCCGGGTGGGGTTACACAAGGTCAAGCAAGATGACACTAATGTCAAAGTACAAACCGGATCTTTTCTGTCAAGTCTCCCCGCTCCATCCCTTGCAACACGAGCAATCTTTTTAATGGTTTCTTGTACAATCCTGATGTGCAAATCTCCTGACAGGTATGACAGGACAAACACCTTCTTTCTGATCATGACAAACCTTAATTTTGAGTTGTGTGCAGCTCCCACAGAGCAGAGAGGTAGGACACATTGTGTCTGGGTTATTATGCGCTCAGCACAGCAATCTTATTGCACTAGTTGGGTCACCTGGGGGACTACCTATTTTCATTCAAAAAAAGGCACCCATGGAGTGTGACTCATACTCTAAATACTGATGATGCTGTGGGAGTGTAGACAACTTGCTGACATGTAGGCATCATCATTGTAAATGTCCGAAGTTTGGTGAACTGGATCCATCCATCACCTGTTTAACGTAGTCCTCAGACTGTGGTCCCTACCACACAGAGTGCTCCTGAGTATCTGCTGGGTGACTGGGGAACTTGTTTGTCATATATACTAAGAATAAAAATTTCTTTATTGATCTTTGTCTTGAAATGACGTTACGATTTTCTTTGAGCTCTTTTGTCTCTCTCATTTGCATGCTCTCCCTCCCCACAAAATGCATACACACTCAAACCATGTGTACGCACAGAGAAAATGAGTGTATGTCAGCCTGAGGGCCAAGTTAATGCTCCTTGCATACAGTGCAGTGGAAACAGGAATGGAAAATTTCAATGAGCCACCACAGACTCAAGTCTTTCTTGCCTGTCGAATGCAAGTCTAATCACAAATAACCTGGAACACTTTTCGACTTGTTGAGAATACTTATGGGTGTGGTTGTAATATGTTTAATGTGTGTGCTAGGGAGACTTAGTAAGTTTTTTTAGCTGCAAGTTTGCCAGGACAGATCCATCTTAGTTCACCTCAAATTTGATTAACGACATTTATCATAGTCAATAAAGTATATGAATATTCTTCAAGAAAATGCATCAGCAAACACCCATGCTAAATGTCTCAGTTATAAACACTGATGTCTAAAGCCTCTGCAGTGTCTTAAATGGCTGCATCACATACATTGTAGTGTAGTGCAGTGTTTGGGTGCATCTTTCTTTCTAAACTCCTTAGAAAATAAATAAATAAAAGGCAAAGTAAAGGCAACCGATGTGGAGCCTGCTGCAGACTGCCTCTCTGCATGATGTGTCCCCACCCCTTCCGTTCGGGATGACTCTTGAGCGAAGCCTCTCCTCCTCACTTCTCAATCCCAAAATCTGCAGAAGAGTTGAAGAGCACCTGAAGACTGGATGGGCAGCACCAGGAGCAAAACTGTCAGCAAGAACTGGTTTTCTTCTTTTTCTTTTTAGAGCAATCTATCTGGTGTCTCACTGAGCAGAAGAAGCGAGCTGGGCTGAAACAGGATCCTGCACTCCAGGTATGTGATAGCAAACTGGTCCATACAGTCTGAGTTGACAGCTGAAAAGGATAGCTACTTTTATCTGTGCTGCAAGGGAAAATCTGAAATTGTAAAGCAAGTAGATATAGCTCTTTGAAAAAAAATGAAACAATCAGCAAAAACTACTCCTTTAAAGAGAGACTATTATTTTGCTTTCAGCAAAAAAATTGCACAAAGACAAGTATCAAGGGCCAGATAAGGTGAAGATAAAGGCTGTCAACTTTTGGAAAGACTGAATTTCATTTTGAGTCTTTGCTATAAGCTGTGGCACAGCAATAGTTCTGAGGACACTGATTATTTATGTTCATTGAGTAGCAAGTTCACATTAAAGAACCATAATAATTGTTTTTGCCCTCATCGTAATGAATTTCCATTCTTTTCCTTGTTTGGTCCATTGAGCCCTTAGCATTGAAATGAAACGCTGCTGTAGCTCAAAACGTTATCGCTTGACCCGGGAAAAGGGCAGAGATGTCACATCTTGGCATCAGTAGTCCAAGGTCCTGCCAAACAGCACAGCACTCTGAGATCACGTGCTCATACTCACTTTCTGAGAAGTGGAGATTGTCCTTAGGCTTGCCTCGGTTTAACCTGATCGTTTTTAAAAATATTTTTAACCTCACTTTCCAAGTAGAGACTTGTTTTTTCCTGATGAAAACCAAAACTCAGCAGGATATAACTATGTGATTTGTTGCTCCTAGAAATGCAGTAGTTCAGGTCTGTCCTACCACCTTTGGTGGAGCCCACCTTTGCGTCGTGTAAATAACTCTCCTCAGTTTTTAGGTTACTTGCATGAAAGCTGAATGATATCAAGATACCCAAGGAAGAGCAGGACCACTGGAGAGAAGGAGAAGCTCTAAGAAGGCTTCCTCTTAAGGAGCAGTAGGATGACACAAGATTTATCAATATCTGTGGTTTTCCCCATTAGCAGCAGTGACTTTTCCCCCTGTTCCCAGCGGGCCCTGTATCTCCTCTGTGCTGGAGCTCAGTGATGAGGAGCGGGGCATAAAGGCAAGATGCTGCCTGCCTGGAATAGTGTCATGGGGAAAGCAGGAAAAGGAAAAGTGTAATGGCTGAAATTGGTGGGAAGAGGGAATGAGGTGAGACTGGAAATATCCTGGCGTGTTGCTTTGCCACACCACATTGTGTGGGACAAAGCAGGCGGGAGCAAATAAAGCTTCTGACTGAACAGGATCCCATCCAACTTCTAAGCAGTGCAGGTGTGGCTGACTATTTACTAACGTTCTCCACTGCCTGGTGCCTGAAAAGGAGCCAGCTGGCCCGGCCTCAGTCAGCATAGGCCAAAGAAATGGTTTCTGGGAAGCAACTGATGGATAGGGAGTAGGCTGGTTCACAATTATTTGCATAGCTTAATGCCTCCTAAACAACACTTCCTTGAAGGGGACATCATAGGTTGTGCCCTTCCGAACAAAAGACCGCAGTGGAGTAAGACCGTGGCTGCCATCTCAGAAGGCAGCAGTGTTAGCTATCTTTGGGAGTGTCTGTGGTTTCTCCAGGCAGCCTCCCGTACTTCAACCAGCTCATTCATCTTAGGTTGTAAGAAGAGAGGCAGGAAGCACTTTTGGATGAACAGACCTCTCTCAAGCATTTTCAGGCATTTCAAACATTATGGGGGGCTTAAAGTAGGAGATAATCTCCCACGTGTGTCACCACTTCCACTTTCCTATAATGCCAAAACAATGGAGGTCTTAATCCAGAAGATCAGGCTACTTCATGCTTCTTAGCACCAAGCCTGATATTCAGATGTTGAGAAAGTTGGAATAACAATTAACACATGTAATCAATTCTCAGTCATCAGCTCAGGGGATTACTGATGATGAGAGATCATCCATCTCATGGCTTTATCTGAATGAGCTTGATTAGAGCAGTAAAGCCATGTCTGCCCAGTTCCTGTATGTGTACACCACTATCAGCCAGTGGTTATGGTTGTAATCAAGTGTATTTGCTCAAACTCAGGGCTGGCCCTGCCAGATCTGGTGACAGCAGCTCCAGGGTTGGGAGAGGATGGAGAAGAACTGTGTCTCTACACTATGCATTGGGGAGGTCATTCATCTTGGATATAAAGCAGTCTAAATGCATGTAAAATTTGGATTATCTTGGGTATAAAGCAGTCTAAATGCATATAAAATTTGGATTCTTTTATTGAGCCGGAGTGAATCATGCAAACTGGGAAGTGTTGTGTAGAGCATAAGCGAACGGTGAGTCTCTGTGGTATCCACTCCCTGTTCTTCAGTCTGTCCATACCATGGTACCAAATGTGTCCGTATTGCCCAGGCAAAATTTCCCATTACTCTGTGGAATGTAGCCCTCTGCTGCTCTAGTTAATGGAGAGCTGAGGAAAGCATGTATTTTTTACAGGAATTTGCTGCTCTTCCATGAAGATTAGATGGTTTTATGAAGTACATGTTACAACGCAAACTAAAATAATAGGTTGATGTAGAAATGATGAAGCAGAGACAGTCATAATGTATATGCCTGTGTACTGCACCCCCAAGGACAGTTTCAAAGCCAGTACATGACTAGGAAATGCTGCTATTATCACTGCCCCTGCAGACTTAATTGGATTCCTTGTACAGATGCATTGTAACACCACTTTTAATTACAGGATCACAATCTACTTTTTGCACGGAGTCCATTCCAAGCTCCTGACACAGAGAGTCAGAACAACTTTTGACTTTAATCTGTCTAGCACATCTACTGGCTCATTGTCTCTAATTGCTACTTCTGGAGAAAGGACAAAACCAAATATTCTCAAATGTTCTGAATGAGGCTTGCACATATGCTTGTTTTCTTGCAGTTCCTTTCAAGGACATAGGGGCACATGGCATTGGAATCTGGTTTACAAATCTATACTGCAGTTCTTCTCTAACTGCTCCCAGTACATCTCCTCCCAGAAGAGCTGTGATGCTGCTGCAGGAAGCACACACTAGCTACCAGACACCAGCACCAAGAGAAGAACTGAACACTACACTTTAATGCAGCAGTTGAGTGCTGTGGTCCTTGCAAATAATTCAGAGAAACCAGCACAGGATTCCCCATGCAGACACACATGATGGCCCCGTGCCTCGGGAGAGAGTGACATCTGAAGCCATAGTGCCTCACTCCAGTGCTGACAGAGCCACATGGCAGCAAAACAAATGTGACACGAGTGTCAAGACCTACATGTGCAGGCTGTTTGTAGTTTGATAACTTTGGTTTTTGTATTTCTCTTTATTCTCAGCTTAATAACATAATAGACAAAGAGGCATTCTGCACTGGAACATTGCTTTTGCTTTTTTCTACTTTCTCCTTTCATACAAGGATGTCAGTGTTATTTACAGAACTTATTGAACTACTTTCTGAAGACCATATTTGCCCTTTTGCCCTAAATAATTTTTGTTAACAAATTATTTTTGCATTCTTGCTTTTCTTCTCCCTTTTTTTTTTTTAGGTTTTCAAATGGCTGATCCTTTTCTATATGATACTGGAGAAAGGTCTCACTATGGGTACCTTGGACATGAAGTACAAATTGAGTACCTTAAGGCATATGTTTGTAGACCATCTTTTTTCACGGACAAAGCTGTGATCGTGGCTCATGATGTATTTGGATGGCAGTTCCCAGATATTAGATACATAGTCGATTTGGTGGCAGGTCATGGATATATGTAAGCAACTTTCTTTCCGATCTTCCCCTTAAATGCACTGATAGATCACCAGGCCCAAAGCTAGGCATGGCAAATGATGTTTCCAATGCACAGAAGGTAACCATGCCATTTCAGTCTGAGCAAATTAAAAAGAAAATGGACAAAACATTTCCTTGGAGCCAGTAAAGAAACTGACCCGGGAAAAATGGCTACCTGAGCATAAAGGCACAAGGACTCTTGAAGTGCCTGTGTTTGTGCTTATGAAGCAGCGTGGGTGGTCCAAGAGGAACAGTGGTATCTATTTCAAGTTGTATAAGCTTTTCAGAACCAAACCTTTTGAACATTTGCTTTAGCCTGTAATAGCAAAGAGGTATGCATGTGTTCACATAGAATTAGAAGGTTTGTTTAATCCCTTTACTTTTGTATTAAGTGTGTCTAAGGAAACAATGACCATTTCTTTGTGTATTTTTTTTTCCCCACACAAAGACATATATTTTAGCTCTGCTGATTACCAGATTAGGATGAGTAAAACATGATTCAGACAGTAATCATGTAGATGTGCACTCTGGACTAGAAGATATTAGGAGACATTTAGGCATCCACAGATTCAATGAAAATTGACTGAATTCCATATCTCGCACAGAACCATCTGCCCAGACTTCTTCAAGGGGACAGAACCCTGGAAATCTACTGATCACTGGGCTGACTTTCCTGACTGGATGAAAAATCATGATCCTATGAAAGTAGACAAGTAAGATACATATTTGTACTTGAACTTTAAAAAGCATCCAGCAAACAAAGGGAATTCGTATGAAATGTTACAAGTGGCACCTCACAGCAGGGCAAGCTGGCTGCACAACCACAGTTCCTTATTCTGGGTGATTCTTCTGTGGTTCTGGGCACTGCCTTGGCTGGGATTTGAAAGGGATCATCTGCTCTGCCCATCACTGCTTATTGTCCCCATTTTGTTTTCCTGGGCCCCTTTCTAACTATGTTATACTGGCCACACAGGCTCACAGTGTTTCACAGGCTACGAAATACCCAGCACTCTCACCCACAAGTGCTGATTCTGCCCCCAGTTCCTCAAGATAAAGAGGGAAAGTCTTCTACAGCTGCAGATGTTATCTGGCAGTTGTCACGTGCCCATCTTGCTTTCTGCCTTGCAGATTATCATAGGCACTGATGAAATTCTCCTGAGCAGCACTACATAGAGATTTGCTGGACTGACCAAAACCTAAGATACGTCTGATCAACTGTACTATTTTTTTCAGTGTGAAATAGAGGGATGATTATCTGCACAGCCTAACAGTGCCTGTAACAAGGCTTCCCTGAATTATGGGAGGCATTTCTGTTTCTTCATCATCTCTTACCACAGCTCAAAACTTCAGAAGATAATAGTGAGGCAATGACACCTTATTACTCAGCTACCATCTTGCAAGCCACAAGTATTCTTCTGACCCCGTCCAGGCATTCCAGCAGCTACAGCCTATCTTCAATGTCTCTCAGCAAAGTTTTTGACCATATAATTGCAGAAACTGAGACCAAATTTTTTGAAAAGTCAAATGACTAACAATTATTAAAAAATCCTACTTCAAAGAGGAGCAGATATGTAGACACTGTCTTAAAAAATTAAGATCTCAGGATATGCCTTTGCTGTCTTCTGAGGGCTCACTTGTAGGTGAACATTCCAGTTCAGATCCACTGCTCTTTCAGAGAACATGGAATCCAACATACCCATGCCTTTCTTAGTACCCTTTCAAACAAACCATATCTGAGAGAGGATGGCCACAAGCCTAGGACACAATGTTCTCTTCATGTCACTCTCGTACTGGGTTTTTTTTGGTCAGCCTCACCAAACCTGAATGACCATACAACTCTACCAAATGCTTGAAATATAGTTGATAGTTTATGCAGTCTGCGTTTAAACTTCGTTTAAAACTCTGTAGGTAATGAAGAAGATAAAATTATTGAAACCTAAGAAGTCAGCAATTAAAAAAAATTACTTTTTCTCACCTACAATGAAAATACTTTTCATATTTTTTTCATTACATCTCATGCAAAAGTTATTTTTTAAACATTGTAGTTGCTGAAATGTAATTTTGAGTAATTGCTACTTTAGCATAACATTCTTGCATGTGGCCTTGGTAGGATATTTTAGTATTAACTCGTGCAACAGGAATGAGATAGGAAAAATTTTTATCTAAATAGGTGAACTCTGTAGAGATAGTACAGTGAAGCTTATCTATTCCTACAGTCCATAATGCAAGGTGTTGTTCTACTTGCAGATATGTCTTGTCTTTAGTTGTCCTGTCCTAGACAAAGTGATTCAAATAAAAATTTACTAATTTTGAAAACAAAGGAGCAGGTGACAATTCAGGTAAGTATTTAAGTGCCTACACTTGTACTTCTCTAAAGTAGGACCAGAGATGCTAACTCTCATTTAGTAATAGAAGCCACTGCTCTAGCCTGACGTGTTTTTTTAAGTAATACCTGTTTTAAATGGTTGGAGGTGCAGACACAGAAAAAATATCGTGTATGTCTTGTAATTTACTTCTTAAATTGTCAAGTATTGGTTCTGCAATAGAGTCCTTAGTTTACTTTTGTTTATATGTCTTAGGGAAGCTGATGTTGTCTTGAAGTATCTAAAGGAACAATGCGGTGCAAAGAAGATTGGTATCGTTGGGTTTTCCTGGGGTGGAATGGCAGTACATCACTTGATGCTGAAAAATCCTCAATTAACCGCTGGGGTGTCCCTCTATGGTAGCGTAGAACACATGAAAACTTCCTTGGGTTCACATGACTATGCATAGTTTGTAATTCTACTTATTGCTTTGTAACGATTTCTATAAATACTCAACTCAAAGGTGAGTTGCAGATTTCAATTATGGTTATTTCAGCAGTAGGCTATATTGGTATAAAAATTTTAAGAATATTGTAAACAAGAAAAAAAAAAATCACTCTTTATTTTAGTAGCTGGAGAGCAGGGAAATATGCTTCCCAAATGCTTTTTCTCCATCCAAGTAGCCACTGTCCTGATCTAAGTAATGTACCTAATGAGTAAACTTAAATAGAAATTTTGTCTTTTAATTTGCCATTTCTCTTGCAGGAATGCTAACCTCACTAATAGACTGTTTCTCAAAACATTATAGGAATAGTTAGAGACTCTGAAGAAAGATACAGTTTACTAAATCCCACATTTTTCATTTTTGGTGAGAAAGACCACACTATTTCTTTGGATCAGGTAAGTTGTTGTTCTGGAAAGACTTCTTCTTTTCCCATAGTTCATTTATCCCACACAGAAATCCTTGTTAGAAACCATTTTCAGATACAAAAAATTAGACAGGTTGGATGGTTCTGTTTGTATTTCAACTTCCTCCCTGTCTTGTTTAGGTTATTCAAAGCTTCTTTTTTTTTTGAGGTGAGAAATACAGTAAAGAGCAGTCATCGGAGTGGCTAGATAGGCAGAGTGTGAAACTGGGCAGGAATATCCAACTTGGTATAAGTCAAGCATCTCAAAAACTTGTATGTTCCTGCTATGGGTGAGAAATCAGGCAGCTAAACCACTGAATCTGGACACTGAAGGGGAAAAAAAAAGCAGTTTCAGCTTAGTAACTGAACTTTCTGATGATTGGGACCAATGACTAATTGCTTTTGCTACAAGAAGACAAACTGAACTGTGTCAAAAGGGTGGGCATGAATTTTAGCTGAGACCCTAACAACTTGTAGACTCAAATGTTTTGACTCCTGGCTGCCATCTGTGCTCTGGTATAACCCCTACTGTAAGCATACGTGAGAGGCTGGATAAGCACATGGGTAGGAAACTGGTGCCCTCTTCTGTGCATAAACTCTTTTTCTTCAGTGGCAAGGATAACATACCACCTCCAGCACAGCTTGTTTTTTAGGGTAAGGTCTGACTGGAGAACTGGCAGTGTTCTCTGGGAATGCAGAAGTCATTCAATATTTACTTCTAACTGCATTAGTCAGCATGTTAATCTATACCTCATATGTGTCTCCTTCACACAGGAAAACAAATCCTTCACTCCCTGTCCTCATTTTATGGTGAATGTGTCTTTTTCCCAGGGGCACAATTTTGGTAAATGCATCTCTTCTGTCATGTGTTACACCCTGAAACCTGTTACACCTTTTTCTCCTGAAGCTTGCTTTCTGTGCAGGTTGTGTAAGAAAAAATTCTGGCACTAAAAAAAAAAAGTCCTCAAATACATAGTTTTCTGCACTAAAAAAAAAGGGCTCCATACGAAAAAAAACCCCAAAACCCAACAAAAAACCTTGAAATAAATTACAGTACTGTCTCTAATCTGCACAATGGGTAGAAGTAAACTTGTGGGGCAAAATAAGTGTTCATCCTTCTATTTTCTGACTTTTAATGGAAATAAGCACAAACTGTGCCGGAAAATGTATATGGTGATTAAACACATGATTAGTACTTTGCATGTAACCATATGTGTACTAGTCACCAAAACATTGTGCAGGAGCAATGTATTTTTGTTGTTCAGTAGACTAAAAAAAAAAAAGCCCTCCATGTTTCCTTAAACTCTGTTAGAAAGCCTATCAAAATATTTTGGACTGATGGTCACTAAGGTTTATGGAATATGTTCTCCCAAGGTCAGAGCTTAAAGTGTAGGTTACAAGCCTAAGAACAGAAACACACCTGTTCCTTTACGGCAATGAGATTTACCAAACCATCTTTGCTGCAACTGTTGAGGTTCTCAGACTCATCCATGCAAAAAAAAAAAAGCTTCAGTCGTACACTCAAAGAGGCATTTTCTCTATGAGAAACAGAAAATTTGGCAAACTTAAAAAAGCCCCATAATGTAATGGAAAAAAATGCTTTTTTTCACAGATCTTCTTATTGGAGGACAAGCTGAAACAGTACTGTAAAGTTCCATATAAAATTAAAGTTTATCCTGGGCAAGTTCATGGGTTTGCACAACTGAAGCCAGAAGATATGAAACCTGAAGATAAACCTTATATTGAAGAAGCTAGAAGGGATATGATTGATTGGATCAAAATGTTTGTTTGACAATAACAGAAAGGAATGCTAGGCTTCAGAATCAGTGATTGATTTAATTTGAAAGAAGAAAACAGTCAAAGGAAAAATACCTACTTTTGAAAATTGTCACAAAACTAAAATTATGTTTTAATTTATAGCTTTAAATTATTTTTTAAATATTTACAGAAGATTGTGAAATAAAAGTCAGACTAAAAGATGATTAGGCATTAAAAAGATTTCTGAAATTTTCTCACTTTTTTTCGCTTCATTATTTTACATTATAACCTTGATAGAAATGATAATGTTTATCCATTTGTCTTTGCTAGTGAGCATGACTTCATCATGACTTTGCTTGAGTAATTTCAGGCTTTATTTTCACACGGTGGTTGGTGGTCATAGGTGTTCACATGAAAGTGCCTTGGGTTTCCATACAGACACTTTCTTTTATTATCCAGAGGGTATTTTTCTCAGCTGTACTGGGCAGAATTTCCCATGCCTGAAACAAACATCTGGCTGTACTAAGGAGTTAGGAAGGAATGATATTGTTAGGTGACACCCTCCAGG
>VZTA01023419.1:961-25348 GCA_013398855.1 Mohoua ochrocephala | reverse complement strand
TCCTCCTGGGAGCAGCAGGACGGGGCATTACACGGGGTTTAGGAGCCGAGCTGCTGACATGGAGGTGGCTGTGCCTGATGTGCCGGAGCAGTGCGCACAGAGGAGCCGGAGAACAACGCACCCCGCGCCCCCCTTGGCAGTGCCGCCCTCCCGGTCCCGTCCCGGGGCTCTGCTCCGAGGGTCCCCGCTGAGGTTCCGCCTTCCCCGCAGCTCCCAACGCTGCCCTCCGGGTGCTGCTCCAGCCGCTGGTGCCTGTTCTCCCTCCGCATTCCCGCCTGGCTGACACCGGAGCGGCTCAGCGCTGCGGGAGCAGGAGGGAGCAGAGCAGCGGAACTCCAGAGAACTCCAGTTCTCCTCGTGCCTCTTTGGAGCGGAGTTTGGAAAGGAGCCGTCCCACAGCCCAGGGCAGCCCTTCTTGGGAAAGACTGCCTCTCCCTGCGCTGCTGTGCGGCGCTGGAAGCACTTCCCGAGGCAGCCGAGCCCCTGGCGGCACAGGCGGCACAGCAGCTCCCGCACCGCCCCGCACCTGCGGCTGTGCCGAGCTGGGGAAAAGGCTCGCGGGAACGGGAAAGGAGCCGCTGCAGGCGCGGGGAGATTCCCGTGCCGGGCTCACTCTGAGCCTCCCCTCCCATCAGTCAGGCGGGAGCTGCGAGCTGGGCTCTGCTCAGCCCCGCTTGTGGCACCGAGCAGTGTTCAGCTGGCAGAGCCCGGGCTGTGCCTGGCCCTGAGCCGCTCCCAGCACAGGGGACACCGAGGGACCCAGGCAGGAACTCAGCACAGACATCACTCGGTGCCTTTTTCCCAAAGTTCTGCAAAACTGTTCTTAATTACTGCCAGACACAGAGCAGTAATTTATTCCAGAGCTGCAGCACTGCCAGAGCTACGGACTTTAGCTAAAGTATCGGCCTGCATGGAAAATGGACCCCGAGCAGCCTTTCCCCAGGGCTGGCAGTGCCTTCCCAGCGCTGGGAGGGCAGCAGCCGCTGCCTCGGGACAGGAGTCACTCCTCCCTCCCACCTCTGCCTTCCTGGCAGGTTTTCACAGCAAGAAACCGTTCTCAGCGTGCCACACATCACCTGATTTCACTGTGCCTTCCCCAGCTCAATAATTCAGCTTATAAGGGAGGAGCTAAGGACAGCACATTAATAAATAAAGAACATCTATGAAAAATGTATCTAAACTGTGACAGGGACAGTAACTCATTGAGGAAGTAAAGGCCAAGCCCGATCAATGGTTCGGGAGCCCAGCAGAGAGGAAATGGCGTGGGAGCATCCCCCTGGCCTGGGCTGGCCCTGCTGCAGGAACAGCTGCCACAGAGGATGGCTCACAAACTGTTTAACTTAAGGACATTTCCCTCCAGCACCTGAAACACCCAACTCGCTGTGCCAGGGAACTCCTTCTCTTTTTCTGCACTTTTATCCAGGGCTTGGGTTTGGCAGGAGCAGCAGCAGAAGGGAATTCAGGACAGAAGTGACCTGTGACCGAGCTTTGTACAGCCACTGCTGCTGCCATGGGCAGGCCCAGGCCCAGAGCAAAGCACAGAGGCTGCACACCCACACCACGGGCAGCTGGATGGCACAGCCAGCCCCTGGGAGCAGCAGCTGCCATGGACACGCACGTCCTTAGCCAAATGTTCCTCAGAACTGCCAGGGAAGCACCCGGCCACATGGTGCAGGGACACCCCAGCCTGCCAGTACCTGCCTGTGACAAACAGAGCTGCCACTTAACAGGGCCCGGACCCACCCATGGGACATCTGTGCCCACCCAGTCAACCATGTGCCAGTCCCCCAGGCAGCACCGTGTCCCCAGTCAGCCAGGTGCCAGTCCCCCAGGCAGCACCGTGTCCCCAGCCAGCCTGGAACCAGCCACAGGAGCCCCAGCCCCAGCACCGCCCCTGCTGAGAGCAAAGCACCGAGGTTTGGGTTCACCTCCTCGGTTACCTGCAGTAAGGAGCACAACACTCCCAAAGTGCTGCAAGAGCCAAGGCACGGCCCCTTCCTCCCCCAGAGGCGGCACCAGGCCCCTTCCTCACCAGGCCAGAAGGGTCCCAGCTCCCTCTCCCTTCAGGTAGCTTCTCACTGCTCTCTTTAGGTTTTAAATCTTGGTTCCTTCCAGCCTGTAGCTTAACAGAGCTCACAGAATCAGCACGTGTAGCTTCCCCCAGGAAACTGTTCTGAGGGCCAGAACAAAAACCATCCTTTCCTCCCTCCTAAATACTCGAGGCTGGCAGGACAAAGCAGCTGCAAACCCAGTTTTCTTTCCGGTTGATGAGACACAGAGTAAGAGATGGGGAAAAAGGAGACACAGCTACATTTATGCAGCTCCCTGGAAGGCTGGGCTGCTGGAAGCCACAGTGGGCAAGTGCTGCTCAAGCCCAGAGCCTGTTTTGTAAGGCTAAGCCCAAGCACAAAGTGCCAGAGGGTGAAGTCCCACTGCTACTGCAGTCACAGGACTCGAGGCACCTCGTGAGAGCAGCAGTGACACTCTCAGAAGAGCCCAACCTCAGCCTGACACCAGAGATCTCCTTTGAAGCACAAGTTCCACAAAGCTACAGCTGCCTGACTGTTCCCTCTGCAGCTCTCCCAGGCAGTGAAGTGCCCGTTCTCCATCAAAGGCCAGGATACCAGGAACTCCAGGTTGGACACTTTTCTGCTTTTATTTTAAAAAAATCCAGAATGGATCCAGTAACAGTTTTATTATCAAGGAAGTTGTTTTACCATAAGCAGAGAACAGACACAGGATGGAGCAGAAGGCTCAGACAAGCAAAGTATTGAACTTCCACACTGCCTCTTTTGTAAGAAATAATGTTACAGCTGAGTTTGAAGTAGCCCCTTTCCTCCAGAACAAGGGTACCAGCCTAGCTCAGGGCTAAATGGTCTCTAGCAACACCACCAGCCTTGCCCTGCTGCTCACAGCCCTGCACCTGCTCCCAGGTACTCACATCCACGAGGAGGGGCCACGCAGGCCTTACTGCCCTCCCCATTCCAGCACAGCTTCCATCTCCACCCTCCAGTTTAGTGACATGGTTTCCAAGCTCGGCTCTCGGATTCACTACACCATTGTGTCGAGTATTAAATGATCAGCCAGTCCCCAGCTGCTCCGGGGAACACGCCGGGGCCAAACTCGTAACTTTGTCTGGCATGAATTAACTTTCATCAAGTGACAATTTATCTAGCAGACACATCACTAAGTTTATACATTAAAGAATTTTTATATATAGAATACTGCAAAAACACAGTAAGTCTGAATTCTGCCCCTTGCTGCTCAGGAAGGTCCCTTCTCTCCCAAGCATCAAGAAAATCGACCTCTTCATCATTCTCTAGTCAAGGCAAGCCAGAGACTCCTTATTGCTTCTCTTCCTTCTGATCTCCTGGACTTCCAGAACCCTCTCGCTCCGAGGCCATCTGTGAACAAACGGGTTCATTACTTGTGGTAACAACAAACTGCTTCTCCTGGACATTTTCTCCTGGCTGGCTGCTCCGCTCAGCTCCAGCCCGAGAACCTCCTTCAGTGCAGCGAGCGATGCCCACTGGAGAAGGGAAATCTTCATCTCTGCCCGAGCTCTGACAGGGAGGAAACAATCTTCCCACTATTCCCTTTCCCAGGGGACGTCACAGGCTTACGCTGCAGCACCGAAGGTTTGTCTGACATCAGGAAAGCAGCTTTCCCCAGAAAGGACAGCTCAGCACCAGCAAGGTCACCTGGGCAGCGTGCCACTGCCCTCCTGGGAGACCTCCCTGCACAGGTAAACACACCCCTGGCCAGGTTCCAGGGGCTGGGAGGGCCTTTCACTGGCCAGGAGGTGGAGAGGAAAATCCCAATGGCTTCCACTGTGGCTTTAGGCAGACTGAACAGGAATCATGTTTTACAATCACCCTTAAGGAAGTTCAGGGGTTACTTTACTCCTTCAGGCACCCCATGCACTGAGGGGAAAGCCTTCTCTGTGCTCTTCTGGATGCTCATCAGGAGCTTCCCCTTTTCCATGGAATGCTGTACAGTAAACACCCAGCCTGGAGGCACAGCCAGGATTTCAGGCCTCCACCTCTCCCTGACCTTCCACAGCTGCCCCTTCAGCCAGTGTCACTCAGAGGTAGCTGCACAGGGGCTCAGCACCACCTCCCAGCCCAGCTCTTACCCAAGAGTTCAGTGTCCTGACTCCCTCCCAGCCCAGCTCTCACCCAAGGTCGGTGTCCTGACTTCCCCCTCCCCATCCGAGGGCTCTGGAAGTGCCCTGACCATGCACCTACCTTCTTGTATGCCATTTCAAAGAGTTTCAGGGAAGCCTGCTGCAGGCTGGTTGCTGCCTGCCTGATGTTCTCTCCTGTTTCACTGTCTTTACGAGCCAGAAGTTCTCTCATTTTAGCAATTTCTTCCTTCAATTTGTTGCACTGCAAAAAAAGACACAAAACCCAAGGTGAAATGCTGCACTTGGTTCACAGGGAATCTCCATCCTGTCATTACTGGCCACAGCAAAATCACCTTTTGTGCCAGAAGCCACGAAGTTAAGCCTCAAAGCGAGCCTGCAGGGCCTAGGACTGTGCCCAGTTCCCAGTGGGCACCTGTCCACTTCACTAACAGTGTCCCAGCTGGCATTAATGGGGCCCCGTGTGCTGTCTGGGCAGAGGCGCCAAGGACAGAGCCCCTGACAGCTGGCCAAGGCCCCGCTCTGTGCCTGGCACAGCTCACCTGGCACAGCTGTGCCAGGGGCAGGGAAGGGAACAGCAAGCTGGTCTGCATGGCTATGGAAGGCCTGTCAGGGAGCAGGGCTGCTCCTGCCCTGGTGAATCCCTGTGCTGCCCCCGGGAGCTCGGAGCAGACTGAGAGCAGGCTCATCCCAGCCCGGAGCCATCTGCCAGTCCCTCAGGCAGGCTGGCACTGCCTCCTCCCCTGGCAGGCTGCTGCAGGGGCAGCAGGGCTCCTGGGCACGGCTGTGCCAGCAGGGCTCACAGGCACGGCTCTGCGGCACACCACGGCAAGGGGACAGCCAGTGACGGCCACCAGCGGCACCCAGCCAGCACAGGCTGCTGCCAAGCACGGCCACCCACCTCCCCAGGGAGGTCAGAGGGACAGTCCCTGCAGGGAACGGGGATTTAGGCTCCGTGCTCCCGTGAGAGCAAACTCCAGTGACCATAATGCCACACAAAGAGCCAGCCAGTATCAAGGAATCGCAGAACGGTTTGGGTGGGAAGGGACCTCAAAGATCATCTCAATCCACCCCCAGCCATGGTCACTCAACCAAGTGGTTCCAAGCCTCATCCAACCCAGCCGAGGACACTGCCAGGGACAGGGCAGCCACAGCTTCTCTGGACTCTCACAGGGAAGAATTTCTTCCCAATATCCCTCCTAAGGCTGCCCTCTGTCAGTTTAAAACCACTGCCCCTTGCCCTGTCCCCAAGTGCTGGCAGAGAAACAGCCTTTAACTGACCAGAGGCTGCTGCCACCAAACCATAATCGTGTTCCCTCAGACACCTCAGAGCCCCCGGGAGCCCTTCAAATCTGCTTCCCAGAGTTGTTAAATTGGTAATTGGGCACACTCTTCTAAACTTGGCTTTTGAAATTCCCAATGCACTGCCTCAGAGTGGTGTGAAAAGCACTCTTGGATATTAAATATCCGTTTCATTTCAAAGAGAGAAAAATTGGAGTTAAGTGGACACCGATTTTTACTGCCCCCGAGTTCTTGGGTGCTGTGCATGCCCTGCCAGGAGAGCACAGCAGCTCTGCCTCTGGCCCTGTGCTCACACAGGGGCAGGCACTGTCCACAACCTCCAGCCTTGAGCAAACCCCTCCTCTGAGGAGCCAGCCACAGCACAGTCCCTATCACAGCACCGCAAGGCCACGCCAAGGACACAGCTTTTGCAGAAACCTCTCCTCAGCAGCTTCCCAGGCGCTCAGATCCTCAGTGACACCCACCCTGCACTTTGGAATGGGTTCTCTGTCATCACCCAAACCCTGTTCCTCTCAGGATGTCTGTCTGTCCTCCCTCAGCCACACTCATCCCTCTCATCGAGGGCCACACCCCGAGGTGCAGGGCTGTGCCACCTTCACCCAGCACAGAAACACGGCCAGAGCCAGCTGGGAGTTAAGTGGGAATGTGAGCAATGATTTTGGAAGGAATTTTACATGCTACATGTAGCACCACGGGATCAGGAACCACCTACCTCATCTGCTGGCAGCTGATCCTTGAACTCTTCCATCTTGGACTCTGTGTCGTGGATGATGCCCTCGGCCATGTTCACGGCCTCCACACGTTCCTGGGGGAGAGAGCTCCTGAGGGCTGCTGCCCACACCGCTGCTGACAAGTGACATTTCACACCCAAACTGCCAACCTCCACCCAGGGTCCCTCTTAGTGGCAGTAGGGCAAGAAGAAACGCAAGCAAACCATTTCTAGGTGCACTGTGGCCCCACAGGGCCCTGAGAGGAGTCTGTGCCAGCCAGCCCTCAGGCTTTCACACTCACAGCACTCCCCTGAACTGCAAGGGACCAATGCAGCACCACTGCTGGCACTGGGAAAGGACAGAGACCTCGGGGACAGCACAGCACACCCCGCTCCTCGGGAAAGCAGCAGAGCTTTTGGAGAATATCCTTAAGCTCCTTCAGCAATAGGGGCACTAGAGACAACTCCAGTGCTGGGTGGTTTTACTTGTGTTCCCTTATTACAAAAACTCCCATTTATGCACTCCTGATACTTTCATGGCAGTAAAACCAGGATCAGAGAAGTGTAACAAGGCAATTTTGAGAACTACAGTTATGCAAGTCAAGAGAAGTGTTAGTTAAAATAACCTAATCCCCCTCCTCTGAGAGCTCACTGCACAGGGGTGAGTCCCACTTCAGGACTACAACAGACAGGAACTTATCCAGCAATTTAAGATACAAAATAAGGCAGCAGGACAGTTTTCAGTGCAGCCTCTTTAAATGCCAGACCTCCCCCTATCCCCATGGCAATGATGAGGTTATTGAAACAGTGGGACTTTGAGAGCAAGGGCTGTGAGGGTTCTCCAGATAACCTACAAATGCCCATCAGCCACTGCTTTGTGCCTTTGGAGGCTCTGAGGCAAGGCACTGCTGCTTCCTGGGAATTTATTCTGTGCCTTCTCCCCTTCAGCCCTCTCCTGACCCCTTCCCTACTGGGGGCAGGATGTACAGCACGGCCTGGACACCTGAGACAGGCTCCCACAGACTGAAGGACACAAAGTGGATCAATTCCCTGTGCCAGTTTCAGCAATCACTGAACATATGCTGCTGCCACATCCCAGAGTCAGCCAGTGCTGTGTCTGCTTAAAAATCAATGCTCTATATTCAGTTGCATAATTCATTAGTGCTACCCTCATTAAACCAGTTAGTTCCAGCCATTAATCCTGTGTGTACCCCAGGTTCAGCCACTCCCCCATGGCAGGTGCCAGGCTTTCCTTGACGAGGCTGGTGAGGATTTCCATCACCCCCTCCCGGCCTCACCTGCCCCGAGGCCAGCACTGCTCCCACGGACACAGCACTCCAGGGCCACTCTGAGACACGGCCCACTGCGGGAAGCAGCTTCCCACTCAGGAAGGAAGAGGCTGAGGTGCTGCTTTGTCTGGCAGGTTCTATAAATTAAGCTTCAGAATAAACTCAGGAAGAGTAGCTCAACTATCCCACACTGCTCCGTTTAACCAGAGCACGGCTGGAGCACCCAGGCTGGCTGCCAATGCACAGCCAAGGGGGACAGCAGAGAGCAGTGATGACAAAAGCCCTCAGCAGAGCTGCGAAGCTGTTTGCCATGAGCAGCAGGCAGGTGGGTTTGCTCCCTGCTGCCTCCATGTCCCAGGAATTCCTCAGGGAGCAGTGAAGTGCAGTCACACAGGGCAAGGTGTGACTTGCAAGAGCCAAACCCAAGAGCCAAATGCCTCTGCAAACGCCTTCCTGCAACCCTGGAGTGTCCAGTGAACGTCAGGAAAGGAGCAGATACTTGGGAAAGGGCTCACAGAGCAGAGCCCAGAGCCCCCCAGGGCGGGCACAGCTAAAAGCACACAGTGCTGAAAGCAGCAGGCCCTCTGCTCCCTGGAAGGCCCCGTGACCCCCCGTTACCTTTCTCCGCCTGTCCTCCTCTGCGTATTTCTCTGCGTTCTTCACCATGTTCTCAATCTCATCTTTGCTGAGCCCGCCAGAGGACTGGATAACAACTGCAGCAGAGAAGAACATCAATAAAGGATCTGCTCTCACCTTTGAGAGGAGGATTATTCCCCAACCTAAGAGCAGCAGCCTCGCTCAGAGGCTGCACCTGGGGAGGCCCCGTGGGCAGGACAAAGACAGCCACTCTTCAAAGAGCCACTGATGCTGCTGGCGAGGTAAAAGTCTCATCTCATGGATCTACAACTCCCCAGCTCTGCCAGACACTTCCTGCCTGCTGGTCTGCAAGTCACTGTGGCCAGTCTTCAGTTAATCCTCCTGGAAAGGGAGGGTGCACCAAAGTCTTCAAGCCAAAGGAGCATCCCAGATTAAAACCACAGACCTAAACAAAAATCAAAACTAAAACCCCTCAAACAAAACCCTCCAGCAAAAACGCAACCAACAAAAAAATCCAAAGAGAAGGAATGTTTTCACCAAAGATTCCTTTCCCTGTTGGAAAGCAGCCCAGGCTGGTGGCAGGGTAAGACAACGTTCCCCATCCAGCCCCTCACATTGCCCTTAATAAGGAAATGGAGCACAATTCTACGGGCAGGCTCTTACATGTCCCCTCCTTGGTCTTCTTCCCTCTATTAGTGCCAAAAAGCATAGTCTGGACTCGGGCTTTACTGCAGGAATGAGTGTAATTCCACTGCAAGAGGACCAACACCCAGGACATCACAATGCCCATAAAAGCGCATCCTACAGTCACCATTTAAAGGAAGTTTTCTGTGGAATAGCTGTCAATGGTACAAAACCCTGAACAAAGACACACACACACAGAGAGGTGTTCTCTGGATGCAGATGTGGGATGAGCAATTCAGCTTTGTAATTAGGACCACATCTACATACAGGTAGGCAGCTAAAAGCAATTCTGGTTGCCTGTTACCAGGAGCCTTTTACTCAGCAGTAGAAGGCTGCCACAGATCCCAGATCTCCAAGGAAATCAAAGTAACAAGCAGGGTGGTTTTGGTACCAGACTGCTGCCAAAAAGCCAAGCAGTGTGATGAAAAGCAGCGTGATGAAAAGCAGCACACACCTTCCAGTTGTGCATAGGTAATACTTGTGCTAACTGGAGCATTTCAGTGCTCAAGGGCTCTCTCCAAGAAACAGCTGAAGGGCAGTATGGAGGCTTCCAGTTACAAGGGAGAAGAGAGAGCTATTTTCTGTCAGGGGAATCTGTAAATGCTTCAAGTTAATCTCCTGAACCCACCACAGAGCTTTAGAAGCCGTCAACTGTGTCATTAATTACCCCAGCACACAGGGCCCAACGTTTCACTGCACCACAGAGCAGAACACACTGACAGCTTGAAGTCCCTGAGCCTTGAGTCCCTGCCAGCTGGAGACACCTCCAGCCTAAGCGGATGGAAATGAACAAGGTGCTTACAGGGAAAACCTGCTGCTTCAAAATATCCCCATCTCCAGGCCTTTATCATGGAGCAACTACAAGCAAACAGGCTCTTGGCACAGGGCTGCTCTGCTCAGCTGTGCACGGCACACCCTGGGGGCAGAGATCTTCCTGATCTGACTTCTCCCTCAAAGCTGGCACCTTTACACAGCCAGGCTCACACACAGCACTCCCAGCAGCACAGCTCGAGGACAACTCATTCAGGGTGCTGCGTTCCCAAACCCCACTTTCTGTCCCTTCAGGGTAACACAGGGCACACGTGGCTGCCCCAAACACCTCGGTGACACAGCAGGAGCACGGCCCACCAACACCAGTGGCCCTTAGTGAGCCAACCTGTGTGCTCAACACCCGGGCACTGGGACACAGCTGGTCCGTGCAGGAAACCCAGAGCACAGCTGCACTCTGCTCACACGTTGCTGCCATTATTCCAGACGGCAAGGCCAAGGCAGGACTGTCACACAGGGCAAAACCACTCGGACTGTGGTGAAACCCTGCCACCGAGGGCTGCCTTGACTTGGCACAGGCAGGTGTTCATCTCTGCCTAACACGCACGGAGAGCGTGCACAGAGCAGCCTCTGCCAGAAGGGTACTGGAGAGGGCAGAGGCTGTGTGCTTACAGCAGCTTTACTGCCCTAGAACAAACCCACAGCTCAGCTCTCGCTCCTCCCTTTGCCCACCCTCCTTTCAGGACAGACACTCGGGCTCAGATGACTTCGGCTGCATCTGTGCTGCACTGGCAACAGACTGAAGAGTCAGGGTGACCCAGGCCTCGAGCCACAGGCTCCATCCCAGCCCGGACCGTGGGGTACCACCCAGGCAGCACTCCGTTCCCCCTGGAGTCTCTGAGGGGCACCCTCAGCACCCCCTGCTCCCCTCCCCGTCCCGGCAGGCCCAGGGCACTCACTCTGCTGCTCCCGCCCGGTGCCCTTGTCCTTGGCTGACACGTGCACGATGCCGTTGGCGTCGATGTCGAAGGTGACCTCGATCTGGGGCACTCCCCGCGGCGCCGGAGGGATCCCGACCTGAGGAACGACAAGGGGTGGCCATCAGCCCCCACAGGGACAGAGCTCAGGGGACGAGGGCTGGGCACATCACCCTGGGGGTCTGATACTGAACGAGCCACGAACCAACCCTCAGGGCTGAGGCCTCTGAGTACCTGCTGGCACCATTTGTGCACTGGTATTTTGACAGCTTTAATAGGATACAGGCTTCTGCCCTGGACAAGGGCACAGAAAGCACAAGAGAGAAACCCCAGTTTGGTTCCAAGGTGGTACAGGGTCTGCTTTACTGCTACACAAGCTCCTCTTCATAGCTGTGGCAGGATGCTCCATTTCCTCAGTTCTGGGCACAGACTTCACTGGCCACCTCTGAGGAACCATTTTAAGACACTGAGAGGCAGCACAGCTTCCTCCAAAAGCACAAAAGAAAGGCAAAGCCCTTCCTTTCTGCAGGGCTCTTCCCAGGGAGTTCAGACAAACTTGAAGAGTTTAACAGTGCCAAACTCTGCCAGCACTGACCAAACCCATTCTGCTCCCAGCAATCCTGGAGCACGTCTGTTCCCAGGGAGCAGGGCTTGGTGCTCAGTTCACAAAGCCTCCACACAATTCTTCAGAATGATGTGTTGACAGTTTAACATCATGGCACACACCCTGCGATCCCAACCAGGCCACAAACAGCCCGGGGTACCTTGGCTCACCCTCACTCCACTCCCGGGGGGTTGCTAGGCTGGAAGGGGTTCCCTTGGGGACTGCAGCTATCCTGGAGCCTGCTCCAGGTCCCATCTTTGCTACACCAGAGAAAAGCCCAGCATTCAGGTTATCTGCTGGTACTGGCACTGGTACTGCACAGGCTTTTTCACACCCAGAGAGCCCTTTCTGGCGACCAGGCCCTAAAGCTGCAGTAGCCCCAGTGCCACATGAGTGCCACATGCTCAGAGACTCTGAGCTCCATCTTCAGTGCCAGTTGGTCCCCTGCCACAGAAAGGCTGCCCCAGGGCCGGGCTGTGCCTCTGGAGGCTGCTTTTGTACTACAAACGGGGTCAAATGTCTTCTGTAAGATGACTCCTCCTCAACACTGCCTTCAGGGGGCAGCTGAAATGGAGAAGGCTCTGAATGTCTCCAAGAAGGTCAAGTCTAAGGTCATGAAGAGAGAAGGACACGCACCAACGTGAACTGGCCAAGCAGTTTGTTGTCACTGGCCATCTCTCTCTCTCCCTGGCACACTTTGATCTCCACTTGTGTTTGCCCATCAGCAGCTGTAGAGAACACCTATGGAAAAGGAACAGCAAGTTACTGCACAGCTAATCCGAACACACAAACATCTGCAGTTACGAGCTGGCTGAACAAGGAATAAAAGGAAGCTACTCAGAAGGGAAAATCATGAAATGCTTCTTGTTCTCATGCTCCTCTGACACAACTCCAAGGCATCAAGGCTAGCAAGAGCCAAGCTCACTGCTATCTTGTCCTGTATGCACCTGGGGACACAAAAACTGCCCGTCCATGGCAGCAGCAGGTTCCAGGGCAGCCACCACACCCCCAGAACGTCTCCCCCTGAAGCAGCAGGCTCCAGCCCACGCCCCAGGCAGCTCAGGTGCTATCAGAGAGAGCACACAGCCGCAGGCCCACACAAGGCCAAGGGAAGCAGAGGATCACACCCAAGTCACCAGGACATTACAATGCAGAGCAAAGATAACCCTGTCCAGGCACACAGCCAAGCAAGGCGCTCTCCGTGGGCGTGGTGCTCAGAACCCCGAAGGGCTCCACACAATTCTTCTTCAGAACGATGTGCTGACACCTGACATCATGGCACACACACTGCAACAACCCTGACCAGGCCAGGCACCCGTTAACTCAGCTGCCCTCCCCTCTTGGGCACACCAATCATCAGAGATGCTCAGTGGCTGACATTAAACCTGATTTCTCCACTGCTCCTCCTTGCAGGATGAGGAGGCAAAACCATCTACTGGGATGTTTTGGGTGGCCTTCCCTGAGCTGTGTGAGCAAAGTCCCACCCACGCAGAGTCAGCTCTTACCTGGCTCTTCTTGGTGGGGATGGTGGTATTCCTGTTGATGAGCTTTGTGAAGACACCTCCCAGGGTCTCAATGCCCAGGGAGAGGGGAGTTACATCCAGCAGCAGCACATCTGTCACATCACCAGCCAACACCCCGCCCTGGATAGCGGCTCCGATAGCCACGGCCTCGTCAGGGTTGACTGCTTTGCTCGGAGCACGGCCAAACAATTCCTGCACAGTCTGCTGCACCTGAACGGAGACACAGCACAGCTCAGCCTCGAGGGAGCCACCAGGGCCACGCAGCAGCCTCGGCCAGCTCTGCGTCCTTATGCTGCTGCTGCTGCCACGGGAGCCTGAGACAGAAACCCCAAGCCCCGGTCTGTGCCTGCCCCCTCGCTGCCCATCCTCCTGCACAGCACCGAACACCTCGCTGCAGCCCACACAGCCCCTTCTCCAGAGGCTCTGCTCTGCCTGCCAGCTGCAAGGCAGCCTCTGCCAGCGCCTTCACACAGCCCAGCCACATTCTGAGGGGATCATTCCGGGCTTATCTGGGAGTCAAGGACTGCTCCCTGGGAACCGTGCGAGCCAACACTGAGCAGGACACAGCTGCCAAGGACAGCACAGCTGTGCAGGAACACAGGGAAGGTAAAAAATCCAGCAGCACAGTGCATGGTGTCTGTGTGCAGTAAAAGGGAATTGTATGAAGAACAGTATTTTCCAACTCTTGATTCCGTGGGCTGTTCCAGCAGAGCAGATGTGCTGTGTCAGCACTCTGAGCTCTGCTGTCGGCTCTGCACTGCTCGGCCCATTCCCAAGGACTGTGCTCATGATCCCAACAGATTTCCTGCTGAAGCACCCAGACAGGAATGCGCTGAGGGTCTGCCCCAGAGCACAGCCCAGAACTGCCCTCCTGTGCCCTACTAGGGAAGGCTGTGGGCTGGTGCTCCTCTCTGAGTACAGGTGTTGGGCACACCAGCACAAGGGAGTGGGATGTGCCCGGAAAATTGCTAGAATCAAACACCCAACTGTGCACCGCAGCCAGGAGACACCTGCCCAGAGTGCTCAGTGCAGAGGAGGACTCCATGTGTGAGCATGTAATTAAATGCAAGTCTTTCCCTCTGGAGGTGTATTCCACAGCACAAAACAATAACCACCCACGGGCCATCTCCCGGAGCGCTGGCCATGGGAGTGCTCCAGAGAAGCCACGTTCCCTCCTAGCAGGGGAACAGAGCACAACAAGGTACCCAAGAGAAGGTCTGGGCTGTGTCCAACACACTGGCACCAATTTCAGAGGCAGAGCTGTACCTACAGGCACTCAGGAAAGCATTCTGCCAGCTCAAAGCCACGCATGCTGGGGGCTATGAGGGGAAGAAGGAGAAATAAAAATCAATATTAAAGTACTGTCTTCCACCCCTAAAGGATACATAATGTTTCAGGAAAAGGCTTTGTGTTTGTCACCACTTTAGACATAGGTAATCACACCATTTCTCCTTTATCCAGCTGGAACAACAAGGACTTTGGGAATGGATAGCAGAGTTACTCCACTTGAGCTTTGGCCAGAGCAGGAGCTTCTGTTTATCTTGCTGCTCCGGCTCCCCTGCCGGGGTGACCTTCTGCTCACACCAGTATCACCTCCAGCCACCAGGCTCATTAATACAGGGAGGAAAACCCTCCCACCAAACCCCAAATCAACCCCAAGCAGGACCACGTACACCCCTGGTGTCCTACAGAGGACCTACAAAGCAACAAATAGCCCAAGCCTGGCTGATCCCTCTGCAGGGAAATTTTGGTGCTCTGTGTAGGAAAGGACAGGCTGTACCCTTGGAGAGGGCAGTGTACATCCATCCACGTGCAGCTCTGGGATGGGGGAGCAGCAGCAGGCACGGCTGGAACAGGAGCAGTAAATCACCTGCAGACAGCACCTTATCTGCATGTCAGCACAGCAGGCTTTAAAGCTACCTGCTGCTGCTTATCTCCACAGAATGTAAGGGCCAGGCTTCAGATAAGGAGTGTCTGGAAGAGCCAGGTAAACGGGCCTGCCAACAGCAGCCTCCAACAGGGAGCTCTGAATACAGAACACCTCTGAATACACACAACCAGCAGGTACCAGAGTGCTTCTGCTCGTGCAGGTTCTTCCCAGCTGTAAATGCTGGAAATCCCTCAGATCCCTGAGAAATGGCTGTCACTGAAAGGTACCCTTACCACACCGAGTCCAGGACAAGAGGAAATGCCCCGTACTTCTCAACAATGTTGCTGTGTCCAGTGCACACTAGAAAGTCAGGCTGCAGCTGGACTTTCACCTCCCAGCACCTCCCACTTGACTCTGCTAAGTGCAGCTGAGCTCCAGCCCCCAGCTCCCAGCTGAGCCAAGCACACGGAACAAGAGGCCCCGGGCAGTGCTCCCATGGGATCCTCAGCACTGAGCCTGCCCTGAGCACTCCCAGCTCCTCTGCTCCCACCCCCCGAACAGCAGGCACAGGGCAGCTGTGCCAGCCCTGCCTGGAACGGGCACTGAGCTCATACCTTTGGCATTCTGGTCATGCCACCGACCAGGATGACTTCCCCGATGTCGCTCTTGCTGACTTCAGCATCCTGCATGGCTTTCTGGCAGGGGGCCACCGTCCTCTTGATCAGGTCGGCCACGATGCCCTCGAACTGCGCCCGACTCAGCTTCATGTTCAAGTGCTTTGGTCCGGAGGCGTCCATGGTCAGGTAGGGCAGGTTGATGTCAGTCTGTGGCACGGAAACGGGCTCACAGTGAACACCAGGAATGGGCTTTACATCAGCTTACAGGTTCTGCTTGGCCTGTACCGAGGCATCCGTGTGGCTGCTCGCCCTCCAGCCCAGTTTAAAGGGCAGCAGGCACACTTTTATGTTTGACATTTCAGAGGAAAGAGTTATTTTGTTCCACACCTCATGGTTGCAACTGTTAAACCCGAATTTCAATACTTTGTTACTTCAAGGTGTTTCATTGTTGAGAAAACCAATTTGTCATAGCCAGGAGGTAAGAGCAGAAGCACTGGAAGTGACAACCTCAATCCTGTTCCTTCAGCACCACCCAGAAGAAAGCCCATCCTCAGAGTCCCAAAGATTCTGCCCACTAACATTCCCCACCAGGTAAACTCCCTGAAGGAAGTAACTCATGGCTGTTTTCTAAATGCCAACAGGCAGGCTGTGTTCAACAGCCAGTCTGCTGCCATTTAACACAAAGTTAATTAGACCCAGGGACCACAATCCCCACTTCTTATGGCTGTTTGTCACATGCTGGATTTTTAAAGCAAATATTACACTGAAATCATCTGATTCGAGTGCCGAGTCATGCTGACATCAAGAGACACTACAACCCAAAGCAATTAAAACATTAGTGCTTTCAGCTCCAGAGATTAAGTTTACACACAAATTAAAGCCATGCTGCTGACTAGAGGTGTGCATCCACTTTATAATCAGCATGGTCAAAAGTATTAGGGGAAAATGGGGCCAAAAGCAAGTTGTTTTCCCTTCACTGCTAAAGAGTTAAGGAATTCAGTCTTTCCTGGTATGAACAAACTGCATTTGCCAGCTCTGGAGCTCATAAAACAGAGCTTGCTATGTCTCTGGCAGAACTATGCAGCCATTGTGACTGCCCTCAACTCCTTGCTATGAGCTCCCCACTGGCCAGCAAAAAGACCACCATCAGATAAAATTAAAGATGCTTATTCAGAACCTAGGACTTGGCAGAGTCCCCATTTCAATTACTATATAATTGACCTTAATTTCACTTAGCCAGGACTATTACACTCCCAACTTGCTGCTTCCCCAGTTCCTTATTCAGTAATGAATAAAAGACACGCTTGACTGCATTAATATACAAAGCTGATGGAAAAAGGGAGGGAGGGTGTCTGCTGCCCATTGTCCAGACAACTCGTCTATAGGCAAATAAGTCAAGATCTTTATGGGAATTGCTACACAAATTAGCTGTTTCAGTGGAATGAGTAGCACACCAAGGGTTTGGAACTGCTTGCACAGAGCTGTGAGTGGTTCCAGTAACCCAGCAGCACTGGCTGCAGCTGAGTTCCCTGATGCCCATCACACTCCTGAGGCACAGAACAGGTTGGGAACATGGTCACGTTCCCTGCAAGACCAGAAGATGTGGTGCCAGAAAAAGGGGCAGAACCCAGCACCCAACGACTCAGCCTCCACAGCTCCCTGTGCTCTGAAAGCCCACCCTGCTGAGTGATTTGCTGTGCCAGTGATGCCATTGGGTCACACAGAGGAAAAAACAATGTCAGAGAGCTTTGTAAACAAAGCCAGTGCAGAGCTCAGTGTCTCCCAGTGTTGTACTGGATGCTTTGGATGCACGTACCTGCACAGACGACGAAAGCTCACACTTGGCTTTCTCTGATGCTTCTCTCACCCTCTGAAGGGCCATGTTGTCTTTAGTCAGGTCAACACCCGTCTGAGAGACAAAAACAGGGTTAACAGACTCTCAGCACCTGCTCAGGAGTCACTTCACTGCAGTTCCCTTCTCAGAGCTCTTGACTGCAAAGCTATTTCTAGAGCAGACTGCTACGTACGTGCACTGTGCTGCTCCCTCCCTGCTGGCAGAGGGAGTCGGCACTTCCAGTCTGCCAGTGATCATACAGTGAGCTACAGACTGAAGCTTGGACAGGCTGCTGCATCACAGAATGGAAATACAGGACTGAATTAGCAGAGTTGGAATTACACTGCAGTTTCCTCACAGCAACCCCTGTTTGCATCTGTCCTATCACATCCAATTGCACCACAGGTGTTTGCTTTTAAAAGTAAGCAGACTGTGTGTAGGATAGTCCTGCTGCACGAGAGAGAAAAAAGGCACAAGTTCTGCTATTCTGTGTCTTCCAGGAGAGGGATATTCCACTTCAAGAAAACAAGTGTGAGAAGTAAGAAGCCAGGCTAAAGAGTGTCTAATCCTCTTAGATTCCAACTGTGCCAGAGGTGACAAATCAAGTCCTAATAATGTAAGAGAATTCCCATCCTTCTACAGAAGTGAGGTTGAAAAGCAGGGTAACACAGGACTGTGTTCTCAGGAGACGCCTTACCTCTCTCTTGAACTCTTTCACAATATACTGTAGCAAAGCCTGGTCGAAATCTTCTCCACCCAAGAAAGTGTCACCATTGGTGGACTTCACCTCAAAGACTCCTTTCTGGATTTCCAACACAGAGATATCAAAAGTGCCACCGCCCAGGTCGTAGACTGCGATGCTGCAGGGAGGGAGGCAGGACAACATCATTTTCTAGACAAAGCTGAGTGGCTCAGAACTCCCTGTCGTCAAGAGATGGTGTGCACAACTCACACTGCTGCCCACAGAAGTTAAAAGCCTCTCTAAGTCCATATCCCTTAAGCACCCAGATCCATGTGGGAGCCCCTGGAGATGTGCTGCACAAAGCCTGACCTTGCTCATTATTTCAGACAGGGCAGCTCCTGCCCCTCCAAAACCAGACACACTCATATCCAGTGACAAGAGCAGGGACATCAGAACTATTATGGGTTCTTTTCCCAAATGTGAGGCTTTCCCAGCATTATCATCTACCTCAGACATAAAGAATGTCTAGTGAAAAGCCTGCACCTCTGTAACCACCTCTGACAGTGCCAGAGGGCTGAACACAGGCAGGGAAGCTGCAAGCCACGGACAGCTGGCACACCTCAGCACAGCTCCCGTGCTGCCCATCAGCACCTCTGGTGACAGCCTGTCCCCCAGCTGTCCTTAGCCACACCCACCACTGCCACCAGTGGGAAAGGTAATTAAATTGACACTCAGGTTTGATAATTAAGTTGTGGCTGCAAGTTATGAACTCTCTCTCTCTCTCTCTAACAAGGTTGGCTGGCACAGAACAGAGGTGACATTACAGAGCTCTCACTCACAGCTCTGAGTGCACCTTGGCAGAACTCCAAGCAGTGCTCTAAAGCCCCGTAAGCAGAAGAGGCAAATCCCAGCAGGTTTATCTCAGAGGGCTGGTGCTATGCACAGGCACTTACACTTTGTCTTCAGACTTGTCCAGCCCATAGGCAAGTGCAGCTGCTGTTGGTTCATTAATCACCCTCAGGACATTCAAGCCAGCGATCTGCCCAGCGTCTTTGGTAGCCTGAGGAGGAAAGAGGAGAGTGCTGACTGCTGAGAGAAACTGAATGCAAGTTTTAAGTCCCAAAATCTCCCAGCTTGATGAGTACCTGTCTCTGAGAATCGTTGAAGTAAGCAGGGACTGTGATCACGGCGTTCTTTGCTGCATGTCCCAGGTAATTTTCTGGAAGAAAAAGGAGACAAACCAGAAAGTTATCCTTGTAAGAACACCAAGTTATCAGTCACAGAATCCCAGAATGGTGGGAAGGGACCTTAAAGCTCATCTCATCCACCCCTGCCATGGCAGGGACACCTTCCACTGTCCCAGGCTGCTCCAAGCCCTGTCCAACCTGGCCTTGGACACTGCCAGGGATCCAGGGGCAGCCACGGCTGCTCTGGGCACCCTGTGCCAGGGCCTCCCCACCCTCCCAGGGAACAATTCCTCCTACTGTCTAATCTAAACCCACTCTTTTAGTTTGAATCTATTCCCCCCTGTCCTGTCACTACATGCTTTTGTATAGTCTCTCTCCACAGTACCTGGTTTGAAATAATTTTTCTGAACCACTAGAAGACAGGCTTGCTGTTTCCCAGGAAGATGCAGAGGGAGCAGTACAGAATTCCAGTCCTTCCACAAAACATGGAATAGTCTGCAGACTTCTGAGAGCACAGCAATGCACCTCTGCAATTCCATCAGTGACTGGGTGCCACTAGTGTGAATTTATCTGAGAGCTTGTCTTTTTAGAGTGTGAGACTGAAGCTGTTCTCCATTTTTTTGCACTTGGAAGTTACTCATTTTCATCCCATTTATAGAGCCTGCTGTTGCTAACACTTACACAGTACAAATAATGTACATACACCAACTTTGTAAGTGTTTGAGACAGCAAGTCAGAAAAAGATGTATTACACCCTATTCTAAGGTCTCGAAAAAGGGGAACTCATCGAATGCACGTTGAGACCTGCTAAAAAATACAAATGTGCACGATGCAGGGAGGATGCACAGGCAGGGCTCAGGCCCAGGCACCAGCACAGAGCTTACACACTGCACTGCTCTCTGCTGCTTCCAAAACCACAGCCGAAGCCAGGCAGCGCCCAGGCCAAAAGCCAACACACCTGCAGGAAGCAGATCCCTGCTTCAGGCAGGGGAACATCACCCTCAAAGTAAGTCAGACCTATCATCCCTACATGCTCACACCCCACATACTTGTATTTTACTACTGGGTGGAGCTTTAGCAAGTGCCCAGGACCTAATACAGAAAATACAACCACCTTTGGTGAAGGTTCAGTCCTGCCCTCCTCACGCTCACTGGACACACAGTGCTTAACAAAGGAGGCTGCAGAAGGCACTGCTGACTGTTCCCTCTCTGTAGGACACTCCGTTTCCCCAGAAACCACTTCAGGAATTGAGAAAGAGAAGAACATTTCTCCAGGCCAATGGGTGTTTTCCCCTAATGAAGATTTAAAGTCACCACTGGCTAATTAGCTCTTAGAGCCCAACAATGGGGTCCCTTGAACACTCCCTCTCTCCCTACGTGCCATACATCCAGCAGCTGAGTAGGAACAAAGCCACAAAGCCACTCCAAGCCTGGCTGCCCCAGCCTGTGCTCAGCTGCAGGAGGAGGCACAGGGACTGCAGCTTCCTAGGAAACAGAGCTCCCCCTTCTGAGTGAGTGTGAATTCAGCTAACATCAGCATCAACTCAAGCAGCAACCAATTCTGGTAGGAGTATCTTGTAAGTGAAGTACTAATATGTTGCCAAACATCCAAGACTGAGGCAGGCACTGATCTTGCTTGAGGCTTCCTAGGAGCCCGCCCTGTTCCCTTCCCCCATCCACAGCCCTGCTCCACGAGGGTTTGGAACCAAGAGAGCACCTTTATGGCTGCAGCACTTCCACGTACAAAGCACAGAGACAGCAAAGAGCAGCTGCACCAACCTGCAGTCTCCTTCATCTTCATGAGGACAAAGGCACCGATCTGGCTGGGAGAATAGAGCTTCCCATGAGCCTCCACCCAGGCGTCCCCGTTGGAGGCACGGACGATCTTGAACGGGACGTTCTTACTGAAAACCACAAGAATTCAGTCAGTTTCTGCAGCAGCACAAACACCTTACAATCCCAGTACCAGCAGATGAACACGGGTAAGTGCTAAACAAAGAACCCTGAACTTGCCAGCAGCAGCCCCAGAGGTACCAATTACAGAACCTGCTGTTGCCAACGCTTACACAATACAAATAGTGCACATATACCAACTTTATAAGTGTTTGAGACAAGCCAGAAAAACATGTATTACACACTAATTCAAGGTCTCAAAAAAAGAGAATTAAGTCATCAAATGCACATGCAGGTGCACAGACAGGACTCGTGCCTATGCACCAGCCCTGCAGAGAGCTTACACACTGCATTGTTCTCTGCTGCTTTAATCAGACACATCATTTAATCACAGGCCTAAGGTAAGATCACACAGCTTTGATTGCAAATGCCCTCAAGAATTAGAAAACTCTGCACTGCAAGCACCAGCAAGCCTTTCTTCTTCTTCTCTGAAAGCCTTAATGTGATCAGCAATGAACGCAGCTGAACACAGCCTGGCCCTCGGACAGAAGCACTGCAACCCCGAGAGCTGAGGGTAGAACAACTTCCCCCGGAGCAGGGCTGGGTGCTAAGCAGACCAGGCTGTGCTACCCGCCGTGGTGTCGGCTGCCCTGGCCCTGGCAGCAGCACTGTCCCCTCACTCACATGTCCTTCTTCACTTCGGAGTCGTCGAAGCGGCGCCCGATGAGGCGCTTGGTGGCGTAGAAGGTGTTGTGGGGGTTGGTGACCGCCTGGCGCTTGGCCGGCATCCCCACCAGGCGCTCGCCCTCGGCCGTGAACGCCACCACCGACGGTGTGGTCCGGGCACCCTCCGAGTTCTCCAGCACCTGGGGGACAAAGGGAAGCGTGCCATCAACACCCTCCCCTCGGGGACACCGCTGGGGACACCCCGCTGGGGACACCCCACCTGGAACACCCCTGTTTTACTCACTTTCGCTTGCTTCCCTTCCATGACGGCCACGCAGGAGTTGGTTGTGCCCAGGTCGATCCCAATAACGGCGCCTTTAATTGCTTCTGAGCTGGAGAGCGCAGCAGGGAAAGATGAAGTCACCATTAGAGGAAAGTAATTAGATAGCAAGAAAATGTTCAGCCCTGAAGACAGGACAAAGTGACTTTCCACTCGGTGTTGAAGTAAATCCACACTGTATCCTGACCTAAGGTGTTCTCTGATTCTTACCCTGCAGTTCAAGCTTGTGCCTCTGTTCTGAACCACATCACTTATAGGTAAATCCTTGCTTGTTAAAATAAACATATAAAATATTATTCTTCCCCAGAGTATCTTTACTACATACATATAGTTATGTTTTGTAAACAACCCTTATGATTTTGATATAAAATAAAGTCATAACTAACTCCGTCCCTACAGACAAGACTTATTTTGGGTTACTTTTGATCACAGAATCCCAGAATGGTTTGGGTGGGAAGGGACCTTAAAGCCCATCCAGTGCCACCCCTGCCATGGGCAGGGACACCTCCCACTGTCCCAGGCTGCTCCAAGCCCCATCCAGCCTGGCCTGGGACACTGCCAGGGATGGAGCAGCCACAGCTGCTCTGGGTAACTTTGGTGTTCAAACTTGTTGGAAAACATTCACCTGGAGTTAAAACACTAATAAATTGTATTTGTTTATTTATCACTGCTTAGCACGGGGAGAAGAAGCCACAATGATAAATCACTTGGCCCACACAGGGTGCTCTGGCCAGAGACAAAGCAAACCACCTTCCTGATCCTCAGGAGCAACAAGTGAATTTAATCCTGAAAAACGGGAGTGGTTCTCACACAAGACAAATCTGAACCTCCTCTCTAGGAAGAGAGTGTTACCCCTTCTGAGGCTCAGGGAATCCCCAAAGCACAGCTTTGCTCAGAAACAAAGCCCCATTCTGGGCTGAAGAAGGCTCTCTGCAGGCAGAGCAGGACTGTGTTTGTCACCAGGAATGTCACCTTCTCTGTGCCCAAGCTGCCAGGGGCTCTAACTGCAGCTCCAGTAACAAAGCAGTGAGCTTGGAACATTCAGCTGTTCAGGCTCTCTGTACCACACAGACCCAGCTTTCCCAACACAAACACATGTCCCAGGCCATGGCCTGAATCAGTGCCAGCCACAAGCACCTGAATAAGTCACACATTCAACTGCTCCCATTACCCTGCAACAAGGAAAACTGGTGATTCAAATGCACGTTTGAAATGAACTTTATCTGCAGTGGAATGGATCCAGGCATCACCCACTTCACATCAGTGTAAAACAATTTGTTCCATCAATGTTGGGATTACTTTTTGGTTGGATGGTTTTAATCAAACAAATCTCAGCAATCCACATTTTGTGGGCACTGCTGGTGGTGGGAGAAGCAGGGAAAAGCAATTGTCAGAGCTCCCCTGGAGAGAAGCAAGAGATAAAGAAACAGCCTTAGAAGAGTTACAACCAGACCAAGCCCCATCCAGCCTGGCCTGGGACACTGCCAGGGATGGAGCATGGCTCAATAAAACCATCTGCTGGTTTGGCTCTGTTCCTCCATCTCTGGCTCCAAAAATCAGTCCTGGTATCAGGAGAAGAGTAAATGCAAACACCAAGAGCCGAACGTGGCCAGCCCGAGGAACACTTACGCATATCTCCTGCTGGATGCTGCTCTGAGAACATTCTGGCTGAGGCCATTCCAAAACGTCTGGAAAACAGAGACATTCCAACGAGAATTTAGTTTAAAACACGGAGAGGGCTTCAAACCAAGGCTTTCAGCGGCAGACAAGGTGTGAAGTGACACTGTCCTGCTACAGTGTTTCCTCTTTAAAAACTTACCATTTAACTGCAAACTAATGAAGAATTTCAGAAAGATTCAGACCCCCCCCACCCCAATTACTGTACTAATTAATCTGCCACAACCCTGATTTCTATGACCAGAACCAAGGTATTCCCTCACACAGGACAATCTCAGAGCATGTTACCAGGCAAAAGAGATTTCAGTAAGTCAACACTGAACCTTCAGCGTTCCACAAGCAGCAGCAGATAAACATTAACCCCATTTCTCAGAGCTTTGTGCCTGGTCAGCAACAAACACCCTGCTGCATCCCCTCAGGAAGCCGCAGCTGAGATTTTACCGCACAACTCCGGCTACGCGCCTGGCCGCCCCTCTGCGCTCACAAAGCGGCATCCCGGAGAGCTCTGAAAGCATTATCCCTCCTTCCGATTACGAACGAGCTTCTAACAACATACCTTAACACGAACGGCACCGAAACACGAGCGTTTTGCTGATATTTAAAGACGCAAGGCCCAGGCGCAGCGCACGGGCGGCTCGGGGTGCGAGGGCCCGCTCCGAGCAGAGCCCGCAGGGCCAGCACAGCGCTGGGGGATTTGCGGNCGCTCCCCCCATGTGCCCCCCCGCGCCCCGGCCCCCGCCTGTCCCCGAACCGCCCCCACGGGCCCTCCCCGGCCCGATTCCCGCTGCCACCGTCACACGGACGGTGAGGCACCGAGCGACCTCCCTACAAATCTCCTCGATAGCTAACAGACCCAACCACGTCAAACAGGCTCCTCTACACCCGCCAGGACCGCTTCGCCCCGCGCCCCCATCAACCTTAACAAAATCTGAGCACGGAGAGGCCGCGGGCGGGCGCGGCCCGGGGTAGGTCCGGACTCGCCCGCTGGCAGCGTCGCTCCCGCAGCCGCGCAATGTGCCCCGGA
>VZTA01023418.1:31655-69714 GCA_013398855.1 Mohoua ochrocephala | reverse complement strand
AGAGAGTCCAACTTTTCCTCACTCGTCCTCAAGCAGAGTCTGGCTAGCCCCCTGAAGTGGGAAATGGTCAGGATCAGGGAGAGGCTGTTACAATAATTTCAGATGGTTATGACTCGACTCTAATGTAGAGGCCATTTTCTAGAGCAAGGAGCTTGAGACAGTCTCACAGGTACCTCAATTAGAATTTCATTCCAGGAATTTAGTTCTTTGGTGTGTTGGTTGTTCTTGGGAAGCCAGGATGGCAGCTTTTTTTAAGCGACTTACAAAAATCACACTGCCCCATTGGGCCAAAAGGTGAAAATTCAGCCTGCACCAAGTCAATGAGTGTCTTTTTAAGAGTAGAACAAAACAAAAAAGAACCAGAAAAATATATGATCTGCCTTTCAGTTGCAACATGTTTGTTTCCTCTTATTGCAAGAGTAAACAAAGCATCCTTCAAATCCAAAACTTGCAGTCCCTCATGTTGGCAGGGATGTTGGAGGCAGTTAAATAGGGACAAAATTTCTGACCAGAAAAAAACCGCACACACACACATAAGTAGACACAAATTTGTTCTTTCTTGTTTTTCATTGTTTCTTCTTTATTTCCTTTTTTATACAGTGTAAAACAATGTTTCACTTTCATTTTACTACTGCTAGAAAAAAATTTAAATGTAATTTTTTTTTTCCCCTCGGTTATGGTCAGGCTTGTGACAAGTATAAGTCTGGCTAACTCCTTAATGTTTTCAAGGAGAGATAAAGGAGTTATTTAAACTTGTTTGTCCTCCTTCAGATGTCTAACAACACCCTGGAAACCACTCCAGATATTCATAATGAAAATATATGAATGTTAGATGTGTAGGGTGGCTTAAAAATTTCAGTCACCCAGGTGTAACAGCTCCAGCCCAGCTTTTTCCTCCTTTTCATCTTCCAAACACAAAACAACTTCCTCTCTCCCCATCTTTTTATGTTTCTGTGTTTAGAATGGGCACAGTTACTGATTAGCTAAAATACTGTCTAGAATTAGTCTCTAAATTTTGCACTTAGCTTAAGGAACATGTTTGCCTCATTCCATACCACTTCTCACAGCTTCCTCAGTGCCTGTTTCCAGCTGCATTTGAGTTGTGTGAAAGGGATGAGGACACACCAGCCCTCAATGAAAAAGGAGAAAAATGGGGGATTTTTTGTGTGCAGCATGCGTAAGAGTAGAAGACATCTGGCCCAGAAGCAAGTTGCTTCATACTCAAAGCTCATGGAGGGTTTCCCAAAGCAGAGGATCATCACAGACACATTCTTGAAGGATTCCTATCAGTCAGCAACCGAATTGGTCTTGCACGGCCACCAGAAAATTGGAATGAGATGTTGCACATTGCCACCATGATTATGGCACGGGTCCCTCGCCAGCTGTGCATAAAAAGATGTGTGTGACCAAACATCTGTGTTTTATAGCTTCCTTAGGACCTCAGGACCATGAGCATCCCAGCTGTGATGCTAAACCAAACACCCTCTGTACACAGCTGTTCTCAAGGCTCAAAAACCCAGGATAATCTGTCATTTTTGCCATGTACTTGTATTAGACCAAGGTGGATTCGTGCTCTCCTGGCCTGAACCTTCAGGGCATCACCATTGTCCGGCTTTTCTGGGGATCACAACAGGGTTTGGAACCTGCTTTTGAAATAAATATGGATTCAAGTTTAGGGTGGGGGACAGAGAAGAGTAGATGTCAGTTGTGTGTGTGAACAGGATATGAATTTAGAAACTGCTAAAAACATTGCAAGAGGAATGCGAGGAGATATGACCGTGGATTTACACACTGAAACTCTGCCATGGAGCCAAACACACTTATAAGGGGAATGTTGTGCACTATAACAGTGGAAAATACACAGGATTTTTCAAAGACAGTTTTGGGATCTGATATGACATGAGTCCTTGTCAGAGACTGAAAATAGTTCATGCCTCAAACACTGATGTAAGGTTTTGCTCATTATAAAGAAGCTACAACCAAAGAAGCCCTCTGAAGACTGGGACTTTGGACTGAAAGTCAAACTGCTGATTAGATAAAGGGAAACCCATTGTTCAGTCATCTCAGGCTGAGAGAAAGGTATGCATCCACCAAGGCCAAAGCCACCAGCTGCCCTGAGAACCATCCCCGGCTGAGTTTGGGGTGGGAGAGAGCACTGCTCACAGAAGCCAGGTTTAAACAGGCTCCCCCCTCAGCCGAGAGGAGAGGAGGAGGTTTGGGGTGTGTGGTGCAACCTCTGGTCAGAGGCAATAAACACCCATCCTCTGTTACACAAACCGGCCCAGCTGTGGAACCTCCAACCCCTCAGGCCACATCCATGGGACTTTCATGTGAGAGGCAGCTGAGGGGGAGTCATAATCCATCAAAGACCCCCCCAGAGTGCCAGGCTTTGCCCCACAGGACTGCACGTGATGCAGCAGATCAGAGTCTGCTGCCAGAGACTGCCCCCCTCCCCCAGGGGGACATGCCTGGACATTGCCACCTGGCTCGAGGGTATATTGAGCCATGGGATTCTGTGCTTTCTGGGAGGACCTTCACCACCAAGAAGTCCAGCTGGAGAGGATCAATGGAACATCGTTGGGATCCACGGAGTGGTGATATTTCCCTTATTCTGTCCCAGTCACTCTCTTTCTGTCCCACCCACCTATTTTCTATTTCTTTCTTCCTTTCTTTCTCTCTCTCTCTTGCCATCAAATAAAACCCTTACTATTGACTGGCATATGGGCTCATTTGCACCTGAATTCGGGCAGAGAAATTTCCAAAGAACCTCAATAATTGGATCATAACAGTCTTTCTGATAGGACATGAGTCCTTCTCCACAGTCCCCTTCCCACACGAGCACATGCAGTCACTGGACTACCCGGGGACACCGCAAAGGGTGTCCTTTAACCTACTCTGAGAACATCCCTGCAGTTTCTGACTGTGCTGAAGCAATTTTATATTCTGCACCGTTTTCTGTGGTTGACAGGCCCCATACTCCATCCACCAAACACTAAAAACAAGATTTCCTTGCTGCTCTAAAGCTCAGTCCCAGGTACCCTGCCAAGACACTCACTCCCACCAAATAGAATTTTCTTTTGAGAACAATAAATTCTTCTTTTTTTCCCTCCATCTGCATGTCATACTGGAGGGGGGGAAAAAAACAACAGACCAAGCAACAGGTTGTTTCCTAGGAAAGTTAATGTTTCTGCCTGTCAGCCTTGAAGGTGACTATTAAGGTTATATTGGTCTCTTTTAAAGCTCCTGTAATGGGACCAAAGCCAAGCAATAAAAACACCAAAGCCTGTGTTGCCTAGTCCCTGCTAAACACTCACAGCTCTCAAGATCTTATAAATGTCTTATTGAGACATGCTGAAGGAGGAAAAAATGTCAAATGCGCCACATATCATTTATTACTAAAAGTACTATTTGAGATTTCTTCTCTTCTGTGGTTTGCCTGTCATGTTCATGGTTTAGCTGGCCCTTGCCTCTAAAGTAATTTAAAAATGTTCAGAGCCATACAGTGGTTTTCTTTGTTTCATTGTAGAAGAATATTTAGTTGGAATTTAGTTCTAACCTTTAAATAAAAGATGGTTTGAAAGGAGATGCTTTCTTCAACTGAGGCCAATGCAACTTTTTTTAGAATTTATTTTGATCTGATATCTTTCTTTTTTTTGACTGGGATTCTGGGAAAGTGACTTAATTATCTCTGTCTTTAAAAAGCAAAATTTAAGAATTCATCTCCTTCACTTCTCTGGTATACAGGAAAATTAAATTATATATGGAGAACATTTCATTTTTTTTGGTATTTCTCTGACTTATAGTACTGAAACGGGTCTTCTCCTCAGAGTGATGGAAGGAAAATTTCAGGATGTAAAATTAAATTCTTTTAAATATGCTCTTTAGGATAAATCCAGATTCACCCAGATACTGCAAGCCCAAATCTTTGATGATGCAAGTCAGCATTCTAAAATAATGTCATCACAGACATTGATTTCTTTACCTACAAGATTTGTTCCATTTCAATTCCTTTTTTTTTCCTTTTCTTTTTTTCTTTTTTTCTTTTTTCCTTTCCTTTCCTTTCCTTTCCTTTCCTTTCCTTTCCTTTCCTTTCCTTTCCTTTCCTTTCCTTTCCTTTCCTTTCCTTTCCTTTCCTTTCCTTTCCTTTCCTTTCCTTTCCTTTCCTTTCCTTTCCTTTCCTTTCCTTTCCTTTCCTTTCCTTTCCTTTCCTTTCCTTTCCTTTCCTTTCCTTTCCTTTCCTTTCCTTTCCTTTCCTTTCCTTTCCTTTCCTTTCCTTCCCCTTCCCCTTCCCCTTTCCCTTTCCTTTTTTTTTCCTTTTCTTTTTTTCCTTTTCCTTTCCTTTTCTTCCCCATGCAGCAGCAACTTGGCCTCAGCCAGACCAGGCTCTTACCTTTGGGAGAAGAACATTCAATTTTGCATGCACTGTTGAAAATCCACAAGTTCAGTCTGGATGAGCACATCTGGGAATGTGCTGCAGTTATTATTTTGGCCAGGACACAGAGCAGAAGCCCTGTCAGGAATTACACTGATACAAATCTCAACAGGGCTTTTCCACCATCCACATCAAATTAACTCATCACCTTCTTTACAAATGAACACCGAAATAAAATGAGACACGTAGCAGGGCTTCGCTCAGTTTGAATATTTTAAAAACTGTGTTTCAGTGGTTGCTAATGCAGAGTGAAAGAACAAAGATGTATTGCTCGAAACTTTTATGTTCAGAAAACCAAACTTCCATCAATAGAAATGTAAATCATACCCCAGCTCACTCTCTTTGTATACAGTTCGAGCCATTATGATGTGCACAGTGGAATAATGGAATAATTGCATAACAAGGAATAATATCAGTGTCATCAAAACAATAGTGTTCTCTAGACAAGTACAAAAGAGATATGAAACTATATAGTAAAAAGTCTAATCTGAATTTAAAAATGCAGTTAGGCTTTCAATCAACCACAGCAGGGCCTTATTTTTTGTTACTTAGCATTCACATTAGAGATTTAACTCCTGAACTGGAAGAACTAGGAGCTCTCTGAACTAATAATTTTCAAAATGCTGGTTGTTTTGAGGCTTCTGTGAAATATTGTTATACATGCATGCACGTTCATACAGTGATAAAGTATGTGAGCACAGGGAATCTAAATAATAGTGTTTTACAAAGCATTCTTTTGAGAAAAGTGATCAGTCAGGGAGCTGAAAGGAAAATCTGGATGGCAACTCCAGCAACAGCTTTGGAAGATACTTCTGCAGTGGCACGTTACAAACTGAATGCCACAATTTACTCTCTGACTTTGATCTGGAAGATGAACATTGGCTATTCAAAATTTAGTGTGTAGCTTTGTGTCAGCTGGAGGTGCAGGCAGTAATGGAACTGACACGTTGGTTTTGTTGCTATTTAAAACAATCAAATCCGTTTCACCTTTTATTACGGAGGAACTGATGGAATGCAATAGGCATATTGTTTTTACAAAACTGTTTTGGGGAGCCCAGGTCGATTTATGAGTCACACTCAATTTATGTCAGAGCTGTCTAGTGGCATGAACACTGAAATTACGCCTTACAGAAGTGTGTTTCAAATGCAATCTAATTTGCCCTCAATATTATACAAGTGTTTACTGCTCATTGTGTGAATGTCTCTAAGGCTTTGGAGCCTGCCAACTGCGTGCAAGGTGACAGAAGCAGTCAAGATGAAAAACTAAAATATTTAGGACAAAGTAGAACTGGAGAGGAGAAGTGGATCGTGGAGGGTGAAATGACAGACCATCCCTCTCGACTCACTGACCATCAGATGTGCTCACCAAGGCTGAGCCACGGGGCTCTCGCAGGGTGGTGTTCACCTTTCTGATAGCATTTAAATGGCCAAGCCCAGGCCGTGGCACAGCCTCTGGGGTGGAGGTCGTGGCCACCAAGAACTGCTCTGACCCTCTGCAGGGCTGCATATAAATATATTTGTTAACTCATACTGCATTTATCTACTGACAAATGTGACAGCAAAGCCAAATCTTTGTTTATTCTGAGGCCAATCACTTGGCTACAGACTGGGTGCCTTGGGAGGAATGGGAGGTAAATCAGAGCAAATGGCTGCTGAGACACATTCACATCACAGGGGGGAAAAATCTGGTTTACATCTCACTCAGCCTGAGATAAATCAGGAGTTCCAGTGAAAGAAATGAGTGTACACTGCTGCAACAGCATCGAGGTGAAACATCAGTGGAAGCTTTTTCTTTTGTTCCTCCACCACTTTGTTCTCACTATGCACGAAATATCTAGGGTGTTTTATTATATGTAAATTTCCCCCCAGTGCAAGTCTCATCACTTCATAAACAATGCAGTAGCAGGTAGCCTGGTTACAATAAAAGGATATTGCCAAAATTGCTTTGCATCATTCTTCTAGCTCAATTTTACAGTAGAAAAGACTGGTTAATGATGTAAAATGTAAGTGTTGTAATTCAGTATTAGTACAGCTATTCTTGCAATCATTGCTAATAAATTCACTGCAAAAGAGTTCACATTTTTCTCCTCTGGAAAAAGTACAGCGTGTATGTGCTAAATGGCTAAAATAAAGTCATACAAGTTTTAGCTGGAAACTGCAGATAATAACGATATGACAATATGTCCATAAACAGTTTAATTACAGGTACAAGTTGGAATGACTACTTTGTGCTACTGTCACAAAGATTATAAAATACTTGAGGAATGGGTAATTTGAACCTCATAATTCAAGCTGCAGTTGCAGAAGCACTGGTCTCCTTTCTGGATCACGCACGTGATTTCGGTGGGTTCTGTGCACAGAGTTAGTGCTTTATCTGGATTTAGTAGTTCTTGGTTTGTTTCTGCCATGGAAAGAAACAGTTGGTGTCTGGCTGCACCCATCTGCCACACCACTGCGTGGGAAACAGGAGAATGAGAAGTGTGCTTGCACACAGCACAAAACCACAAATCCCTGTTCCACAATTTTCCTTCGACAATCCATCATCATTTCCCAGTTTCAACACAAATTTTGTTAGATTGGCGAGCAAAACCCAGGAGCCCTAGTGAAATGTGTGGTGCTGTGTCTGAAGAGTGAGGCAGTCTTCCTCTAGAATGAAAGTTGAAGAATTTAATATTTAAATAGCTCCTATAGGCCATAGATTTGCCTTCAGCCTCTGCGCTGCAAATTAAACTACAGACTGGAGTGACAGAGACAAGATAATTATCTCCACTAACTTTTAGCAGGGGTAGTTATCAGTGTCAGTCTCACTCTCTTTCTTTGTGCTTCAGTAATTCCTAATGAATGTGTATGAGAAAAAAAGAAAAAATAAAAGGGACCTTTTACACATTTACCTTTCGTAGTCAAACTTTCACAGAGCCCTTTTAAAAGTAATGAACGTGCTGTGCTGACAGTGTGAGCTTTCTAAAAAGCACACAGAGCACCCATTGCATCCAGACCAGATGGTCCCAGTCAGGTTTGGGCTCAGAGGCTGCTGGGCAGTGGTGGAAGCCTGCAGGCTCAGGGGCTCACCTGGGCTGCAGAGTACTTCCCCCGCCCATCAGCCCCTCCAGCTGCCAGGAAAGGAACAGCACTGACCTTGCAAGAGCAAACAAGGCCTCTTGTAGAAATTGGATGAGAGTTCATTTTGAATTTTCATTCGCTGACAGATTTATGTCAATCATTATTTAGAATCACAATGGTTCAGGTTGGAAGGGACCTTAAAGTCAATCCCATTCCAAGCCCCTGCCATGGCAGGGACACCTCCCACTCTCCCAGGATGCTCCAAGCCCCATCCAGCTTGGCGTGGGACACTGCCAGGGTTCCAGGGACAAGTAAAGCTTCTCTGGGAATGCCATCCCAGTCCCTCCCCACCCTCACAGTCAGGAATTCCTTCCCAATATCCCTCCTAACTCTGCCCTCTGGAAGTGTGGAAGCACCCTTCCTTGTCCTGTCACTCCATTCCTTGTCCAAAGTCCCTCTCCAGCTCTCTCAGAGCCCCAGTTTATACCTGAATATAAGCATTTTCCTAAACTCTAACAGCTTCTTGCTGGTTAAAAAAAAAAAAAAATAGAAAGAAAAGGCACAAAGCACTTTCGTGACAAATATATGAGGATGTGCTTTGAAATGTTTCTAGCATTTGTTGTAGTAGTTCTGGCAATATTACTCTCTTTGTAGATTAAAGGAGAACTTTAAAGGTTATTATTCTGAAGGATATTGCATTAGGGTAAGTCATTCTCCTCAATTCATACAGTTCTGATCACAATAATACATTTCATTCTCCAAACTTTGCATTCAGAAGCCAGCCGTGATGGTGCAAAAATACTCTTTTCCTTAGTCTTGTTCTGAATTCAGACCTAGCCGTATTCTCCCACCAATGCAGATCTCTCAGAGTTTAAATAAAAAGCTCAAGTGCCAGTTTTATGAGGGATTGTGTACTTCCTCCTGGTGTTCACAAGGGCCCTCAGAGTGAGCGTAAATGAAAATCAGATTTCAAATATAACTTCTGCTTCCCGTTCTCTTCCCCTGACTTACTCACTGCCAGAACCGAGTGTCTTAAACGAGACTTTGGGTTAACACAAAAATAGGGAGATTAATGTCCTGCTTTGTCTCCAGCTCAAGTTTTGACTTATGGCTGCACACCAGCACAACGAAGGGCAAACATTTAAAAAACACCAGCATGGCAACGCTGGAAAATTACAGGTAGTTTATTACCTGGAATCTTGTGGTGTTAACACTTGCTGCTGTTTTGAAGACGCTCTCCTTAGATTTGGCCATCAAGTTATAGCAGCAAATCGACTTTGATAATTACACCTAACAAGGCTACACAATGTAACGCAGGTAATGAGATTTTAATTCACCAATTCATCTTGGGAATGAGTACAAGGAGCAGCAGTCTGCCTCCACACCAGTTTACACACTTTTAGTGCTAGTTATACCCGGAGTGGGTGGTAGCCCACCTGCAGTGACATTATTTACTCAATCCCATTAGGATTGCTCTCGTTTCAGGGGCCTATCACGAAATTCATTCAGACAAAGATGAGTTATATCTCCTGAACAGTTTTCCTGTCTGAAGGACAGCACTAGGAGACACGGTCATCTTTCTGTGCCCTTCCCTGGCGCTGAGAGCAGGGAGGGAGAGGAGGCAGGGACTGCACAGGTATTTTCACTGCTGGTACATTCTCTGCCATAAACACAGATCCGCTTCCCAAAGCCACCAATTTGACTGTGTAAAAGAAACTGGAGAAGCTGCAACTCGTTAACTTTTATCTTCTAAATCTTCCCCTTCCTACATTAGTGACATAAACCCACAGGCTGTAGAAAAGCAGTAGGTTTGCAGCTACAAGTCACATGGAAATATTAAAGGCACAACGCGACCCAGAGCACATAATCTTGGTATCTCACCAAGTCCATTTATTTTTATGTGTGGAGTGAAGCAGCCTGTGTGAAATTAGTGTGTTTCTGTGCAGTTAATGGGCAGAGAAGGAACCTTTAAGGACCTCTGCGAGGAGGAAAACTCTCCACCCTGGGTGTTACTGAAATTCCCAGGTTTCCACTGACACAAACACACTCGTGGCTGGTTGGACTCCCCAGGCACTTCCCTGGCAAAGCACCTTCCCCACTTTGTTAGGGCTCAGAATATTTGCAATATATTTGCATGATTTAATAGGCATTTATTAAGCAGAATTCTCACCCACAGTGTCTTGGATTGTTTATGATTACGCTTCTTAAGAAATCACACATTTAACATATCAACCACAGTGACAGACAGCTACTTATTTGTTGTTAAAAGCCAACTTTATGTGACTTTTAGGAAGATCTGGGCTCAAGCAAAAAGTCCACCTCAGTTAAAAAAAACACTAAAATTTCAATAATCTTTTTTCAATCCAAAACTAAAATGCTCAGTGAGGAAACCACGTCTGTCAGAATCTGAATGTGCAGTTGCTTCCTGGATCTGGATAAAATTCATTCATTAAAATGGAATTTATGATGCAAGATATGTCACAAACCAACTTCTTTTCAAAGAAAAATAATAAAATGGAAAATCAGGTTCCCCACAGGTTGTAACAAAATTTTTTCACTGTTTCAGTGTGTGATATTTCTATTTGGTTTTACAAATGAAAATTTCTCAAACATGCTTCCAAAAATTTAATTTTTGATGAAAACACACTTTCAAACTGAACATTTCAAGCTGATTACTTTGAGGTAGTTCTTCCTATAGATAGAAATAAGGTGGAAATGGTGATTTTTAGCTTGACTGTATCTCCAAAAAGAAGTTTATACATTGCAGAGAATTGTTCCACGATCCAAGATCTGAAAGTAGCTTTTTTTCCAAAATTCATAACGTCGGCCATTTGGTGAGGGTTTTTTTTAATAAATAATTAGATTTTGTCATGTTATTAGGTACAAAGCTTGTTATTTAAACAATTCAGCAGCTCGATTTTAAATGTTTTTACCAGTGGTTTATACGCTTATTAATTGTAACTGTTTAAGCTGGAAATTTGCCTAGCTTTGTATCTGCCATGGTAATATCACACACACTATTTTTTCATCTACAAATGGCCCGGGTGGCTTGCATTTTGAGTTAAAAATCCCTCGGTTTCAGTGTATTATGTCTGATTAGAAAAAAATCTCGTGTCTCAAAGAAATTTTCATTTGCTGACGCTCTCGCTATTCAAATGTATTCTGTCAGTTCAGTAACAGCTTGGGAAAATGAAATAAATAAATAAAAATAGCTTGTTAACAGTCAGCAAGGCCTCGGCAGTGTTTAGAAGTTTAATTTTTTGGGGTCTTTCTTAGCTGATCATGCTTTAATCCCTCACAATCACTGCTACCCTGCATCTGCTATTGCCATCAAAGGGCTGATTACGAGGGATCCTCTGGAAATGCTTCCCTGAATTGAAAGTAGATGCAGCAAAACAGACCCTGTGAGAGAGGCCCTGGGCACATCCCAGGAAGCAGAAAAGTTTAACCCCAAGCAGGGAAGAGTGTGAGGTCCACGGTGGAATAAAACTAGAGTTGGAGATGGACTGCGGGGAGAAATGAAGGGATTGGGGTGATGAAAGCAAGCACCACAGACCCTGAAAAAATGTGTGAGGCCCTGTAGATGGGTCACTTTTTGCTGATTTTGGGTAACAAAATTATCTCACATCTGCTCAGAGTCATATTCCAAATTATTTGGTTTTTAAGAGGTATAGCCTGTAAAATGTTTGAATTCCGACTCCAGATTAGCCAGAAGAGCAGTGAAGAGAGTGAGAGAGTCTAATCTCACTGTCAAACTTCTACACTGTGCATGGTCACATCCTTATTTTCAGCATTCTTCCTAAAAAACACCCAAACTACATTCTTTAAAAACAAAAATCTTCCCTTTAAAATAGTTCATTAAGAGAGTTGCAAAAATGGGAAAACTCCCGAAAAAACATGACTAAAATCTTACAAAGTGGGTGGCAGACTATTTTGCAAAAATGTTACTGTAAAAAACATAAAAACCCAATTATTTATGGTAAAAACTGTGAATAAGTTGGTGTTTATTATCTGTGATTCTGCTTGTTTTCAGCTGCTGACTGTTCAGGTGGACAGCACTACCTAATGAATTTAAACAGCTGCCAACATTTTGCTTGTATTGTGAGTTGAGATGCACGTTTCTCACGGGTTTGACAATGTAAATATCATTTAGCCCACCGGGGGACATGTGAGTTGTGACATATCATACTGTATTCAACTCCCTGATTTTCAGGCAAGTTTTTAAACTGGAGCAATGAACACAATAAAAGCATTCCAGACATCCAGGTGGCAATCCCTTTTTTCCCAGAGATGAACATCAGCAGATAAAAGAGGTTGTCTAGTCCCATATGAGCTGTTCCACGGCCTTCAAATCAGAAAATCTAAAACCTCCAGAGTTAAAAGTATGACAAACTGATTTATCAACACAAGAATTGTACCAGGCCTTCATTTCTAACTTGGTTTTTTACCAGTTTCCCTCCCGTTTTTGTGACGTTACTTTTAAAATGTGAACAAAAGGGGTTCTTTGAGCCTCTTGATGTAAAAGCTCTGCCAGGCTCGAAATATTTTATTTATTGAAAATCAACACAAGAACAAACACCTAGAAAAAAATATTAACAACATCCTAGGATGGTTCCATCCTCAAACTCATCCTCTTCAAAGGAACAAGTCTCTGTGAGCTCCAATTTCCCGTCCTTGATGGGCAGCAGGTTGAGGAAGAAGTTCAGGGAAGTTCGATGTGGAAAATTCAGGAAGAAAAACCTTTTTGGAGGAGTGGAGAACCAACAGAGAGATAAGAAAAGAATATCTCAAGAGTTGAGAGATCCTTGGAGATGCTGAGACTTCAGTAGCACAGGCCCACGGGCCAGCCCTGTTTAGAAGGGGAGACAGAGGGGGAACGCAGACGTTGGACGGAGTAAAATATTGCAACTCTGAAAATGCAGAAATTATGATTTCAGCTTATTTCTTATGTTTTTATGGACACTGGTGGAAGACCTACGTACAACTTGAAGGAAGAATGACAGAATGAAGTACCTGGATATTTATATATGTGCTGTCACTATTCTATTAAGTATTGTTTATCTGTTGATAAGGGGATAATAAAATATAATAACTTGACCGAAACCAGTAAAATTTTGTGTAAAATAAAAATAATTCCATCTAAACTCTTCTGTTTTCCCCTAGCACACAGCCTACACTTTCTGTCTAATTTTATCCCATTATAAATAATCAAAATGCCTCGCATAAGTAATTGATTCCACTCCGTTAATGAATTGCTTTTTATAAAAATACATATTCTTTTCTTATATTCTTAGTTCCTTTTGCCAAAAGCACATATTTTGAGGTAAAGTCTAGCTTGAATTGACATCTTTCCTTACCAAAGCAAGGAAGAAGGGCCAGGAATTTAAATCACAATCAGGCAGAAGGAAGTAGAGAGGGAAAAACCACACCAAAAAAACCCCAACATTATTCACTTTGTCTGTAATAATTGGCTAAACCATGTACAGCATTTCTGTGTTTTCTTCCCCCAAGAAAATGGTTGGTAATTTATCATTCTTAAATGAGAGTCTGATTGCTAATCCTTCCCTGCATTTCCTAAAATTCTGCATAAACTTTGTCATCAAGAGATGAGCACAGCAGAAAGAGGGAAAAAAGTGTTATTTTTCCCATTTCAGGTCTTGATGCCGTTACCATTGAGGATCACACCCATATTCTGATGTCTTTTCCTATGCCAAAAATGGTGTCACAAACCAAAAGTGCACAAAAAATTCAGTCTCTTCTTGGGCAGGAAAGAGAGAATTCAGTGTTTCCAGTGTACAACACTCACATGGGAAATTGAATATGAGCTTTTCGTTCCTCTCTTTTCTCTTTCTTTTTCCAAACATAACACAACTTCAGAAAAATAAGGACTGATATTTCAGGGTGGTATTGGAAGGAGAAAAGGGTGGGAGGGCAGGAATCCTGATGAAAATACAGTGAGAGCTCTTCTAAGCATTCTTATGGGTTTTTTTATGAAGAATTACTTCTGAGTTCTCTGCCAGTCCCAGACTGTAGCAACTTATTACAAAGACTTTTGCAAAGGAAAGAATTATTAAAACCTGAGATTTCTTATTATTTAAACTGTAGCTGATCTTCCTGGTTGTTCAATATTTGATTTACTTGTAGGCAATTTGGAAGTAAATTTTTTCCTCAGCCAAATATGTTCTAAAATATCTAAATAATTAAATACCATTCTAAATAAATAAATGAATAAAAGAGCACATAAATAGATCTTTCTGCTCTTTATCTCACTTTCAGTTTCTCAGCTGAGGCATAGATATTAGACGACTACTTGTAATTCTGGTGGAAAATAATGGCTTTAAATTAAATGGTGATAGCAATGGGGTTGTACACAAATATTGAAAGCAGTCAGGTCTCCAGCAAAAATCAGTAAAAGCATTCAAATTTTAGTGCTTCTTATGCATTGGGAGAGAAAATATTGGGGTATTCCCCCTCGAAAAGTAGGGAATTTTTGTTATAATCTTTACAGAAGGTGGATTAGCTGTTCTCTGCAGCTCTTGGGAGTTTGGATCCCCAGGTGCTCGTCCCCTTGCTGGTGTGGAGGATTTGAGGCCGCAGACTGAGAGAGGAATTCAACGGGGTTGGCTCAGGATGATTCCCCTCATCCCGTGCCTGCCAGTGACACCGGGTCACACAGCTCCACGAGGAGTTTCAAGGAAAGGAAAGGAATTTCTCCGGGGGTGTGGGGTTGCCCAGGGTGCACAAATGGCAGGATAGGTACTTGTGAGGGAGTAGCTTAATGGCAATGGTAATTTAGTGGCAATGAAAATTCCCCCTTCAGCCTGGGACTGTGCATGAGTAATCGGGAAGGACAGACAGATAACATAAATCTCCCGATACGTGGTGCTGTCTTATCTCCTTTTCATGTCTTATTAGAGGTGTTGCTCACAGTGGCTGTCTGGATTTGTATCTCTCAGTTACTAATGAAGTTAGAACTCAGTGGTGTTTTAGAAGCTCTCCAGCGTGGCTTCTTGCACTCCACCAAAACGCGCCTCATCAAAATTCAGTTTGTTCTGGTCTTCCCCGAGCTGCAATCTGATCTGGAGAGTGTTGCCTGGGCTCTTCTTGATTTATTATCCTTTTCACTTTTGCCCATTATCACCAGGTAACCTAATTTACCACCGGGTTCAGCCATCCTTTTCATTCAGATTAAAAAAATATCTCTCTGCTTGAGGCAGGCCTGTTTCCTTCTGGTTGGGGAAAAAAAAAAAAAAAGGAGGTGATCCTGTTTGTCACTTCTCTTTGACTGCATAGCTAACTCTCCTTGCATGATTCCCACATTTTCCCCTTACTCTTGTCCCTTCTTAGTGCTCACTGAGGGGTATGCATCAAAGTTGACCAGTCTTTCCATCCTAAATCCAAATCACAGCAGTGTACCAGCTACCAGGAAGAAAATTAACTCTATCTCAGCTAAACAAGAACACCAATGCACACCAGTTTCAAATATTGCCAAAAAAATCCAGGTTTTTGTCACAAAGAACAGTGTAAAGGCATGAATTCTACACCAATATTTTACTGATATTGGCTACTTTTCCCTCCTCAAACCCTCAGATATGAATTACTACAAGTACACTGAGAAGATCCTCCGAAAAGCTATTGCCAGTCAAATATCCTTACAAATTTCCCTGCATGGCCTTGGAATGGCTCCCAAGAAACACTGGAAGCGGGAAAGAAAAACGATCTTGGCCATAATTCTCACTGAAATGTTGTGAAATCCTGCTGTTGGAATTGCTAGCTATCACCAAAGCAGCCAGTGCTCTCTGGCTGCTTTTAAGCTCCTGTTTTATTATTAATCCAGCATTTCCTACAGTGCCTTATATTATGTCCCGTTTTGGACTAAGGATCTCGCCCTTTGTTTTGGGATTAAGGGTTCACACTGTAATGCAAACTGCAGATAATTGTGATGCTGTTTAGGTGGATTTATAACCAGTTCTGTGCAGGACAGCTCTACTCAGCCTGCCTTTTCTTACCTGAGACGCTCCCTCTGTGCATGTCAGAAAACAGCAGAGGCTTTTGCTTGCTTTCCACTGTTCCTGCGCTGTGAACTCACATTTATTTTGCCATATATCACCCCCCTGCTCTTTCTCACATTCTTAATACACTTATCTAGTCAGGAGGACGTTGTATTATGCAATTCTCCCCGTTGTAATCAATCATTTCCCGTATGTCACTGTCTTTTAAAAGTAAAAGCAGGCACCTTATTATTCTCTTAAATTCCCTGGTGCCAAGTAGCACATGCATCAATGTCTGTAGGTATGAAGTTATCTATGATACTCTTTTTGGTGCTGCTGCACCTGTTTTGCAACTTTTTTTGTGGCTCAAGGTCGTGATCACGGCAGCTCATCCCCTGCAAATGGGGAGAAAATGAGTGAGCACTCATTATTCCAAGGGCTTAAGGAAAGCGGGTGATCAGCAAAATTGTCCTTCAAAAAAATCTCTCCTTATAATCTTCTTTTACGAGCAGCAGCTGGAAAAGAAGGCTGGATGTAATAGTGAAGTAAGGAGGTTTAAGTGAGCTGATTGCTTGTTGCTTGGTGGCAACAGGTAAGTTCATTTTATCTCACTGTATTTTTCAAATATTGGAGCTTAAATTTCAGTGTGAAGGAACAAACAATCCCTTAGCAGTTTGACCGATGCATGCAGCTATTTCTGATACCTACTAAAGAGTGAATGCAGAAAGAAGATGAGGCCTTTTACCTGTTTCCACCTAATAATTGCATAGAACTCATTTTAATTGTGTTTTAATTTCACCAAATCACCAATGAATGAATCCCAAATTCTCCCATTCTGCTACAGACCCGGTGATACAACAGTTCATTGTACCACTGAATACCATTCAAGTTACAGGGCAAAATGCCCACCACAGCTGTAAGCTGTGTTTTATTTGACAAATAAACCAATAAAACAGTTGTACACCTGTTCAACAAGAGCTTCTCTGTGTCAGCTTCATAATTAAAAGTACAAATGCAAAGAGCTGCAATTTAAATGGGAAAATATGGCCTTGGCAAACAAATGAGGAACCACAGAACTAATAGTGGGAAATAAATAAAAATTAAAAAAAAAAAAAGGCTGTTTCTAGAAGTTTGACTGTTTTGCTTAAAGCTGGGAACAATTGTTGCCATTACCTAACCCATAACTCTGGTGCCCATACAAAATTTGCAGAATATTCAGTGGACACTGTGTGGCTACACAACAGGCACAACCCAGAAGGGGAAGAACCAGCCTGTTTTGTACTTCCTTTGTCTGACTCTGCTGCAGATATTTTATTTTTTTTTTCTATCCAGCACACACTTGTACTCATACGATGGCAGGACAGATGAGTTTGCGTAAAATATTTCTATTTCTATTTCTCTTTTAGAGAATAAATAGATATTTTTAAAGCATTTCGTCTCCACGAGAAGCTGTATTTTACCTGGCCTCTTAGAGCCCCTACTTCACTGACAGCATTGTTTATAGAGGATGTAACTGCACTTGGTTATTTCATAAAAATGGTTAGAAGCTAAAAAAGGGTCTTGAAGTGTTATTTGTGATTCTATGACTCAGAGTGCTGTGTATAACCAGTGTGGACACAATGGTCTAAAAGAATAGAAAAAGACAAGGTAATTATTTTTTGGGGATGTTGGGGTTTTTTTTTTAGATTAACTGATAGAGCTGGAAAGAGACAGAGACATTTCTCGGGGATGTACATTCTTGCTGAGGTCTGAAACACCAGAATTAGGGTGTTCTCAGCCTGGACTTTGAGGCTGAGACCTCTCAAGTGCCATTTCCCTTTTCTGAATTTACATAAATGAAATGGAAGAGTCTTTCAATAAGGGGATATTACAGTAAGTTATGGCTTACATAAAATAATCCATCAACTCATTATGCATGTTGTGGAAGCTCCCATGTCAGGGTTGCAGGGCTGACCCAGCAAAGGGCTGTAGGGAAATTAAGCCCACACTGAAAATGACCCATGTGGCTCCCCCAAAAACAACTGCCAAACCCATCTACAGATCTGAAACTGTGCAGAAGTGCCATGGATGCATCTTTCTCCAAAAAAGTCCCTCGAACCTAAAGGCAGAGACCCCTCTTGTTGAACTGAACTACTGAGGAGTCACTTTGTGTCAGTACTTAAATGGCCACAAAATAGAAGAAGGGTCTTTGAAATGTCTTCCATGTGTGTCTGGGCAGTCTGTCAAGCAAAACACCAAAAGCTGAGGGTTTTATAGCGAAAACAAGACAAAACAGGAAATCTAATAACTCACTAGCAGTGAATACATGATATAAACATTCACTGAATACAAAGTTTTGCATAAGAAGCAATGTCTGTATGGTTACAAAAGTTACACTGATCAAAAATAATGGAGGCTTATACAGAGAAGATAGACAAGAATTAACTTTAAAGAAAGTTTTTCAGCAAGCTGGGAAACATTACTTTGTGATGTTAGACCTCAATCGGCATGACTTATTTTAAATTGTTATATGCATTTAATCATATTGCTTCAATGAATATTTACTCTTCCCAAATGTATTTTTCATTAGCTAAACAGACACAAATTTCCATTACTTGCTATGGTAAAAGAAGAAAGGAATGAAAAGCCTTTAGTGAATTCCAGATTATGACTCATTTGATCTCTCAAGTTGCCTAAGTCTTAGTGATAAAAAACATAAAAGCACTTTTTCATTTTGAAGTACTCATACAGAACTGTTGAGTTTCCAAAGTAATTAAAGAAAAAAAATTAAAATTACATGAACCCACAGTAAAGGATCTGTATATGCTCCTTACTTCAGTGAAGTGTAACATTTAGGAGAAAAATCTCTTCAATACTTGTCAAACACATGGCGGATGTATAACTGCTTATTCAGAGTGTAAGGAGATGAAAAAGTGTTTTTTGTTCATGAAACATTCAGCAATTATAAAAACCCAGGGATCAAAAGGAACCAAGGGACCAAAGGAGGGGGGAAAAAAAAAAAAAGAGATTTTTTATGTAATTCCATACATGAACAGCACCCATCACCCAATGGAGGCTTGGCCCACACTTTGTGTCTTTGTTCTCCTGCAACAACACGGAGTTGAGGGAAGTCTCATCCATGTAAAAATTGAATTTGCTAAAAGCCTTGTTTTTTGCCCACTCTTTTAGCTTCTGATGGGCTGAGCCTCTCGTTTACACTACAAATTTGCTTGCTTTATTTTTATCTTTTTTACCTCAGATCGGCTGGAAGAAGACAGAAGAAGAAAATTGCGAAATCAGTTTTCAAGAATTCTTTTAAAAATAAAGTCTGTGCTTTCTCAATAACTGATTATTTTTCGCATCACTTTACGGTTCACTCTAGACTGGAAAACTCTGTTATGATTTGTGGTCAACAGTCATTAATTTATTTAGTTAAATTCTGTACCCTCTGTGAAGTTTAAACAAATAGAATGTCATGAGGAAGCAGGTTAAGATTCAGAGGGCAGGTTTTTGGCAAAGCTTCACAATCTCTGTAAATTCTGTGCTCAAGAATAATGACAATTTCTGTTTAATCCTAGGAGAGGCCCTGGGCAGTTTGAGTCTAGCACACAAAGTTGAAGGTTTTTTTCATTTGTTTGGTTTTGAATCTCCTGCACATCACCCTGGAATCTTGGTATCTCTAGAGAGTGAGGATCTTTGTTCACCTGGACACAACAGAAATAAATGCATTACAGATTTAGTTAAATTGTTTAATATTACAAAAAAGCTGTTTTCCTTGGAGGGGAAAAATCTCCTCCTATTTCTGGACAAAAGGCAGTTTCCAAATATGACCTCACTCAGTTCAATCTTTTTTAGGGAGTTGATTTATGTCAAGTGTTCTTTTTCCTTTTTTTCCCACTGTATTTTTGCCAGTAAACTCCTGTGGAAAATGGATATATATGGTTTTTAGAGTCACTTCCCATTGAACAGCAGCACTAACTTGTAGCTGCCTGGCTGCTTTACAAATAATTTTAGAGTGATTTGATCAAGGAATAAAGCTTACAACTCCTGGGCAGAGATCACCACTTTGGGGTCTTTGTCCGTGGGAGGAATCACAGCGTGGACCTTCAGGCATCTGAGAAGCCAGTTTTGGCTCAAAAATCAGTTTGGTTTTGGGGTTTTTTTTTGTTTTCTCTCATTTATCTAAGCAAAAAGTAGATGTTTTAAAACTAGAGCTCAGTAAATTTGACTCTCAAGTATAAAACTGTAAAATTATGAGCACATTAGAAACACAAGAAAAGCCCACACCTCGTTCTCTCTTTGCAATTCTGAGAACTTGCACACAGAGGGAGAAAAGGTGGTTTTACCAGTCATTAAATCCAAGCAATCAGGCTGAATTGAAAACAAGATTTTCCATCACAGAGGCCCCTCATGTTAACACCCTGTTCCAAAGCCTCTAGTTCTAAAACAGCTACTCAGAACTTTAAAGCAGGTTTTAGATGATTATTCTTATTGTCATATATGTCCCTGCTGTCACAGACAAACCCAGGAAATGCCTTTTCTTGTTCCAGTTCTCTTGAATCCATCACATTTCAGCTGCTCAGAATCTTTGCTTTCCAATGTGTCACTGTTTTGCAGTGCTGCACTTTGTTATTTTGGGAATATTTTACCTCTTTGGTAGAAAAACTATGAGATACATATATATATATATATATAAAGACCCATAGCAAAAAATTAACCCCTTACCAAAAACCACCTTGCTGTCCGATATTCAACTCTAAACATTGAAAATGTGTTACAAAATTCCAGCAATAAAACTTTTGGCAATAAGCCTGAGAACCATATAGATTAATGTACTTCTGCAAAAGATTTTGGGGGGAAAAAAAAGGCAGTGGGAAAACAAAACGTCTCAATATGATAACGTGTCTACAGTTAAAGATGGTTAGGAATTTTCATTACAAATTCCCAAGAGTTTGTGGAGTCTGTGGGGTTTCTTGTTGCTCTTTCTTTGTTTGTTTCCATGTTGGTTTTTTCTGTTGGTCTTTTATTCTCAGACAGAATATTTGCAAACATTGGCAAGATCAATTTCAATAAAGGTTCAGACCTCACTGGAAAAAAAGTTTATCCTACACTTAGTTAATTTGTCAGTTTTAATTTTCCTTGCATTTTCTAACACTGAATTAGGAATGTGACATGTGACAGAGGCATATTTTAGGGCAAGATGGGTTTCTTTTGCTACATAAATGCCATAAAGTGAGAAACTGCTTAACATCAACATCTGTAGTGAGGGACCCAGTGTAGATATTGAGGCTTAGCACTTGCTTTCCTTCACAAGGAAACAAAAGAAACAGAAGAAAAATTCAAAATTTAGCGATGTCGAGTTTATTATCACTGAAATTCAGTCAGCCCCTCTGAGAAAAGAATTCCTGTGGGATAAATTTGGCCACATTTTTGCTAATTTTTAATGAAGAACAACATGGAAAAAGAAATCTGCTGTATAATGCATTTCAGATTGATAATATAGTCCTTGCTGAAATCAGGGATTTGTGACTTTCCCACTCTCCATCCATTTTACACTGAAGTTGGACCCTAAACCAGAATTTCGACCAGTTTCTCCTGGTGACCCCTGACTTTTGTGGTCATTGCCTTTGGTTTATGGTTCGTTTCTCTGTCGAGATGAGCTGAGTTCACTGTGCTTGCCCCACTGTTTGCTCTGCCTTATTTACTTTACAAGCATCTTCTCACAGACAGATACTTTCTACTTTAAAAGGTTTCAGGATTTTTAACAAATCACAGGACTCTCTAGGTTACTTCCTTTACATGCTTGCATATATTTTATAGCAATTTTGAAAATTAAATGCAAATGCCAATGATAACTATCTATTAAATTGCTTTTAGCCTAGAGGAGAAAAGAAAAGAATTATTTTCACCTAAAAAAAAGAAATTAAATAAAAATCTAAATATTTTGTGTTTCCACCCATTGCTTCTTTTTGTGCAAAAGACCTACAAAATCACTGTGGCAGTTCAAAAGTTATAAGAGTAAAACTCTCGCTTTTAAAATGCTGTGAACATTGACCTAAGGACTCTGGAACACAGAAGAAACAGCAATTTAAGTGCATTTTTCCCTGAAGAAGAAATAAAAATTGTTATATCAAGCCTAGAGACAGACAGAGAAAGAGAATTTAGAGATAGGGAAACAATATATGTGCACTTTTCAGGTCCAAAATGGTTTAGTAGACATTATTAATGTGTCTGTCCAGTTCCTCCCGTCTACGGTTGGGATAAGCCTAAGGTCTAAGATTTGTTTCTGGTTACCAGGGCACTGTATCTCTTCTGCAAATTCTTAACATAAAACTCCTGCAAGTCTCCAAATTGCCCGGTGAATGTGCAGGATCCAGCACTAGGTATTGATTTTGTTGGTCAAATCTACCATGCCTGCCAATAAACTGCAGCAAAATGAACTGTATGTCATTATGGGGAGAGATAAGGGGGGGAAAAAAGGAGAATTGTGTACTTTATTACAGAACTTGCTAAGCACCCATCCAGCATTTCAGGCTTGGAACAATAATAGCTATTTTCAGCCCTTCATTGGAAACTAAGTTCAAGTACAGAGTGGTGAGCCTAATCTCAGCTCAATTTTCATTTAATCTTCGGAGTCAAGCAATAAGCACACCGATCAGTTTAAATTTGAATCTCTGGACTATCTGACTGAAAAAATTCATCATAAAAGAGACTTTCATACAAGAGAAAAGGCTTCAAAACTTTCTAGAAATTGCAGGAGCCGAGGAGCTAACAGGCAGCAATTGTTATGCACTCACGGGGAACAAATGACACAGCCACTTTCCACCAAATCAAGCAGGTATTTATAGGAGGGGAATTTTTTGGGGGGTTTGACTTTTTATATTCCAGTAATGCAGTGTTAATGGATGGCAGGCGGACATCCAAGCTAAAATTTTTTCTCAGGTTTTTAATCAGAAGATACACCACAGGTTGTTGGTGCTGTGTCTTTCCTGGCTTGGCCACCCTCGGAATCTTGGGATGAAAACCTGTCCCTGTTGGAGCTTGGAGGAGATGTTTGGATGATCAAGCCTCTGGAAGAGCTGGCGCAAGAGGCAGAAATAGTGCCCTGGAGGATAATTGCGTGGCATTTGCAGCCTGCCTTGAGAACCGTGCTGGCTGTAATCAGAGAAGCTATTGATCCTGTAAAGACACATTGCTGCGTTGTGTTTGAAGAAATAAAATTACCTGGCCATTAAAAGAGCAGGTGCTGCCCCAGATGGTTGTGCATTGATTCTTCACATTTTGTTACCCAGTAGACTGTTTGGTCACACGTATTTGCGTGATCTGTTTTTGGGGGGAAAAACTGCACTATATGTTAATTTTTTGGTCTTATACAGAAGTAAGAGGCAGTTTCAGGCTTTCACCAGAGTATTTCTGCATTGTGTATTCAGTATTTAACTTGCACACACTCAAAGTTATCTGGTTTAAACACAAAGATTTATTTTATCCTACACATAGCTGAGCCTCCTTTTTTCTCCTTCTGGCAGAATGTTTGTTTCCTCCAGAGGAAATTCAGAAAACTCTGTGTGTAATGTGTTTAGACAACCAAAGATCTTACTGTGACAAATTCTCTTGTATGAAAAACACATATGAAACACTGATTCTATGAGCGATTATCCATTTCAGTATTTCATACTGAAATATTTACTAAAGGAAGCTATCACAGAGACTAAAAGTAGAAAGCTGTTTTCATTTACAAATATTTTTTTTCCAGTACATAGCATTATAATTTTTTAATAACAAAATCATGAAGGGGAAAAAAATAATAATTCAATAACTGCCTCAAATCAACTTGTGGCAAAAATAAATGCAAGCAAATAAAGCAGTGTATGTTAAAACTTAATTAAAATCAAAATGATGTAAGATGTTACATTAGTGCTCAATTTTAAAAGAATGGTTGTTTTCTGAAAACACTAACATGAAACTCTGGCCTTGTAAATTAGCTTCAACTCACGGCTATGAATCTTATTTTGTATTTCATGTAATGGATACTGAATGCTACCATTTGGGGATACCAGTTAAATGTAAAAACAAGCTTCTCCACTGCAAAAGTTTGCTTTCTTGCTTATTCATAATATTACTTCTTCAGTCCAATTCAATACCACCTTATAAAAACACTGTGAAGCTAAAACCTTACCTTCTATTCCATATTTATATTGTAACTTAGAGTGTTTCTCAGTCTAAAGTTCATCTGAAATTCGTGAAAGCATAAATAAAAGAGAGTAAATCAAATAGTGGGCCTTAAAAATTCTCTAAATTATTATTATTATGCCAAATATTTTTCAGCAATAATAGCTCCAAAAATCTTTTTCCAACAGCTATTGAATTGGAAGACAAGAATTTTTTGAAGGGCAGTTTTATTAATGTGCTTTACATTAGAAAACTGTAGAATAGGTGGAAAAATAGAAAAAATAAATAGAAGAAAGATTAAAGTTCTGTGGACTGCACTCTTATATAGAAAGCAAAGGTATCTTTTGATACTCAGCTGTAATATACTGAAATTGTGAACAGGATATAAATTGAATTCTACATCCTATCCTGCAGTGCCGGTGAGAGGATTAGAAATAACTTTGGCGGTGAGAAATTAAGTTGGATGATGTGAATTCACTTCTAAACAAAGACAAACACAAAGACAAATACAAAGACAAAAAAATAAGTAATTCTGGGTTGGAAGGGAATGCGTTGCCCAAGTATGAAAGATTTCATCAGCTCAAAGAACTGTCACGCAGCAGGTCAGCTGAGAACGGACCCCAAAGGCTGAGCTGCAGGGGGAGGTGGGATGAAATGATGTCCCTGTGCCTGGGGAGCAGGAGGAGGGTGGGTGCTCACCCTTGGCAGGCAGCACAGGAAATCCCATCTGCTCATCCAGCCTTTGCTGCTGCTGCCAGCATCCCACGGAATTTATCTACCCCATCTCCACTGCAGACAGCAACTCAGCAGCAGCTTACTGTGCTAATTTAGGACCTGAAAAACCACTGGTAATCTTCTGGGATCTAATTAACAATTCACCTCTGAAACCATCTCTGCAGGTACCACAGGTGGCTAAATGCTGCAAGAAGCACACCCTACATATGGGGTTTGGTTATAAACTGAGAAATAATACCTGTTTATTCTCCAAATATCCAACAGAGAACATGAGAGGAAACAGGATATTGATGCTGTAGTAGACTGGTCTTTGATCTGGCCTGATACATCTGTTCATTCAGCCTTCAGTGCACAAAGGGGAAATCATCACAACAGGCACAGCACCTCCATGCCTTTTAGGATTTAAAGTGAAAAACATCAGTAATTTTTAACATTTTAAATCCCTCTGACTTGTTTTTAGAAAACTTGTTTGTTTGTTTGTTTTTGGTGCAGTTATCACCAGCTTTGATTATTGTAGAATCACAGAATCACGATCACAGAATTGTGGCGGAAAAGACCTTAAATCTCACCCAGTCCCACCCCCTGCCACGGGCAGAAACACCTCCCTCTATCCCAGGGTGCTTCAAACTCCATCCAGCCTGACCTTGGACACTGCCAGGGATCCAGGGGCAGCCACAGCTTCTCTGGGCACCCTGTGCCAGGGCCTCAGCACTCTCTGAATACAGAACCTTTTCCTAATATCTATCTAAATTACCTTGTTTTAGTTTGGAGCTGACTGTTATTTGTTTAAGGCTGTTGCCAGCAGGTATGCATGACATGTTTGCTTGCCATTTATTTCCCTTGAAAGAGGCTTTTGGATCAATATACTGGGTTCTTACTTCAGACTTGAACTGGAAAAAAATGCATTAAGAATGCATTTTATTGGCAAAAATGTCCTCAAAATCTTATCCACTTGGGTTTTGACAATTATTAGAGTGCACTAAGACATTGGAACACTGAATGTTTTGAGAAATGCTGAAATTTTCCTTTCAGAGTAGCTTAAAAAATTGAATAAGAGAAGTGACCCTCTTCCCACTCATATCTGTTGTTTGTTTCTTCTCCTATGCCAGTTACAGAGTGTTTTAAATTGGGAACATTTTCACAGACCAACCTTGTATTCCTCGTATTTTGCTGACATTAGGTGACAAATGGCTGAGAAAGAAAAGCAAAACAGTAAACTAAAATAAACACATAGACCTTAATGCCTGCTCCAGCTAAAACACAGATAAGGGTGACATTATTTCTTCAGTGATGACAGTTAAATACAGACACAAAAGAAAGTCTCACTTGCAGGGCTCTGCTGTCAAGAGAGGTGAGAGACAATGTCATGCACGAGACTGAGTTGTTTGATAGATTGGGATGAGATAAGAAAACATAAATTTCACCATAGGCAGAAAAAATCTATGGGCCAATTTTTTAATGTGAGCGCCTCATCTCATGGCATTTAACGCTTGGAAATGATGGGAATCAACTCAGATATCAAGAAATTCTCTGGATGGGTTCTAGCTTCGTTTTTGCATCTCAGTTTTGTAACGTTTCACAAAAGGAATTTAAACAGGGATGGTTTCTGCTAGTCTTGGCTTTTTCATTGAGTAGAAACATAGTCCTTCAGTATTCCAGTTGAATTCGATACAGCTATTTGAGCAATCGAATAATACCCAGCATGAGTCAATGTGAGAGGTTCTGGCTGAAGAAAAAACAAGCTATAAATCATGGCAAATGATCTCATTAGAAATCAAACTCTAGCTGCTGTTCAACAGAATGGTTGCAAAAGAGAAGTAGGGAAAAAAAAAAAGAAAGGAGGAGGATTATTAAAGATTCTGAAAAGGAATTTTTCAAAAACAAGCAAGGAAAAATAAGTGACTCACAAATCATCATGCCACTGTTGTAGCAGATTCCTCTAAGAATTTGACTAGCAAGAATTTCAAAAGACAGCCTGCATTTTGATTAGTATGTGCTCCTAAGAGCTTTGCCTTTAAGTTTCCATGTACTTGGAAAAAAAATAAATGTATATATATACACTGCCCACATTTGTTGAGGTTATTTCCATGTCCTGGTCACCAAGAGAGGCATGGTCACTGAAGCCAGTTTTGCAGGTCAGAATTAGTCACTGGAAAATTATATATTTTCCCCAGAACATAGTTTATTTTCTATCAGGACATATGCTACCAAAGCTAGGGTACTGTGACATATAATCATCTAGAAGGAGGAAAACCATTATAAAAAATAGTAGTGCATAAAGGACAACAGCTGTCAACAAAGGTGCATTTACTGATAAATCAGCCAGCCTATTTTCAGTGCTATACCGAAGCATTAAAAAGTAATTTAGGCAGTCAGTGAACTGCTTTAAGTGCTGGAACAAATTATTTAGCATTTCAAGCCTCTAGAAAAACTTTGGACTTGATTCTCTGTGAAAAAAAAAAAAAAAACCCAAAACAAATAATAAACCTACCACCACCAAAATTTAACAGTGTGAGCCAAACCCCACTAAATTAAATGGGAGGTTTCTAATTCATTTCAATGAACTCGATTTGAAAATAACCTTTTTGGGGAATTGGTTTTTTATTTTTATTTTTTAGTACCACTACTCCCCCAGTAATTGAAAATGCCCCTCTTAAGAAAAGCTTTCAGCATTAATGAGGAAAGTCTGGACTGCTTTAAAAATACAGCCTGGGACTCAGTTAATTCTGTCATGTGAGGTTATTGACTGCTTGTGGGTTAAACTCATTTTATGCTCATCTGTGCCAGAAGGATCAGGCCCAGAAACAGCAAACACGTTTCGTGGAGTCATAGAATTGTTCAGGTTGAAAAGGACCTTAAAACTCATCCATTTCCACCCCCTGCCATGGCCAGGGACACCTTCCACTTGACCAGGTTGCTCATCTACCTTGCAGTAATTTGTTAAAGCTATGGTAGTTTGATACCATCTCAAAACACTTTGGGAGAAAAACACTTCAGCTGGCATCATGGAGAATTTTCCCACAGTAAAAAACACAATATTTCCAGCTGTAATAAACTAAGACAAGGAATTTGATCTCCAGTCTTTCCCAGTGTGTGGCAGGGACCACCTTTAAAATCTCACCTCTAAAACACCACCCTCCACATGCAGCCAGCATGACAAGGTGAGCAAGCAAGAAAACTTGAATTATTTCTAAGATGCAAACTTTCTGTCATTGAAAAATGCACTTGCAGTCATGCTGCTCCCAAGGAAGTCACCCTTGTGGGCTCACATGCAGAATTATTTAGCAGACACCCCATGGGTGTTTACCTGCACCGTGTGCCTGTGTGACAGAGACATTGGCTGCACACATTTTCCCAGAACCAAGGCTGTCACAGCTTTGGAGACACAGGTCCTGATCTTATCCAAAGTCAGCATAATAATGGAAGTCCAGGCTTATGCTACACATCACAGCCTGGCTTAACAAGGCCAAGGGCAAATCATCCTTGTTTTTCTACTTATTTTAAAACACGTCTCAGATAAGAAACGTTTGATCTGTGCTTTATGGGATCATTCAGCTTCTGAATACCATGATGGTCTGAGGACTTCTCCTTCTCCTTCTGCTTTCTTTTCTTTTTCTTTCTTTCTTTCTCTCTTTCTTTCCTTCTTTCCTCCTTTCTTTCCTCCTTTCCTCCTTTCCTCCTTTCTTTTCCTCCTTTTTTTCTTCCTTCCTTCCTCCCTCCCTCCCTTCCTTCCTTCCTTCCTTCCTTCCTTCCTTCCTTCCTTCCTTCCTTCCTTCCTTCCTTTTATTTTCTTTTTCTCCTGCTAAAAAATGAAAATAGTATTGAAATGCAAACAGGAATTTCAGATCAAATGCACATTTTAACAGATAGCCTTGCAAAAGTGCACTAAGGATAACAGCTTTTGCTGTTTGCCTCAGTGCTGCTTAGAGGCACATCATAAATTCTTGACTTCTGCCAAGCACAGAGAATTTTCCAGCAGCAGCTCACAAGAAATATGCCAAGGCCAGGGGCATTGCAGTACAAGGAAAATGAACATTTTAATAAAGAATAGGTTAGCCAATACTTCCACTGGTAACTATAGTAAAATATGAGGAGTCATTTTGCTGGTAGGAATGCTGAAAGAAATTTCAATTTACTTTGTCTACTGTGTAAAAGCACTAAGGCAATGACATAGAACTATAATTTTTTTAAATGGCTAGTTTCTCATCCCTCGTAAACTCTGAATGTGTCCTAAAAAGGACGTACACATTCCTGCTCTGATGGGCAGCCTGTTCAGAGTGTAGAATCAGAGAATGACAGAAAGGTTTGGGTTGGAAGGGACCTTACAGGCTATCCAGTACCACCCCCTGCCACGGGCAGGGACACTTCCCACTGTCCCAGGCTGCTCCAAGCCACATCCACCCCGGCCTTGGACACTGCCAGGGATCCAGGGGCAGCCCCAGCTGCTCTGGGCACCCTGTGCCAGGGCCTCTCCAGCCACACTGTACAAATATACTGTCCTTATATTGAGTCTAAATCTTTACTTTTAGTTTAAATGGTGTTCTCCATCGCTGATATTCCACAACATTCGATGATGATGACGATGATGATGACAACCTGAAAAAAGACAAGCTCTTTCCCAAATGCACTCTATGCAGGACCTCCCAGTCTGGCAAATTAAAAAAAAAAAAAAACAAACAGGAGATGATTTGATCATGGACTGTAGGAATTTCAATGCAAACATCATTCATTGTTTAGATGTTCCTGCCTTAATCAACATCCTCCAAACAGCCATTTACCCCCAGATGGTGGTAGGAGGTGTAAAAAGTGTGTTATTTGTGGTGATGTCGAGGAGGAGGATAAAAGAAAAAGTGTTTTCATCTGCTATGAGATACAATTTATATTCAATGGACTCTGAAGACTTTATTATAGTTGCTGGAACAGGCTGCCCAAGGCAGTGGTGGCCTTGGACAGGGTCACCCAGAGCAGGGAACACAGGAACCCATCCAGGTGAGTTTGGAAAGTTTCCACAGGGGGACACTCCACAGCCTTCATGGGCAGCTGTTCCAGGGCTCTGCCCCTCCATGGACAGAAGTTCTTCCTCCTGCTGGGCTGGAACTTGTTGTGGTTTATTTCATGGCCATTGCTCCCCATCCTGTCCCTGGCACCCCTGAACAGAGCCTGGCACCATCTTCTTGTCTTTATTCCTCTTTTTCCAGCCAGGGCACCTCCAGCTGAGGGAGCACTGGGATGGTCTTCAGAATGTCCCCTTGTTCATCAAACCAGAGATGTTAATTAGCATGCTCCTCAAGGAGGTTGCCTGGAGAGGTCCATGAAGTCAGGGCTGGTTCCAGCACGAGCCAGGAGTTCCCAGCCCACTGTTTCAGTGATTTTGTCCATCTTGGTCTTGATCTCAGTCGGCACAGCACCTCGTGGGTCATCTCCTTGAGCAGGCTGCCCTCAGAAGTTTGGTACTGATAATACTGCAGAGAGCTGGAGGGTCAAGGGCTCCTGAGAATGGGTGGGCTTGGCTTCCACCTCTTTAGGATTCCATCAAAGGTCTTCTCTATCAAATCTCCTCCTCTTTCTCTCCCTTCTCCTCCTCCACGGATTCATTTGCCTGCCCTCAGCTCTGCTCTGACAGGCAGTCTGGCCTCAGAATGCTGATAATATGGCAGGAGGTTGGAGTGTCCAGGATGGGTTTGGCTTCCTGCTGTCTTTGCCATTATGGTTTCAGCAAGGCTTTTCTCCACTAATTCTCCTCCTTCTCCTCCTCTTCCTGACTCCTGGCTGCCAGCACCTGGCCCTGCTGCAATGCTTGGGCTTTAAGCACAGCTTTGCTCTTGTGTTGGTTACAGAGATCCTTTGGACGGAAGAGCCATCCGGGATCTCCAACTGCTGCCTGAAAGGACACAGCAAGAGAGGTCAGCAGGAGAGGACATAGTGGGAGCTGGGACCTGCAGCTGACACCTGCAATCCCTGTGTCCCCAGGCCATGCTGAGGCTCTCCTGAAGTGCTGGAGAAGATCCAGCCATGTGAAATAGGGGGATCCTGCCAGTGCCCTCCCATCCCTCAATGCACTGCCTTTACCACCCCTGGTCAGAGACAAAGGAGAAGCATTTGGGGCTGTGGAATGGGCTCCTGCTGGGTAGAAAATCACAGAATCCTGAAATGGTTTGTGTTGGAAGGGACACTTGAAAGTGATCCATTTCAAATTTCTGCCATGGTCAGGGACAACTCCGACTAAACCAGGTTGCTCAAAGCCCTGTCCAACTTAACCTTGAATGCTTGCAGGGATGGGGCATCTCCCACCCTTCTTAAAATCATGGGATGGTTTGGATTGGAAGGGACTTTTATTTGTCCTCTAGTCCAGTGTCCCTGCCACAGCTGGACATCTTCAACTGGATGATGTTTCTCCAACCTGCTTCCAATCAAGTGGCCTTAAACACTTCCAGTGATAGACTAACAGAGGGATTTGGGTTGGAAGGGACCTTTCAAGGTTGTCTAATCCAACTCCTGGCAATGGTCAGGGACATTTCCACCTACATCATGTTGCTCTAAGCCCCATCCAACCTGGCTAAATCTAGACGTAATTCACATTTACTGGATATTGAAATAACAAACCTGACTGAAGGCAAACCACCTTTTCTCCTTCTTCTTTTTTTTTTTAAGGTTTTCTCATCTCTCCTTGGCTGTCTACATGATAACAGTTGCCACTTTTAAACAGCCTTTATAATGGGAAAAAAATGAGACCCTGGAGCAATGGAAAACAAGATGTGTGATGATGCCTGTTCCTGCAGGTCTTGTTTGCTCTGTGCACAGGTAAGCAACACCACATAAATCTGCAAAGTGGGCTGTAAATTAATTAGCCATCATGGCAAACCTGTAAGAGTCCTTTACAGCATAAAGTAAGAGCAGTTTAACTGTATGCAATAAATACATCCACGTCAATAATCTATAGCAATCAGTTAACTTGACAGACTTTGTCGTTTATGTTTATGAGGTGTATCATGTTGAGGGTCATGGTGAGTTTTCATCGTGCTGGATTTCACACTGGAGAGGGGTTTGCTCATCTATGTGGTACCTCACACTGAGGGATCTAGAGGTGGGTTTTTTCCTCCATTTCCTTGTGTCTCAGCTGGTCATCTAAAGAGCGAGGCTCCTTGGTGGGGTAATAGTCACCATTCATAACGCAATCAGAACAAAATTATCCCAGCAACAGCCCTCTGTAGCTTTACACCTCATGTGAGCGGTATCTACTCAAGAAGTTAAAGTTGGACCCACTGGGTGACGCATTTGGAACCTTATCTTCTCAGAGTCACTTTATCTCAGAGTCTCTGTGGAAATGCTTCAAGAATGTTTTCACAGTAACAGCATCAGACTGCTGGAAAGAGATTCTTTAGACCATCAGTACCTGCAGAGCTTTCTCAGAGGTGTTGCACGGGAAGCCGTATCGAACGCTGTGAGGGAGAACAATGCCTTGTTTTAATCTTCATTTCACACAGCATAAGTTCCTGAGGCAGGGTCTGGTTTCTTGACATACCAGCCACGATAGACATTGCCTCAATGACTAAGGTAGGAACTCCCCAGTGAATAAAACCTTAATTTCTCCAAATTGGACATTTCTTTTCAGACTGGTGTTGATTTAAACTCATTTATCATTTTGCGAATGCAATCCATTCGGGTTTTAACGCACAATTAGAAATTAGCGATACTGCAAATGGGTTTTTTTTGGTCTCCAAGTGTGAGCTTTTGTCATGCCTGATTTAGGATGCTGCTGCTGCACCAAGAGGCATGCTATGCTAAAAGTCATGAAGCAGATGTCTCCTTGCTGGTAACATGGGAATCAGATGCCTCTAACGCACTATATCCTGCAATATGGTTTATTGTTGATGCCAGCACAACACTGCCAATGGAGCAACAGTCCCATAAACTTCCTATCTATGCAGTAATGCAAAAAAAAAAAAAAATTTCTCTAAAAAAATATTGTTTCTCTAAAATAAGTAAATGCAGCAACCTTTGGTTTATAGAGCAGTGTTCGAGACACAGAATTGTTACTAATTCAACAGAAGACTGCAGGAAAATTACCTACCTTAAACATAATTTTCTCTTCCTGTGCAGGTGAATACATCCAGAAAGGACACCTTTTTCAGAAATATTTTAACAGTGTTTAAAAGATTTTAACAAATGTCATGTAGCTGTAAAGACACAAGTGAAAATGGAGAGAGAATTTACAAGAGTGTGCAGTGACAGGACAAGGGGAAATGGTTTCACACTGACAGAGAGAAGGCTAAGATCAGATGTAATAAAGAAATTCTTCCCTGTAAGGGTGGGGAAGCCTTGGCACAGGGTGCCCAGAGCAGCTGTGGCTGCCCCTGGATCCCTGGAAGAGTCCAGGATCAGGTTGGATGGGGCTTGGAGAACCCTGGAAGGTGTCCCTGCCTATGGCAGGGTGTTTGGAACAAGATGATTCTCCAGCCCAGACCATTCTCTGATTCTGTGAAAAATAATTACACTTTAACCTGGAAGGAAGATATTTATTGTATTAAAAAAAGAAAGAATGCCTTTCAAATTTTATTTCTTCTTTCCTACTATGTAACATTGCCTATACCTGGAAACTTCACCTTTTCTGTCTTCTGTGCTTCACAGAATAGAAGTAAAGAAATCAGAAAACTATTTTTATTTTGTTTTATTTAAGAAACAAAATGGAAACAAATGATGAGAAAGTGATAGTGGCACCTTTTAATGAAATGGTACCCAGAAAACCTCATCTCAGACAAAATGATGTGCATCTGCTTATGATGCAATATTAGAAGCATCTTTTTATCCATCTTTTGCCTCACCTTATGCTCTGTGCCCTTTTACAAGAGAATTTGTTGAACAGAACCCCAGATTAGGCAGTATTTGGGAGTAAATGCCATACTTTCAAATAAAGTCTCACCTAGATGTCTTTGGAGAACTGTTTCCTTTGTTTCCCAAACTCTTGAATAGAAACAATAACAAAAATGAAATTAAATTAAATTAAATTAAATAATCCCACAAACAAACCAACCAATAAAAACCTGCTTTGATTAACCACATTTCCTCCTCAGAATCAGACAGGATTAAAGGAAACTTATTTCAGGAAAGACACACTTTTTCTATCAGCTCAACTGTCAAATGCTTAGTTTGATACTTAGGAGTATGAGTCCAATAAAGTCATATAATTCAGTAACTCATGTTAATTGTCCCTCACTTACTGCCTCACTCTGCACCAAAAGATACTATTTATGTAGCTCAGAACAGCAAAATTACCCATGGCTTACAATGATTTTCCTATTTTAGATGGTAACTGTAGCAGACCCTTGATAAATTAAAGTGTGTAGCACAATCACTTAGAATGTGGCACTAACCATAAGCAGTTTCCAAGCTAATTTTAGGCATCCATAAATTCCACAGCTAGAGCAAAACTCAGGTTCATGCTGCAAGAACACTTAGTCTGCTAAAGACAGAAATTAGACCAGATACTGCATAAATCAACAGACTTCTCTAAGTGAAAATAGGACAGTTTACCCCAGCTGAGAATGTGGCTTGGCAACCCCAAGAATTTTCAACAGCAAAAGCAAAACAAAACAAAGAAATTGAAACTATGAACTACAAATAATAGCAAACCAAACTGCCCCAAACCCCGGGCAGCTGAAAGAGAAAAATACTGCTGTATCTGAGCCAGAGGATGGTTTGTGTCCCTCAAACAGCTTTTATAAATCTTATATCTAAGAGGCAGTGGTTTCATTGACCAGGAGTATCAGTTCTTGTATACTGCAAAAAGCATTTGCAATAATGTAAGTGAAAGGAAGGGGATATTTTTTTTTTTCCTTAGGAATATAAATGGATTTTCATGAACAGGGAAATGTAATAAAAAGGAGCAAATGTGTGGAGAAGGGTGGGATGATAGGGGCAAAATGAATCAGCACAAATTAATCAGAAATAAAAGAACTCCTTGGGAACTGCAACTGAAGCATCAAACAGGCATCAGATCGGGAGATACCTAGAGATGAGCACAAGGAGTGATGCACCAAGAATCAAGACTGAAGATGATTTCAGCTGCTGTGGGTTGCAGAGCCTAGAAAAACAAACAAACAAAACCAGGAGAAGCTGCAATTATCTGTGATATCCTCTCTGAATAAAGACTTAGGGTACCAGAAGTGAACATAGATCACTGTGCTTATATCAGTGGTATAGTTTTGAGGAGTTTGCAAGCTGCGGTGTGGAAATGCAGATTGAGATGCTGACTGAGCTCTGGGTGGGAGCCCGAGAAAAGGGGCCCTGAACTGCCAACCCTTGCACTTGAAAGGGCTTCCTCAGCAGCAGGCAGAATTTCACTTAATCTGATAATCAACACCTGTAAGCACTCAGAGAGAAATCTACTCTCTCCTTCATGTTTACACAACAGGTGAGGAAACGCAGAGCTCACTAAAGCTCTGCCAGTGCACAGCTGTGGGATTTCACACTCAGGCAGTATAAGGGAGAAAAAAAAAAAACCCAACATGGATTGAAGTAAGGCACAGAGGAGAAGAGGCAGAAGGGGAAAGTATTCCAGGAAGTTCTCTAGTGGTGGCATATGCACATAGTATGAAAACCTTTATTTTTTAACTTTGCATTAAAGATTAGCACCTGCAAAGTCCTGGGGGTACTGGCAGTCACTTCATTTGTTTTCTATTAACAGAACATGAGGGGCTTTATAACTTCTTAAAGGGCAGCCCATATATATATTGTGCAGAAGCATATCTCAGGGAGAAATACAATGTAAAATCAATTTGTGTATTTCTTTGCATTCATCGCCTTTCAGCAATAAACCCTGCTAAAAAATAAAAGGCTGTAATTCAGCCGAAATTAAACTCTTAGGACACCCCCACAAATGCTGACTTACACGTAGGTGTTCTGGGTAGCACAATTATCTCCCACTCTGCATCCCTGCAACATCCTCATGGTGCAGGGGCCTGCAGAATAAAAGATGAGGAGAAGTCTTGATCTCTTAAACTGTCCTCACTGCATGTCTGTGCCATTTGTCTGTCTTTAATCCATGACAGCCCTGCCCTGCAGACACGGCTCTTCTGATCTGACATGCTAAACTGCCTGGCATAAATAGACCTCCACTGCTTTAAGATGTCACCTTCCTTAGGATTTTCCATATATTCTGACATTTACTGTTGGCTGTAAGGGCGAGCTGTTCAGGCAGGTGAAAAATAGGTCTGTAAATGTGCTTATAAATCCTTTATGTTAAAAAAAAAAATTTAAAAACAAACAAATAAGAGAAGCTAAGTGCATAACTGTGGCAATAAACAGTCCTGAAGGATCGTGAAAATAAAGGACATGTAAGTAGAAAATTATTTCTTTGACCATGAATGCACACTGCAACACATTAAAAAAAAACCAAAAACCAAAACAACTTGCATTCAAGATGCACCTTTTGGGTTGCTGTGCAGAACAGTGTCAGGACCAACATCCTTGCTCATCTGAAAGAAAAAGCACATAGCTTTAAAAAAAAAAACTGCCAAAGACATTAAAATCAAAGAAACCTGAAAGATTGACTGTGATGGGTCTACTCATGCAACAGACCTACTAGAACGAGACATTGTGTGAGAACACGAGATTGCCAAACTTGTAGAAAATATACAAATCAACACATCACAGATTAAAGCAAATAATTGAATAAATAAGGAAAACAAGCGAATAAAGCCCAAACAGCAGTGTGAAGCTTTTTATAAGTGGGAAAGGCTAAGTTAAGGATAAGGAACAACATGCCTGGAAAAGACCTTGTGTCGTTGGTGTTTGATATTTGTTTTTATCATATTTTCTAAAAGGAAAGGCCTGTGGGTTTTTCTGTTGCCAAGAGTCTCACCTGGCCATCAAACACTGAAGAAGGTTTGGGTTTATTCCCCATCATTTCCATGAATGCCATAGCCTTGGTACAGACAAATGCCTTCTCTCAGCAGTCAGGCAAAGAAATGCTCTGAGAAAGGACTGTGTAGCTTTCTAAAGCACATGCAAGATCCTCAGTCATTAAGAAAAAGGAATGAATACAAAAAAAAAGCCTAACTCTTCACCAAAATGAAGGTTAGCAATTAGATAGGGAAAAAAAAACCAGCCCAACTTGTAAGTTTAATCAAGAACTTCAACCATGGTTGTCCACAATAAATATTAAATTTGATTATGTTATTTTCATTTCTCCTATTTGTTATTCGAAAAACAAGTTTTAGGAGATATTTACATGGTACTTCTCATGGCAGATTACAAAGGTATTTTGCCAGCTAGAGGCTACATGCAGAACTACAAAGGCCGAGGGTGATCTCTGCTCAAGACACATTTTAAACTGTCGTATTTTACAGGAATTAGAACAGCATAAAATAATGCGTCAGTTTTCTGAATTTGTGTAGTCTTCTTGTTCATAAGGTGGTGTTGTGGTCTTGTCAACCATAGGCTAATTCTTTGTCACAATTCACTAGATTTTAAAACAAAAATAAGTCGATGTTTTGAAGTCTTGTGTCCACTTTTATTTCTTCCTCTTTGCCTGTGGAGAAGTCAGCAAAACTGAAAGAAATATTGCCAAAGGCGACCTTCTCAAAGAGAGTGGAAGGAGGCAGCACAGCTGCAACAGCAGGGTGTGGAAAGACAACACTAAATAATTCGTCTGTTTTAAGGAACCTGAACAGCTCCACCAGGTATGAAAACCTGAGCTCTGGAGACCAGAGCCACCACAGCGGCGCTCCCACAAGGCTGTCAGCCACTTCCACGTGTTCTGCGGTGGATTTGTGAATAATTGAAGGTAGCAACTGCATGGTTCAGCTCTTAGCCTTCACGTTGCCTGGACTGACATAATGAAATATCCCTCTGGAGAGACTTGAGGGAGTTAGGAAAGCGCACTGCTCCCCACGCCTGCTTGCAATTTTTCTATCTCAAGGGCTTGGCACAGGTGATTTACAGTACATTATGCACACATTGTGTCAGGGCTGTGAGACTCCAAACGATATTATGCTTCATAAGCTGCATTGCAACAAGCAATCAAAGATGTTAAGTCATCCATTTTAGAGCAGATTTATAGAGAAATAGTCAAGTCCTGGAATTAAGCTCCTTGCACTGCGGTTTGAGGACGAGACGAGCAAATGCGGGAAATGTGCATGAATAATGCAGAATAATGGGCCAAACGTAGTTATGGACATTTCAAAGACTGGCATGGGACTGTTTGCCAGTGATGTGGGGAATAAAGTCATGTGGGTGGAGCTTTATTCCAACAGTGGTCCTGTAGAGCCAGGGAGGATTGCTCAAGAAGACCAGGGGAAGCAGATTGAGTTTTTCTATTCCCCTTGATAAAATTACATGGACAGTTTTTCAGGTCTTGCTCGCTTGGTCAACAGGAGCAGAGGTTGGTGTTGCAGAAATCTTACCCATTTTACGTCAGGAACATCCCCTCTTTGTGTGCACTAACTTTTCCCCACTGCACCTGCAGTGTGTTTTGCCACACACACAGACTGCAGAGAGGACAATTCCAGCCTGACCATCTGGGTCAGCTCCAGTGTAGTCCCAGAAACGCTGGAAAACAAATCAGATTCTGAGACAAAAAATAAATAAATAAATAAATTAGTGCTACCAATGACAACAACCAAATTTAAAAATTTTATTTCCTAAGGCAGCTTCTGGTGGGGGAAATGAAGACGTGGTTCAGGAATCAGGGTTT
>VZTA01023418.1:0-19321 GCA_013398855.1 Mohoua ochrocephala | reverse complement strand
ACTTAAAAAAAAAAAAAAAAAAATCCATGTTTATGCTGTTAACATAAGTGGTATGATAGATTTCATTAACACCAGTGAACCTCAGTCTACTCAAATGTTGTTATAAACTTTGTAAATTATATGTGATGTCAGGTGTGGTGGTTTGGTTTGGTTTGATTTTTTTTTTAACTGGCTTATATCTACACTAGTTTTACTGTTCCTTCTTAGTTTAGGGATGTGATCTGTCAATTTTTTTTTCCCCTTAATTCAATAAGCTGATATGTATGTGGCCAAGCCCCAGACAGGTGAGAGAACAAAAGTAATAAATAAATTACATCCTCCTTTCTTCACAGAATCTTTTTTACAAGTTTCTCTGGTTGGAGATTAAGTATAATTAGACATCCACTGTCTTGAATGATATGCAGAATGCTTGAATAATATATCATTTATTCTGTAGCCAAAAGACATGATCCCAATTTTCAGTAGGTATTTTTTCCCCCTTTTTCAGATCTGTACGCTGTTTTGGTTTCTTAAATTTAGCATGGAGTGAAATAAGTTTATCTAGAAAAATGATGATTTATGCAGAGGAGGAATACTCCCATCTGATGTAAATTGAAGAAACTACAATGACATGACAGACCAATATCTCAAAGCATATATGCCACTTGACAACTTGCTACATAATTTTCTTATACTCATCCTTGTGTCTTGATCAATAGTAATATCTAGTTTACCCAGGTTATAAATGTATATTCTGATTTATTTTCCAAATTGTCCCACTTTAATGGAGCCTCGAGCTGCCCAAAAAAAAAAAAAAAAAATTAAGGAAAGGAAACCCCATTTTTCAGACTTTTCAATCAGAGAAAAAAAAGGCAGTAAGATGGTTATAAATATTCATCTGGTTTTCCGCCACACTAAAACCATAGCTTTGGAGCTGAAGAGTTTCCTCAGTGAACAGGTCTTGCATTTTCTTGTTGTCTGCAGTATTTCTCTGATGTTTATGGGTCACCCCTGACGTCCACAGCACAATTTGACATCACTGTGACTCAGCTCTGAGGACAGACCCAAACATTTGTGGGGGGCCAAGAACAGAAAGGGTCTCCTCTTGTAGCCTTCCAAAAGAAATTCTGCAGAGTGTTAAAGACTAGACTTGACTTGGCCTGCAATAAAACAACCCCTAATTTTCAGATTCTAGCCCCACGTTAAAAATCTGTCCCATAAAGGTCATTTCACCTCTACATTCATGAAGCCGGAGATTTACCTAATTTTACTCTTAAGGGACAGGTATGATGGGTTCTCAAAAGATTCAGAGGTCTAGATCAGATATGGCTAACTCAAAATGTCTATTTTTTTTTCCAAAATACTCTTTAAGAATAGTGGATTATAATGTTCTCTCCCAAAGACCTAGTCTTCTTTGAATTAAATAGTTTATGAAAAAGCAAAAGCTGTCTGCCCAAACTATAGCTCTGTGTTTCTAGTTTTGATCAGATTAGACAATGAAATTATGTTTAAAATATTTAAACATTTTTAAGAGACTTTATCCAGCCTTTCACAATATTTGTCTTCCTCAAAGAATTTTGTAAGAAGCTAATGTCTTGATTTGATTTGATTTGTAATTTTTCATATTTGAAAGCATAAAAATGATTGCATTGATCGAGAGGGACAGTAAGTGCACAGCGATAGGTAAATCACATTCATTCTGAACCCAGACTTAATTTCCTCAAACAAATCTTGAAGGAGAAGATATTCCACAAAGATATCTGTTACAGCCAGGATTTGAGAAACATGCTTGTTAAAACCATTTATATTCTCAGTAATGTCAAGCTGTGTATGAGAATTCATTAACAAAAGGCAAAGTGACAGACTCTAATTAGTCTGCCTTTAAAAAGTGGATATAAATATTACATGGAAGGTTTTTATGAACACATAGGGGAAATTACAGTGATAAGCCAGCAGTGGTTTTCCAGCACACTGGGGCAGCCTGTCCTGCAGCACCAGCAAACTTTTGCTCGCCGATAAGGATGGCTACACAGCAATTTCATTACCCACTCATTGAACCACAGTGCCCTGTTTGTCCTTGGAGGATCATTACCGATGTTTGTAATTTAGCAGGACATTCCTAAAACCATTAATCCAGGGTCCACTTCCAAAGCATGATTTGATCAAAGGCATTAAGTCGTTGTTTTCCTTGTTTCAATCTCCAATTCAAAATAAAAATAACAAAAAGAACCCAACAAGCCAATAAAGAATTCTAAGCACATTTTAAAGGCAGTTTATTTTTCATGTCTTGCACGAGGAAATATTATGCCCTTCTCCATTTTGGCATATTCAGGGGTTTTTTCATTTACTTTTTTTCTTCATAAACCAAGCATTAGACATTATAACCAGCTTTGCCTTAAAGCATGGCGTAGCAGTCTCACACAAGAAACCTGGGTTAGCATTTGAAAGCCTGAAAAGAACAATTTCCAGTGAGTAACTGTAAATAAGACAGGTAACTTTTATGCTGTTTTGATGTGTTAGCTGAACTCACTCTTCCACACCGCAGGCTGGTCCCTTGCAGTTGGGCAGACACTTCTGCTGAAGCAGGGACTACACCTCGCAGCAGAGTGCATACATAGCAGCCAGCTTAATTATTGTCAGATTCCTCCCAAAGAATGTAATTTCAGCCCCTGAGACATCATAAAAATAGAATGGGTATTGANGGTATTGATATAAACGTGGATTTTAAAGCTCAGCATCTCACGAGCATTAATATAATAATAGAGGTGATAGCTTAAGTCACAATACAATATTTCATGCGGCACATTTTTTTCTCACATAAACACAAAACCACATGATGGAGACCTGAAGCTGTGACATATCATTATTTAGTTTATTTTGTTCAGGTTTATTTTTGTTTACCTTGCAAAAAAAAAAAAAAAAGCATGAAGAGGAATTAAAGTAGCCATTGGGTTATTCTGCAAGCTCTAATATGGCTGCCTTTTTCTTCAAGGAAATTTGTGATCCAGAAGAAAGAGTGTTTGTTATTCAGAGAAGAATATTTGTATGGAACTGTTAGATTTTTTAATAACAATTTTAAAGCCTTTCTTTACTACATTATGAGATTTACAGTTCAAGGTTAAAACTCCCGCTCCCATTAAACTAAGCACATTATCTCCTTGTTTCATAAATGTAGTATTAGAATATAGAACAGAGCATACAGAAGAACATGATCTAGCAAAATTGAAGGATCTACACTAGTCCAAGATGGGGGTTTTATACAGAGAGGGAAGAATTTTTTTAAAAAATATATTCTTCCTCTGGAAAATCTGCAGGATACTTTCACACAACATTTCTGACCCTCTCTGTGGCCACTGAAAAAGTCCCCAACACAGCAGAGGGGTCACTTCTTGGTGCAAGGTCTCCCTCTGTTCTGCACCTGCAAGACGGAAGCCTCTCATTGCAAATTTAAACCTTCGATTACATTTCAGCACCAGCCTGTCTCTTAATGGTTATAAATTTATGAGCTGCTGTTAATTTTTAAACAGGGAAACAGCAAGAGTAGCAGCACACGTTGCTTCAAATTCATGTTTTAACATCAGTTGCTTCATAAAAGCAGATCAGAAAGGTTATGGAGCCAATACTTGCATAGTCAGCGTTCATTAAATGAGTGGCCTTGGCTTCTCCGAGGCTTGTACAGCTTGGCATGAATATGTCACAAGGCTTTGCTGAGCACTGGGGAGAAAGAAATAGAAATCAGGGGGATTTTGTCCACCTTGTGCTGAAATAAAAATTGCCTCCTCAGCACTCTGAGAGTGAGTGGCTTTCCCTGAAGCTTCTTAGTTTGACATGGGCACTAGACCATGCAGCTGGATTGAACTCAGGTGAAGAAAGTAAAGAAAAAGAAGTTCAGCAATGCCAAAGAGCAAAGTTGCTGTATTGCTGCTCCAAGAACATTAATAAGTGGAAATATACCACCAAGAAATAACAGCATTTCTTATTTCCCTGTATCTTTGAGAGGGGAGGGGATAAGTCATTACCTTGAGGTGGGCTCAATTCCTGTGTTTGCTGGAACATTCTTGCTTGGGCTCTGGGGGAATTTCATCTTGCCAAACCTGTCTTGATAACTGCATGTCCTTGTTAACAGGCTCACAGGAGTGTGATCCATGTTGAGCTACCCAAGAATGCTGAATTCTGAACCCAGATCTGATGTTATTTTTCTACAGGACCAAGAGCTCCTGCAATTACTTTCTGTAACGATGCAAATAATACTTATCCAAGCAATGAAAAACATAAGTAAATTTGCTGGTACTTGCACAGTTATATTAAATTTCAACTAGGCTGAGATTTTTTTATTCTATATCATTTTCTTATTGACATTATTTAGTTAGAACTCATTTCTTTGTTATTAAATATGTCTGTGGAGCCTCAATGATTATCTGGTGGTCTGCTGGGTTCCTTATAAGTAGACAAAATGTAACCTTCAGTTTCAAAATTGTCTTGTTTGTTCGTTCACTAATTTTTATAATGCTCTTATCAGGCTATTTAAAGTGCTTTTCTTTCCCACTGAAGAAAGCTGTGAAAGAGACATTTGCCTGAGCTGCAGATTCCCAGTGAGAGTGGCCAGTTTTGACACGCCTGTAAATTGTGACTTAGAGCAGTATGTTCAGAGCTTTTATTAACAATTCTGCGGTGCTTTCTGGAGCAGATTGAAACTGAAATACATTTTGATATCTTATGAACTCCTGAGCACCTCAGCTACATAGAGACTGACAGTCCACGACTGACAGACACCGAGACTCCTGAAAGGAATACATGGGTCAGAGAGTATATTCCATCAGAAAAGTACTTTTTACAGCTGAATTATCATGATGCAAATATTTGGCTGAAAATTAAAACTTCAGTGTAAAAGTTTTCAATGTGGGCAACTAAGTTTCAATGTCTAAAGACTGACTTATTTTTACAGAGTGGAATGATACATAGATAAGTCTCCTGGCATTTCTCTGAAGTAGATATCTATGAAAGATATATATGAGCCCAAAAATATAAGCCTAGATGCTCAGCTTCTTGTATGTATGCTTAAAAATTTGGCCAAAGATTTCTTCAGCAAGAGGGTAATTGAAGTCTTGTATTAAGTGGTTTAACCTTGCACAGCTTTACAGTGTGTCCTTCATCACATTTCCACTGAGTTTATGATTAATTGACCTCTCAAGCCATTAAACTATTCCGCCTTATATTGTTAGCCTGATTGTAAATCAGCTCACTATTTTTCCCAATATTTTCCAGTGGTTTTAAAGTTAATGTGGTTGGAAGGACATTGCTCTTCTTTTCAGGATCAAAATGCGCTTCTTAAAGAACATTTGCAGCAGTTTCGTGTTTAAAACACACATAGGCTGAGTGTTGTAAGATCATTCCCCTTAGCAGCCTGGTAGATAAATCTTCATAAATGAACCCTTTGGCTGGGCTGGAGATTACCCCAAGTTCAGCTGCATGACTCACTCTGAGTGAACTCACCTCGCTTCCCTCACAAGCACTGGAAGGTGTGACTGCCCTACCAGAGCATGAGCAGGCACAGAAAACAGAAGCCTGAAGTCTACAATTCAGCTTAATTTCTTACGGGAAAGACTCTTTTGAGCATCTATCATTTACACGCCTTCTTTTTTCTTTTTTTTTTTNNNTTAATATTGTGGTGTTTGCCCCTTTAATAGAAGTTCAGATGTTTTGCAGGCAGATTACCAGGAGCTTGTGGGCACTTGAGACACACACGAACCCCTATTTAGATTCAGCACGAAACAAGTTGACAGAACGGCAGCAGCACTGCAGTGTGCGTGCCTTCTTGCCGGATGTTAACTTGATTTTTCACATTGTCACTGCTTCTGGACCTCACCATGTGCATTTCCCTGATAAGGTTGCTCCCTCCTTTCAGAAGTCCACACTGCTGACCTTGCATTCATTTGGAATAGAAAGACTGGTGCTGGCTGCAGCAGATTAATATGAGCTCTGATCATGTTGGTTTTGATTAAGGTGCTGAGGTTACAGGAATGTAATTTGTACCCCACAAGGTACCATAGTATGAACACTGACAGTAATTAATCTTTTGCCTTCTGATGGCAGTGATAAAATAGCTGTTGCTGCTTCTAATAACTTCATTCATGTTCCAGAAAGGAAAATTTACCTGTCCCATGAAGGAAAAAAAATTACACTTTCCATCTGTCTGAAAGTTTTTAGTCTTTGAAGTCAATGGTTGTTCTTAGAAAGACAATTTGTTGTTTTAAGATGTACTTCTGAGATCCTTATTTGCTGTAACAAGGATTTTGGTTTCTCAAGAATGCCATCAAACTGTGGGATATAAAATGTTTTTAAAACTTAATTAAAAAGAAGAAGAAAATACAGAGTTGCTCCAGGGGACAAAAAGGTAAACTTTGCAACAATTTCTCATGTAATTAAGCAAAATCTTTAAAAATCTATTGATTAGTACGGAAATCGTAATAGAACCTAAACATGTGGTTTCTCTCACAAGGGAGAGACAGGTCAATCATCTCCAATAAGACACTCTTTGCAGTAATACTTACATCTGTTATTTATAAATAATATTGTGTGTATATTAATCTATCTCTTTAAAGCATTGTAGCAACATTGGAAAAAAATATGCAATTCTTGCATTTTTCCTATCGTGTCCCAAGAGAAACAATACATTAGGCTGTCCTCAGTACAAACTTACATATAAAATTGCTGTTTCCTTCTTTCTTCGTTTTGTAAATAAAAATTGCTGCCAAAACCTTGTGTTTCTTTACTAAAGCACATCACCACTGGATGTGTCTCTACCACATCTCCACTTTCCGAGGCTGATCGGTGGCAGCTGACCAGGAGCCACAACAAAGCCACATCTTCAAAACTGGGATATGGGAACACACAAAACCCTGGGCAGCCTCCAGCTACTCCAGTCTCTCTTTTTGTAGAAGTGAATAATGCAGGGATTCGGGTCTCCTGGAAGAACGATGATAATACCTGTCACAAACCCTCTCAGATCTGTATCAGCCTGGATCCAGATGGAAATTAAGCTGCCAGCAAAGTTAATATGGATGAGCACAAGAGGGCCGTGGAAAGAGTCAGGAATTTAGGGAACTTTAAGTGCACTTTGACAGTATAATATAGATGAGACATTGAAAACACTTCTCATGCATTTATGAATGTTTGTGGAAGGGATTTAGTCAATTAGTTTTACAGCAGCGGCTTCTAAAACAATAGCAACATCTGGCAGCGAATCAAGGGAAATAATGGAAAGTGAGTGAATAATGCACAGAATTTAAAGCAACATTTTATATGCCATAGACTACCATTTTTGTTTCACCCAAGTGTAATTGAGTACAGCACAGAGGAATAAGACAACAGTCTGGAGAGGGCATACTGACATTTCGAACTACGAGCAGACCAATAGCTTTAAATTTACCTTGATATTATGTTGTATTTTTATATGTGTTGTGGTATAAAGGATTTTAAAGGCTGCTTCAATGATCAGATTCTGAGGGTGGTGGTTAACGTGTTGCACTCTGCCTGGATATTTATAAGAAGTGGAATACCTGAAGAACAACAACAAAAAACTTGGAAAGGTGATGGAACCTTCTGTCCATTATGGACGCCAGGAATTGGGATAGAAAGCTTCTTCCAGTCATGGAATTTTTCAAGGTGGGAATGGAAAAAGCCTTGATCTCCAAGCTGGCCCTGGTCGGAGAGGAGGTCAAACAGGAGAACTCCTGAGATCCCTTCCAGCGTGAATTCTGTAATTCTCTAATCCTATTCTGTGGCTCCATAGCAAAGAACTTTCTTCAGAACGTCGTGTGCCCTTTGTGAAAGTTTCTCTGCTCATAAGGAGATGTGATAGGAAGATACATTATTTGGAGGACCATTAAAGGCTTGGATAGTCTTTGCTTCATTTAGGAAGAGAGGGTGGTAGATTCTTGCACAGGTGACCTTTATTATTTCCTGACTGGCCTGTTTTCGCCCAACGCACATTTGCAATGATAAAAAATGATGTCTTTACCTCCTCTAGGTTACAAAGTCATCAGCAACCCTTGTAAATAGATAATACATCTCCAGCTAAACAACCTTGTTATCCATCTACAACACTGCCTATAACTTTAAATAACTTAGGATTAGAGCTAAATATACTTTCTTTATGGCCTTGAATTAATAGCTTAGATTCAGATAGTCCCCATCGCATGAGCAGGCATTGACGTATGGTTGACATCAGTGCCAAAAGTGATAAATTCAGCATTGAAATTGCAGAGTTAGGACCTTTGACTGGCTGATGCTGCAAATTCTTCTGTCCCAAAAGCATCATAGCCCAGTTTAGTATTACAAAGTCATTACACAGACTGATGAATTAAAACCATTTTGAATTCCTTTCTTGATGTTTTATAATTGAGTTGAGCTAAGACATATTTCTATCAGGAGTTCAAGCAAAGATTACACCTTAGCAACTCAAATATGAAGGTATACAAGGATTTGATTATCATCTTTAACAAAAGAAAAATATGTCACATTAAGCCTATGCCTTGTGGGTTTTCAATTTTTTCCCCTTTTCATTAACTCTTTTAAGTTTTTATGAAAGGCTTGATTAACAGTATGTATATTTTTGCCTTAACCCTCTGCAACCACTTTTTTTCTTCAGTAATAGATTGCCTTGTCATTAATTATAATGTAAATGTATTGTGGTAATTTAAGTTATCCAGTTTTAATTTTCCTCTGTATCTTATGCAGGGTACACACAGAATAAGATTCCATGCTGGAAAATGTTATATAAAAAAATAATAAAATCTGGATTAGACCTCCTTCAACAGACAATTCATAGCATTAGATTTTTTTCTGGTTAGATCATCTTAGAAATATCACCTAGAATAACTACAGGTAAGCAGAAGGGAAATACTAAAGTACAAATGGAACTGGTTGTTTAGGGAGGGATCACTCGGCATAAATTAAAAGAGTCTTCAGAAGTTAAGAAAGTGGTGGCCCTTTTGTAGTTTGACAGAGCTGAAACTCAGTGAATACATACCCTTGCAATGATTAAACAGAGCCCAGCAGGAACATTCTCCATCCAATTGCAAATTTTGTCAGGAACCCAGCACACTCACTTCAACTGATTAACCTAGAAAAAAGAAATATAAATCCAAACATCATTCTTCTTATCTCCTTGAGGGAAAGGGCATGCACAGCTGCGCATGGCAGGTTGTGCAACAGTACCAGGAGTGGACCAAGCTATTTCAGAGATTACCATCTGGAAATCATCCATTCCAGAGTTCACTTCTCAAAAACCCATGCACTGGATTTTGTGAAGGACTTTTAGAGACAGTCAGCTACCCACTCTATTGCTCATTCCATTGTCACAAAAGCCTTGATAACACTTTATCATTTACAGTGCCCTGTTTTTTATTATCTTCTCTAAGTGTTCCTGTTGAAAATGTTTGAAAAGGCAGCTTTGTTCAGCACAAAACTTTGTGTGCTGTCAAAGTGAAAAATCCTTGAAAATGTTTCAGAAAACTGAGTGTGGATATCTAGATAGAAGTCTGTGCTCATATCTCAGAGCAAGGAAAATAAGATGAAGAACAACTAAATTAAATAAAACCTCAAAATAATCTAAATAAAATATTTACTCTGCACTGTGGCTGACAGGACAATACAGATAGCTGTCACATGAGTGTTTTGTGGACTTGGAGAGCAATAATTTGATTTCAAGTACTTAATCTTTATGGAAATTTGCTGCAGATCTTGTCATTTTCATTGTCTTTCACTCGATGGTTTATTAAGAAAGAATGCATCCCACATGCAGCAAGTAATAATTCGAATATCTAAAAATGTCTTGAAAGCACACAGCTACATTTCCAGATCCTGATTCTAGCCATGGTTACTCTTTCTTAAATTATTACCAGAAAAATTATTAGTTTCTTAAATGACTAATTTGTATGAATCTTGAAAAAAAAAGTTCAAACAGAAGTTTACACAGAAGTGATGGTACAATGATTTTATGGATCATTCATAAGTTCCTTTCAGGAAATGACCTGACTCAGTTCCAGATTTATGCATTTGCCATATCCTAAAGCCACTATTTTTCATTTTTATCAAGTGTTTGAGGGATTTTTTTTTTATTTTTTACTCACTTACACAACTAGAGAATTAAATTACATATTAGGAAGATGTGATTATTTACATGCATGAATGGCATGCCTGAATTTAGCTGGAATCCTTCCCAACGAACAACTAAATTGTCAGAATCGGTCCAAGTTAGATGAATGTGTTCTTATCCTTGTGCCCTCATATTTTAGGTATCATAATGTTGACTCTCAAAATGTCTTGGTTCTCCTCTTCCATTCCTGTAATGAAATACCAAAGTTGCTCATTGTGACCTCATCAGACTTGCTCCCACTTGGTGCTCCTGTTCTTCAATTAATTTTCATCCAGGCCAAAACTCAAGATATAAATTTAATCTTTATTTTTCTTGAGCTTGAATGTGACTGTAAAACTGCTCACTGATTATTAGGGACTCCAGTATCTTGGGTGGGTTCAAGTGCAGACAGAGAAAAAAAAAGCATGGGACATTCATGTCTTCAGGTACCAGACACGTCAAAAAAGGTAAAGGCAGGAAGTTTCTTTTTCTCTCACCTTGAACGAACAGATTAATATAAACAAGTAATATCAGTGGACTTACCCTATCACTTCCAGTTCTGATAGCCTGTTCTGCTCTTTCTCCATTCCTTGTATTCCCCCACACCACACACAATAAAGTGAATTGATGCTGGCCATAGCTATGTCAGATTGCAGCAACAGTAAAGTTCCTGTTATCGTTGCTTTGTTTGTTCTGCGTAGGATTTGCAAAAAAGATGAAAAGCTTTCCCTCAGGGCAGGGTGTGAAGGAGAAAATTTGGTGATTTTGGGCTGCCAGACAGAGCAAGAGCTGCTGTGATACTACATCATTTAAAAGAGAGGCCAAGATAATTTTGGCAGCCAAGCACAGAGCTGACACCTCGTGTTTTTTCTGTGCGCAACTTGCACTTGGCTCTTCAGAGGGCTTGTGAAATCCCATGAAGGACAGAGAGTGGGAAATGCTTACTGAAGCCATAGTGGTTTTCTTTTGTTAGACCTACCCATTTTTCTATTGGGTGCCAAAAAAAAAAAGTAGAAAAGATTTAGAGACTTAACTGCTAACAACTAAGCTTTAAAAATTATAAACAGACAGATGATACATTTTTCAATGTCAACAATTAAAGAGCCCAAAGTGCAGGACAATAGCCTACTGTCCCTGTTTGTCCTGATCTAATGACAGATTAAATGTGAATTACTTGAGGACAGCATCCTATTCATCAGATACGAAGAACATTATTTAGGGAGCTTCACCACCATGTCTCTGAATTTCTTTAAATATCTAATGCGTTTTCCATGTTAGCTCTAAATTATGGACCCTTTTAATTTTCCTGTCTGACCTTTTTCTTTCTTTCCAAGCCCCTGTCATCCCAAATCCCATTCTTTTGGAGCCTGCAGAATTCCAGTAATGGAAATCACAGCCTCTTGCATAATTTTTGCAGGTTTTTTCCGTTCTTTTCCAGAAGTAGGTCAATGTTTTACACAAGTTCCTCCAGGGTGACCCAGTTGCAATGTGAAGGGAATGAGAATAACAACATTAAACAAGCAGAGGAGCCCTCAGATCCCCTTTACTCAGGATGACTCTGCAGCTCTCAGGACATGGAGCAGCAAGAGGATGTTATTAAAAACCTGCTGCATCTCCATATGGCTCTGGGAAAGGAAAGAGGAGCGATACCCAGGGACTGGATTCCTACAGCAAGGCTGGTTCATTTACTTGGTAATTGTGACTGATCTCACTCCTAAACGTGGCAAAGGCCAACAGAAAGGAGACACTGAGGGGACTCACCAGTTTGGGTGCCATTAAGACAATCACCATGACGGAGTTAGGACAGAAACAACAGGAACAGAGCAACTGAAAAACACAAAAAAGATGCTTGAAAAAAAAAAGTGTTTCAAACAAAGTTGTTATTATCAGCTTAATTTAATTTCAGTGACGCAAAGGGGGATTTGTATCCTAATTAGAAATCTAAATTACCAGTGTCTCTTCCTATATCTTTTCCCAGGAAAATTATTTATTGTAATACTTGGCAATTAGGCTTGGAGGAACAAAATCATGAAACGTTCATTTGCAGTGTTAGAAATCAAGTTCTTAAAAATCTGATTTACCAATAACACAATTATGAGAACTTTTAATTATTTTTTTTTAATCTGTCACTCTCTGAACCCCCTTTCTGATCATGTTAGTCCTGAATTTGTAGAGTGTGATAATATAGTATATATTGAAAAAAAAAAAAATCCTTTATTTCCAGAATATGCCAGATGATGGAATTTTCTTCATATTGTAATAATAGGAATAATATGTGATAATACCAATGCCTTGAAATATATTTGAAACTTAAAAAAAATAAATTGAAGCCTGAAATGGAAAATTCTCACATCCTGTGCCATTCACATAATTTGTGTTTTGTCTCTGGAAGGAGAAAAAAATGAAGGCTCATCTGTGTGTGAAAAAGAAAAGTCAAAAATGAAACTTGTTCTGGTTTCAGCTGGGATAGAAGGGAGACCTCTTCTCAGTAGTTGTTCCAGTGGTGTGTTTGGGGTTTGGAATGAGAATGCTGTTGATAACACACTGATGATTTGGGTTTTCCCGTAGTTGTGTTTATCTGACTCAAGGATTTTATTTTCCTTGTCTCCTTCTCTGCCAGTGAGGAGGTTCATGAAGAAAACTGTGAGGGAACACAGCCGGGACAGGCGACCCAAACTGGCCAAAGAGACTCCACGCCACAGAACATCATGCCCAGTGTTTAAACTCAGAGTTCCCAGAATCACATCTGATCTGGGTTGGGGAAGAGGGGCTGTGACATCAGTCAGCAGGTGATGAGCAGTTGCATTGTGCATCACTTGTTTTTCCCTTTTTTTTTAATCTTTATCATTATCATTATTACTGTATTTTATTTTATTTTCAATTATTAAACTCTTCTTATCTCAACACACCAGTTTGACTTTGATTCTCCTCCCCATTCCACCTGCGTGGGCAGAGAAAAAAGGGTGAGTTGAGCGAGTGGCTGTATGGTGCTTCATTTCCAGCTAAGCTTAAAACCACTACAAGCTTTACAAACATTTTAGAAACCACCCGGTAGCAGCGTTGCAGTACTGTCTCTCCACATTCCTGCAGTCCTGGATCAAGACTGTCATGGTGCAGAAGAAACCCTGGCTTCCCAAAGAGCCTGGGTTTTTTGGATTGTGTGGTTCCATCTCCGTCTCTGAAATGTGTTTGCCTCCAGGGACACAGTGCTGATGGCCCTTATGTGGTACCAAACCTGCCTCAAAAAAAATTATATGATGACACCTGTTTCTTCAGCTTTCACTGTCTGTCTCTGGCAGGTATTACCTGCCATCATCTCTGCAATATCTTTACTTCTGCAAGTGATTTTAATCTGCAGTTGGCAGTGCCACTGCCTCAGAGACTGCAGAGGCTCACACATTTCCAGCTTGTGGAATCACAGAATCCTGAGGGTTGGAAAGGACCTCTAAGATCCCTCAGTCCAACTGCTAACCCAGCACTGCCAGGTCCACCACCAACCCACGTCCCTAAGCACCACATGCAAAGTTTTAGCATGAGAGCTTGGGACAACAACCACCTAATCCAAGTGAAGGTCCTTAAAAACTGCAGTGGGGTAACAACCTTTTGTCATTAGCCCGAGAAGGGCTCACCTTGAAGACCACAAACGAATGTGTTGGCTGTCAAACCAACCCAATCATTACAGAAAAGGCATTGGATGACAGTTTAAGGTAAGCATAAAACAGAAAATACAGTTTCTAAATGCCCTGCTATCTTTCCCAAAGCTCCATGAGACCATCGCTTCCTTTGGGGATATTACTGTGTATTGGTGATAAAACACAGTCTCTGCTTCAGAAGGTTGGAGTGGGTTTTGAACACATACAAATTTAAACAAGCAGCTTCTGAGAGCATGACTTATGTAGCAGACCATCTGTCTGTCCTGTCCTGCTTTCCCACACCTCCAGTTGTTCCCTCAGCCATTCAATTTAGATTTCACAGCACCACCAGTCCAGGGGAGGTGAGATGGGAATGAACCTCTCTCACAATTTCATTATCATACACTATTTTTGGTTTTAGAGTTACAGACCAGCTTTCATTATAGGTCTGCATGCTATTGCTTTAGACTGCATATTTTTCTTCCCTTCTCAAAATGCAAAGTTGAGAAAAAATTCTCTGATATCAAAAATATTTGCCAACCTTCACCAGAGAGATTAACAATCCATACAATGTGTGATCATGAGATGATGGAGAAAACAAAATAGATATATAGGACATCATGTTACCATTAACATATTTGTCTTATTTTACCACTGATCGTTTCTAATTTATGAAACATTGTGCTTAAAACTGATGTCATAAATTTTCCCAAAATTAGTTATTTTCATTAAAATGCCATGAAAAACATTTCAGTACTTAAACACTTTCAATTATTTTTAAAAAAAGGGTTTGGGAAATATTTTCTCTCCTACCACCACTCTGGAGCATTTGAAAACATTACTCTGAGTCAAGATGGGGTTTTTTTCCACTGCTGTATGCCAACATGAAGATAAGTGCCATCTGTGAAAGGGATCTCTTTATCAGGCTTCAACAGTTGTAGGGAAATGCTAACAGAAGTTATTGTTGCGAGGAATGGGAAATGTGTCCTAGGAGAAATGGACACTTCAAAAGCACTGAGCGCTGGGACACGCAGAAAAGTTCGATTTCAGTTTATAAAAGTTTCCAAAGGTCACAGCCCACTCCCTGCTGTGGCTTTGGCCCCAAAGCAAGAGTGTCAGAAACATTCACTCCAAAGCTGTAAATGTTTTGTTGCTCTCGTTTCATTTCAGAAGAAAGCAGGAGTGTAGGGAGAGTTTCTGACCATTTCGAAACCAAAGACTACAAGGAGTGATATGTTTATTTACACATTATGCAGACAGATTTCTTTTTTCTTAAATTGGAAAATATGACAAAATTTAAGTGTCTCTCGAAAAGAAACAAAATAACTTAGCAAAAAGAAATTGATAATGCCCCTGTAAATTAAAAATAATGCCCTGAAAGAACATTTCTGGATACAACTTTTCTTTTTTTTAAAGAGAAACACAATTATAGTCATACAAGGGTCCCTTCTAGGCAGCACTTATTTTAGGGTGAAGGATTATAATTTTAAGGTAGCACGGTGTTGACAGGCAAAGAAAAGAACTTTTGAAACTTTTCTGTAGTTAATGGAGTGATTTGGTGCTTATTCATAAGTAAAATGAGACGTCCAGATGTGACATTTAAATAGATTACCAGCCTTCCAGAGTAAATACTCAAATAGGCAAAATGGTGAAACTGAGGAGAAAGCCATGAGAGGAAAAGAATAATTCTTTACCTTCCCACCTAATCACTTGAACACACCCTGAAAAAACCTATTTTCTTTCAACATCACCTCTCAGAGAATTTTTGGTCAGACCTAGAGAGCTTCAGGCTACTGATCTAGAGAGGAACTGCCCAATACCTGTGCCCTGATCCTCTGGAGCATAAGCTTTGGTCATGGTTACACACTAAATATTTGACCAAAGAGATTTATGCATAAAGCAAGGAATTTTTTTTTTTTGTGAAAGCATAAAACATTTTAATATAAGAACAGATAACCCCGTTCTGCTTGCATTAATCTTGTGAATTTGTGCATTTGAATGATATAATTTCAAAGGGACCAAGGGTCTTTGCTGTAAAAGAAAATGGCTCATACAATTAAGAAAATGTAAAATGCCTGGAATGAGAATATTAAAAAAAAAAAAAAAACAACAGTTTATAAAGTTATATGGCATAAAGACCTCCAACTGCAATTTTTAACACAAAAAAAAAGTTAAAAATTAGGATGAAAGAATTTTTGGCTGAAATCTGCTATTGATAATTGTGATGAGCATCAGAGAGAAGCAGACTGTCAGTATGTCCATATGGAAAATTTACTATTGACAAGTACAAGAAAGCACATGTTTTCAGAATATGAACTTCTTCAATATATGCATGAAATTTACTGCAATATTACCAGAGAAGGACGCCGTTTCATTGGCATAATTACAAATTCATTTTCTCATAAAGTCCTACAAAGACTAAAGATCTCCACTACAGCGATATTTGGATTGCTGTCTGAGGAAAACAGTCTGTACAGTCTCAAAATGCTTTAAAGAACAGTCTGTGGTTTAGTAGCTCTGAAGGTATATTCACCCCAAATGTTTTATTGAAGTCACATTTGATATGAATTAGTTGTTAATAAGTACAGTTGTTGCATTTAGACATCGGTGCAGTATGTCTTGGCTGCTGATGAAGATTATGAAATTCAGCGGAAGACATAAATAGGAAAATTAGGTACCAGAAAGGGAAATGTTATTGCTAAAGGTGCAAGATGATATTTTCCAATGGTCAGTACAGAATAGAAAATTACACCTGTGTTAGTAGAGGTATTTTTGCATATCTTTGAAACAAAACTATTCACTGTGATGGTGCAGAATGACTGGTGAGTAAATAAGCAATTTAGAAACTATTGGATGATAAGAGGGTGCCTATGATTCCTCTTCCAGATCCACCAACATGATCCTCTGATGAGCCTTCGGGATCAAAGGTCCAGAAACATGAGCATCTCTAGAGTCAGAGATCAGAGAGCTGGGATTGTTCACATGGAGAGGAGAAGCTTTGGGGTGACCTCAGTGTGGCCTTGCAGGGCCTGAAGGAGCTGCAGGAAAGATGGAGAGAGACAATTGCCAAGAGATGGAGGGACAGGACACAGGGAATGGCTTCCACTGCCAGAGGGCAGGGCTGGATGGGATATTGGGTAGGGATTGTTCCCTGGGAGGGTGGGGAGGCCCTGGCCCAGGGTGCCCAGAGCAGCTGTGGCTGCCCCTGGATCCCTGGCAGTGTCCAGGGCCAGGCTGGACATTGGGGCTTGGAGCAGCCTGGGACAGTGGAAGGTGTCCCTGCCCATGGCAGGGGATGGTACTGGATGGGCTTTAAGGTCCCTTCCAGCCCAAACCTTTTTGTGAGTCTGTGTAAGAAGATATTCAAAAAGGTATTCCTTGCTGAAGACTCTGGAAGAGAAACTCCCACTATAAATGTGTTTTCTGACAGATTCTCCCATGTAGGATCTTTGAATGGTCTGCACTGAAAGGCCTGGCTCCAGCCTTGTCAGGGGAAAAGTGATTTGGCTGGCTAAGGAGGGGACTTTTCTGATTTAGCCTTCATATAAATCAGTGTAAGGCTTTTGGGATTGTTTATTTCTTTATTTGTGCCATTTAAAAGCTTCCGTGACTACGTTGCTTGTTTTGGATGTTGCGAATGTTCTGTTTGCATTCCCTCAGACAAAACTCAGTGTGATTGCAGATAATTGCAAAACAGCAGCAAAACTACAAGGAGCCCAGAGATGCCTAACAAGTGCAGTAAGCAGAGTTGCCTATCAGCTTCTTTCCTCTCCTTAGCTACACAGGCCTGGTTTAGAGGTAAAATGAGGAATGTCAGGAGAGGCAGAAAGATCTACCTGTCACCAGCTGTGATCACAAAGGCATTTCTGCTGTGTAGAAAGATGTTGACGAGCATGGCTGAGCCCAGGGGGTGGCGCGGAGAGTGGTCTGCCCAGAGCAAATCCGAGGACTGAAAGGTCCTGCCAGAGAGTTGAAATGTGACTGAGGGAAAAAAAATCTGAGCTTGCAGGCAGTTGCTCCCCGTTCCCATGTAAGGTAGGCACTGAGATTAATAGGCTCTCAAATTCATGCTGCTGTTAGACCGCAGCGTTGTAACAGCAACAGCTGAACCCGTGCACTTTTACAGGAAAAACTAAATCCAGGAGATAGATTTTCCCCAACTGCCCCAGATCGTTTGTGAGGGAAGCATGTTTATTAGCGAGACAACAGGCTGAACTCTGATCTATTGATTATGGTTGCAAAATTTTGACACAATATCATTTAAAAATTCTCCAAGTTTAGAGGCAGTGATGTACCCAAATCAGGCAGGGGTCACAATAACCAATTGACCCAGACGGACTAGGCAGCAGGGGCTTTTTTTCCACCCCCCATCTGCCAAAGTTCTTCTTTTGGATTTGACAGAAATCGAGTGCAATAATTAGCTGAAATAGGATTCTCTTGAGCTTTGCTGAAAACCTTTGTGTATATAAAACACGTTTAAAGCTGTTGGCAGATAAGTAATAAAGACAGCCAAACTTAGATTCACATAAAACTCCATCATAAATCCACAAAGTCACCTGAGTGATACTTTCAATATGCTGGGTACTGATATAGCTGAGGCTGAGCTGAAGGCTGGAATCTCTACATCTCAGCTCTCCCTTTATTAATGTAGAGAACAGGAATGCAACTCTATCTTGCAGTGAAGTAGTATAGGACAGATACATTAACGAGAAAAAAAGAATAATAGAAGCCATTCCAGTGTGAGATATGACGGAGCACAGCTCGGCCATATCACCTCTTTCCTTCCCTCTTGGGAAGAGGGCAAGCACAGAGAAATATCCACACCAGATCAGCAATGCACAACAGCTTCTCCACATACCAGGGGAGTGATCTACCAGGCACAGACTGCCAATTTATGGGTCTTTTTGTACTGGATGAAAGATGTGGAGGATGGAAGAAATAAATCCACCTGGGAAGCTGGCCCTGGAGTATTTAGGGGTTATATTGTGTGATTGGGATTTTCATACCTCTATTGACTTCACAAAGAAAATATATAGAGAGGAAAAAGGAAGAAGTAGAATCCCCAGACCGGATCATGTCTTAGGTCTGGTCTGATGTTCTTCATTTTGTCTTTTCAATGCTTTTTCATCTGTCTACACAAGCTGTAAGTGTAGAGTAGGGTCTCTGCTTTGCAGCCTAAATGCAAGTAAAGTCTCCAGTCTGTACATGTCTGGAAAAAAAAAAAAAAACTTATTACAGGCTTTTTGCTCGACAATTCAATTTTTACTCCAGGTCTTTCTCTAAGAGAGATCATTCACTGTTGCGTAGGCAAAATGCCATATGAAGCAAGTCAGGAGGGATCTTTCTTTTATAATGCCCTCTGTTTCATTACACTCTGGCAAGCAAAGCATGTTTTATAGCTTTTATTTTATTTCCTGCACCATTGTACTGATAGAGGTGAGAAAAAACTCTTCAGACAAGGAGCAATGAATGAAAAAATAAAAAGCAAAGTGACAGTAACTTTTCCACAGGAATAACAGGAGCAGATACTAAGAAAGTTCACAGACAATACTGGGGGGAGCTGTGGACTCCC
>VZTA01023413.1:0-19773 GCA_013398855.1 Mohoua ochrocephala | reverse complement strand
TTGGGAAGAGTGTGGCCAGCAGGTCGAGGGAGGTGATCCTCCCCCTCTACTCGGCCCTAGTGAGGCCACACCTGGAGTGCTGTGTCCAGTTCTGGGCTCCTCAGCACAAGAGAGACAAGGAAATACTGGAGAGGGTCCAGTGGAGGGCCACAAGGATGCTCAGGGGTCTGGAGCATCTCTCTTATGAGGAGAGACTGCGGGAGCTGGGCCTGTTTAGTCTGGAGAAGAGAAGACTGAGAGGGGATCTCATGAATACATAGAAATATCTCAAAGGTGGGTGTCAGGAGGATGGTACCAGACTCTTTTCAGTGGTGCCCAGCAACAGGATGAGGAGCAATGGCCATAAACTAAAGCACAAGCAGTTCCACCTCAACATGAGGCGGAACTTCTTCACACTGAGGGTGGCAGAGCACTGGAACAGGCTGTCCGGGGAGGTTGTGGAGTCTCCCTCTCTGAAGATATTCAAAACCCACCTGGACGTGTTCCCGTGTCACCTTCTCTAGGTGACCTTGCTTTGGCAAGGGGGTTGGTCTGGGTGAAGTCCAGAGGTCCCTTCCCACCCTAATGATTCAGTGATTCTGTGATTTTGAGCATCCAACTTAAATACAATGCAAAAAAACCTGACCGATAAAGATAATTGGTCTTCCTCTGAAAACTGGGCATTTGAAAATTTCTATTGTGGGCATGTAAATTTTCCCACTCACTTACCTAAATTGTGATTTTAGATACAGAAAGCTCTGAGACTGAGAGTGTTTGAGGAACTAACATGGAAGTAGTTTTCAATTTTGGAAGATCCAGGAATTTTAAAGATGTAAATGTGCTAGCCGAATTGCCAAATTGCTATTTCATCACCTGTCCCCAAGATTGTTATGAAATGTAATCTTGAGCTGAAGTGAGTTTATATTCACCTTTGAAAAGCTAGGAATGTACAGTATAAGTGGAAAAAACCCATATTAACTTTCCAGCCTTTGTTAAAAATTAAAGAAAAGGTGAACGAAGTGACATCATTTGCCGTTCCATGCTGTTCAAGTACAGTAACATCACTTTTGTTCCAGAGAAGTCACATGCATCCTTCAGGCAATGTCAGAATAAATGTACAAAAACTTGAAATCCGGATATATCATGCTAGCTGCCACAGAGCTGCCAGGGAAGTAGCTTAGTGCAAGGCATTGCCCAAATGATTCTGTTTCATTGCACAGTGCTCCAAAAATGATCACTGCATTATTTTGGCATACTCTTCCCATTCCCCCATCCTATTTTTGCATAACATTCAATCCTTGGCACACAAGAAGCATCAGCCTATTTGCCTAACATGACCTATCCGAAAATAAACTGCAGATGACTGATCTTTAGTATTTTCAGCAGATGGCAAAAGAGGTTCGTACTGAAAGGCATGAACTTCCTAAAACTGAGCATGGCAGCAGCTGACTCCAATTAGACCAAAGGGAAACATCTCTTCTTTTGTTACAGTAACAAAATTGTCCCAAGCTGATATTTGAGAGTATTAGAAGAAATATACTATAAACCAGACCCTTAAATAAACCCCATCATTAATGATACAAAAACCTTTCTTTCTGCTTCTCCCTGACAGACCTTCTTCTCTAGCATGTATTTTTGTCAGTCTTTTCTGATGTGGTTCTCTCTGTGCATTTAGGGAAATAGCACAAATGACACCGTGTTTGCAATGACTGCGTGCATCACCTGCACAACTCGTGTGATTTATATGTCATCTGAATCTCACAACCCAGTAGTTTTGTTTCTATGCACTACTCTTTTCCTCAGGGCAGTGACCATATTTGCAATGATTTACAATCCAGAAGAGAAACAAATAGGAAATAAGAATTGCTGACATCGATGCCCCTACATTGTATTAATCTGTAAGCTCATATTGTCTTCCCCAGCCTTCCCAACACATGAGCCCTCCCACTCATCACCAGGTGCTCTATTACAAAAGAAACCAAACCCAAAAATCAAAACCATCACCACCTGAATTATACACTTCCCGTGTCATGAATTCTCACAAATGTGTAGTACTAGCCAAATCAGAAGTTAAGAATAGCCCAAGGTGCAAAAGCTGAGAAATGTCTGGGAAGAATCACAGGTCAGACCTTTTAGATCAAGGATTCTTAATATCTCTGTTTCTTAAAATATAAAAGACAGTAAATAATTTTGCCTTTTTTTTTTCCATTGTCTAACCACAGCAACATGAAATTGCTGGTTTCTATGCTATTTGCTGCAATGAAGAACTATTTTATTTTTATTTTTATTTTGTAATGTGATCTTGATTTTTGAGTAGCATCAGTACTTTTTCAGTGAAGTTGCAGGAAAAATGCACCAGATGGCTCTATGGTGACATTTGTCTGGGGTAGACTGCCAATAACTTGATTAGAATATATGTAATATCTTCATTCCAAGAAAATATAACTGGAATATTTATTTTAAATCTCTGGATAAATACCTTTACCTTTTTATGTTTGATACTACGAGCAGGACTGGGAGAGTGGTTGGAAAAAAGACAGATAATAGTACTGAAATTTAGTACATTGACTATGAAACAAAATTAAAATAAATCTCAGTCAAGGTAGGACTGAATGGATAGCCAGAATTACATTTTAGGATGTGATTCTTGACTTATTCCTTTAGTGCTACACACCTAGAAGGATGAAATATGCACTATACTAAATGAGAATGACTCCTTATTTGTGTACAACCAGAAAATGGCTAATCAATTATCCTTAATATTATAGGCAGGTTTTTTGAATCTTCATGTCTCTTTCTCAGCCTTTTATATAAAGTTGTGCCTCTTAAGGCGGGAAGTGCTCGAGTCTTAACAAAAGCTTTTGGGCTTAACAGGGGTTTTAGAATGAATTCAGCTTTTGATTTGGAAGTGAGGAATGAGAGAATTCTGGAGCTGTGTTTCTGCTGGGCTTAGCACTTTTTGCCATACAGGAAGGGCAGATGCAGCCTGACATATAGAGGATGTGCAAAGTCAGGGCAAGGTTTACATCCCGTGCTTTGCAGAGCTGCTGCGGGGCAGGGACGAGACAGGTCATTGGCTGGTTTTGGAGGAACTGAGAGACGGTGAGCTCTAAGCTCCAGCCAAGAGTGAGAGCTGCTGGTGGCTCAGCAGGTGATTGTATAGTGTGGTGAATGGGGGGAAAAGAGCCCTCTCCAGCTTTCCCAGTCAGATCATGACTTATAAACTTCCACTTCGCTGGAAATTTCAAATGAGTGAAAAGATTAATTTGAAAAGAAAATATTTCCATGAAATTTTGAGAAGATCAAAATATTATAGAGAAAGCTGATAAGGCTTTTTCAAAAAATATTATCTATCCTGTTCATTAAGTTATTCAAGATTTACAGAGAAACCTAGATACATATTGGTCATCGGGCCAAAAAGATAGCAAATAACAACACATAAAATTATTTCCATTTAATCAGTATTCAACTAATGAAAGCACAGTAAAGAAATCAGAGACTGTTCGTATTTGAGATAATTACCAGCAATATATATGTTTCTCAGAATCTGACTCTACTGAGATTTTTGTAACAGTAAGTGATGTCGTTTACTCACTAGTTTTTAAAAGATCAGTTCCTTAAATCATCACCATAAGAAAAGCCAGAGCATTTTTCTTTTAAGTCCTCTTTGTAAAGGCATTACCCAATGAAAAAAAACCCAACACCCTGATAAACTGGAGTGCTATAATAATATTTCATTCGATGCAAAACCACTATAGAAAACACATGGGATATTAAAGAAAAATTACAGTACCCTAAGAAAAAAAGGATCAGTACCTGCACAAAATTTCCAAGATTTTATGGTACTTGTATTACAACACATATAAACTTAATAGCAAAAATATGATTCTTTGGTGTTCACATACAAAAATTCAAAGTTCTATTTCAGAAAATGTCTCCAGGTATAATGTGACCAAAATGTATGCTTTCCCTTAACTTAGCTTTCTCTGCAAGTTTTCAGTGAACGTTTAGAAAATGCCACAAAAATGAATCCTGGTGTCTCTCTCTGTCTTCCTATACTTCAAACCATCAGTAGTTGACAAAGCCCTGTAAAACTGTAGCCAAAATGGTGGAATCACAGAATTGGAAAAGACTATAAGATGTCCTTCAATCTTCAGCTTTCTCACTTGGGACAAACAGAATTTTAACATTTCTGACTGACCTTCACAGAATCATAGAGTTGCTTGCCTTGGAAGGGAGCTTAAGTTCCAACATTCATCTAACATATTCATAAAGACATTCTGTGATACAGATTTCACAGACTTGACAGATGTATCAACTGTCCTTATTGGAATTAATCTTTTTCTTGATATGTAGCCTGTATCTTTGTTGCTCTAATTTAAACCCACTCATTCTTGTCTTATGCACACAGCGTAAAAACGGTTCTCCCTGTTTCTACAGCAGTTGCTTACAAATTTGAAGGTCATGTACCCTTCCCTTTATGTTCTTTGGAGCACAGAGTCTGAGATTTGCTTAAAGACACAGTAAGCACCAGTCAAACATCATTTCCGCCGATGGGCAGTAACAAATTTCTTTATATGTTCTCCAGCCTGAGAGCCACTGTATTCAGGATGATGCTTTCCTCTAGTCACAGAGCAGAGCAGAAGTCTTCTATGTAATATCTGTTCATTTACTGCTCTCATTAAACTCTTTGAAAGACCTGTCTGAGATGAAACAGAAGTGACACAGAAAATGGTGAGCTTTTTAGCTCACCTTCAAGCAGTTGGATGAGGCATCCCTGACTCAATAAGAGTATATTTAAGTTTGTATAATTCCCTTCATTCAGTGCAGCACTTGAGAAATAGAAAAGAGCAAGGGCGTATAATGAATGTATTACTTTTGTTTCCCTCTTTCATTAATTTTGTCTTCTCAGATATACTTAAAATTCTCTTTATAGAGACACAGAACTCCCTGTAGTTTACTATCACTAAGCATTTGATTTTGAAAATATAAATAAGAATAAATTTCAGCTTTCTTACTACATTTTCTATTTCAGCTACCATACTGGATTGCTGAAACTGTTATGATTGAGTCATCCTGCCTAATACTGTTACAAGATACCCAGGCTAATATCTATGTCCCATTAATTCTACTCTCCTGGAGGACAGATATCATGAACATGCCAGTATTACACAGGAGAGATGACAAACAGCAGTCTCTTAACAAGAAAAGGATCTCTGTGTAAGTGTTTTTATTTTCCCATATACCCAGAAAACATCACATTCAGCTCCCGCCACAATTACAACTAACTGGACCCTTTACATTGGCAGAATTTTACCATTTCAATTAAATTATGTAGAGCTGTACGATTAATCCACTTTCTCACATGGCAAAAAGGATGTTGCTAATGGCTGACTGAGTCAGACAAATGTTGGTGCACGTCTGAATCCAACCACAATTTCATTTTGTTTCATAATTACAGTGAGTGCAGAATACCCTACGAAAGAGGAGAGTCAACTGACAAAGGCGAGCTTGAATTCATGTCAAGAAAAATCTATTCCCATCCTTTTTTCAGATAAAGCAGATAATAAGGAAAGATTAGGTAAGAAGATAAAAAAGGAAGTATATGGGGAGTAAAACAGGACTCTTGGAGAGACTGTTTTCTCTGCAGTATTTTGCAACTTTTCCGCAGATCTTTTTTTCATGTTTTGTCTGCCAGCAAAAAACAGTTGTTTAAGAAGTCCCTTTCAACATTCTTTCTGACTCTTAGTTTCACTGCTACTTGGGAAGAAAATACTGGAGTTCTGCAATTGGTCACACAAGAGTATATGAAATGGCTCTGTGATGTCTGTGGCACTCAGGGAACACAGAAAAACTGCGAGTGAGTGCCCTGTGGAGAGACAGGCATCAACTGAGAAAACTGTGGGAACTAAACACTCTTTGAACATGGCTGTAGGCAGCTGGACTATACCTCATATAAAGGACAGCTTGGCAGGTGACCTACACAGGTCTCAGAGAGGTCTGAGCTATCCAGTCCTGTAGAGGCCAACTGCAAACACGATCTACAAATGAGATAGTGAGGCCCTGCTCCTATACAGAAAGGCAATCCAAATCATCCCATTTCCTCCATCAGGGAATTCAGAAGGGATTTTGAGAAGTTTCCTGCAGTATTTGTCAAGTGCTGAATTCCCCCTATGGTATTCAAGATTTTCTAAAAATATCAGGTAGGTATGGAAATAAAGGTCTTATCTCTGTTCCTGGCATCTCAAGGTGTAGATCTTTCCAAATGACCAGCTGGTATCCTGGCAGAAATGAAGCAATCAAAGCAAAAGAAAAATCAATTCCCAAGCTAGTGTTTAAACGGAGAATGGTAAAAGCCATGTGCAAACAGAATGGAGAAGTAAGCAGTAAGATGCTAATTCTTTCTCATTTTTGTGACTGCTCAGTGAAAATATCTGAGACATTGTGCAGGGACTCTGCTAATCACATGTGGAAGGTGCCAAGACAGGAGCAGAGTCATGCTATAACAACACCATATTCTGCCAATTGTCTAACAGTAGCAGAAGGATTCTATTCTAAATCCCTTTCATTGACAAAAATTAAATCTGGAGTTATTAAGATGACTAAAGAAAACCTGCACAAGTTCCATGGGGAATTTTGATGCCAGTCCTGCTCCTAGCCGGGCCCAAAAGCCTACTGATGTGCTGACCAGAAGAGAAGATATCTGTAGCATTTCAATACATGTTTCTCATTAAAACACTAAGAACAGTACATAAATGTAGCTGATAGATGTTCCTCTCTCTTCTATCTTCTGCAAATAGATAGCAGCATATGCTGAAAATGTTATTCAAGAAGTGGAAAAGTCAAGGCAGGCAAGTGCTTACAGGTCTACCTAGAGAGAACTGGCACTAAAAATTGGTGGATGCCTCCAGATCTCCAAAAATCTAACAGAAATGCACATACTGAGGAGTGGAGTCAGTTCTCACACTGACTGTACTTCAGTTCCCATTACCTGTGATACGAAATACAAGTGTCTTTAGCATTCAACAGCCACAGTGTATATTGTAGCACTGAAATAAAATCATCATGCTCTGTGCAAATCTTAGTTCTTGGGGTAACAGTAATTCATGCTGCTCTCAGCAGAAAGCGAAAAATCTAGGCAAAAGTACAAAATCCAATGACAAACTGTAGCTTAGAGCCTTGATTAACAATGAGGGAATATTCAAATGAATGCCCATAACATTAGGAGCGAAACCTAATAACAAAGCGGGATGCAACACCATATGAATTATATTCCCCATTGCAGCATATCATCACTGTGACACAGGATGCCTAAACATCCAGTGCTTTCAGCTCTACTTAAAATGGTGATGCAGCCACAAATCAAGGGAACTGTTGATAGATGGGGAATGCAATTGAGACATTTCTCACGCACACACGTACAATCTCAGTCATGAGAAAAATCTGTCTATTAGAAAATCAAAATCTCACTCCTGGCTATGACAAAATCTAATGGAAGAAGAGGGAGGGAAAAATGTTTTGGAAGTTGTTCAGCATAACTCAGTGTCTGTAGACAGAAAAATAGGAGAGAAAGATGGAGAAGAAGAAAAGTGAAAAAGGCTTCCTTTTAGAGAAAGTAATACCTAATGACATGCTACAGTGTCAAAGCAAGATGAAGCCAGCTTGTAGCTGTTGTATGCCTGGATTAATTATAAAACAGGTAACCTGCAACTGCAGAAATTTCAGGATTTCTTTCTATTAGCTCTAGGGCCTGACTTGTCAGAGGCATATGTTGATGTAGCTAACATCAAAACTAATGTATATTAGCTGCACTCATATTTGTGTCAAATCCTTTTACATTTCACGCTCTTTTTCCTTGGTCATGAAGAAATCACTGCAAGTGCAAACAATTACACTTGACAAAATCTAGCAGATAAATTGCAGTGAGTGATGACTCTGTTCTTCACTGCTTAAAGAACACACAAGAAATTTTCTTGCTACTAACCAATAAAATTATCCCAATTTCTATTGCATGAGTCCCCAGAACAGAGTAATAAAAGTGGCCATAGGCTCGTATTTCTTGATTAGATCTTTGCCATCACTTTATGAAAATTTATCTAGAGCTATGTGATAAAATGCAGCAAAAAGTCACCTATGGGGAAAACAATTAATAGATATGAAAGAATAATTTCATTTAGCAGAAAGCTAATCCCTCCTCTTAAGGTTGACGTATCTGTAACTTTTTTTTCCTTTAAAGGCAAATCTAAGATAACTCCATAGTAATACAACTGGCAAAGTCTCACCAACTTATCATACTTGTCAAAGAAATGGCCAGTGGACTTTCCCTGGAGTATAAATAACTTCAAGTACCATATTTCACGAGAGCATGCCTCTTTGCTGGTGCTGGCACTTCTGTGACACTGAAATAACACTCCAGACAAGACAACTGCCTGTCCAGAACAGCTGTCTGAACCAACTTTACCCTTGACTCAGGATAGCCTTGTGCAGGCCAGGGACAGCATGGGTCATCAGCTGCCAGGGTAGAATGGACAGTAGAATTTCAGCAACCTACCCTCAGGTCAGTGCTTCCATGGCAGAGTTCATGCCCAAGTGGTCAGGTAGTATTCCTACTGCTGTCAGCCAGGACAGAGTAAATTTCACCCAGGGAAAACCAATTTTTTCACAAAAGAGGTTATTTCTGCTCACAACCAAATGCTGTTATTAGGAATATCTCTGTAAATGAGAAAAAAGAAAGCAACACTGACTTTACAACTTACTTCATTGAGAATAAAATAAAGGCAAAAGAGAAAATACAGGACTGTTTCAAGTCAGAAAAGGGTTTACTGCATTTCATTTCTCCATGCAAGAATCCATAGCAATAGTGGCGGGCATTGAAGCTAAAACAAGGTCAAACAAGTGAGTTTAAGCAACGTGCTACTGGCTGGAGCCAGTCGTACTCAGATTTTTCATTTCTAACCTAGCAAATTACTGAGGCACAACTGAAAGAACTGTCAACTTGTGGCTTTTACAGAATGTCATGACTGCTATTAATACTGTACTTCAGGTAATTTAGTTGTCAGGATGTGACAACAGCATTCAGAAGGCCTACAGTATCGCACTGCAAAAATGTAGTATAAGATTTATCAAGATAATTGTGTTGCCTGAAAATATCTAACGTACTTGATGGTAATCAGTAGTCTCTCTTGGAAATTAATTTCTCTTACTGATTTCAACCCTCCTCCCACCACCAGATGCGTATGAGTCAGTGGCTAAGGAGTACTGTACTCGTTTCAAAGGAGCGCTCTGTCCGCCTCTGCCAACAGCCATACTAATATGGACGGACTTTGAGGATTACGCTCCGCAACCACCGTTAGCGGCAATGACGATGGCCCTCAAAAGGCAGGACGGATGAGCAGCACGAGCAGTAACGCGTGGTGGAAAGGAAAGAATTCCTCTCTCTGGTATTCAGAAAGTGCCAGTCATCTGAATGTCTGCCTAGAAATAAAACATCAGCCACAAACGCAGCTCATAGCGTGACTGTCTGCTGCAAAGACAGACACCTCATGCATTAGGCCTAGCAGACAGTTCGGTCAGGAAGGCAAAGAACCACAGGGCCAAATAAGGGAACTCAAACTGACTCAAATATTTTGCTGCTGTTCCTTAAGATTCACGTTCAAGTGAAGTCATCATTAACTAACCCCAGAAGTCATCTGTTGTTGATGGAGCTCTCCCATATTATCTGTAACACTCCATGAAACATTCTTCTAATCTGACAGATGTAAATACTGAGGTCTCTGAGTGGAGAGTTTAGCTATACTTTCACCTTAATTCTGCTGAGAATTGTAGTTTCAACAAAACTCCACATCATGTTTTGCTGTCTTCACAGCTTTGGTATCAGTAAGGCTAAGGCCTTGATGAGGAGAAAGAGAAAATCAGTCTTCCATGTCAGCAGAGGACTGATGCTTCCCAACCAGCCTGCAGTACCGGGACAAGACAAGACAAGGTTTGTCCTTTTTCTGGATGGACACAGACAAGCAGATTTGCAGTCAGTGCTCTTTCATGTACCAACACATCACCCATGCTGAACTGTTAAATGCTATTTAATTTGTTAAGTGCTTATTGAAGTTGCAATCCATGGTGCACATCCACACCAGAAATAATGCCCAGTACACTTTACGTATGTTCTAACCCTTTTAACATTGTCATCTGCTTCTTCAGTTTCCTAAAGTAACACAGACTACCAGAAGACATGCTGGTCTTGCATTCAGATATCTTAATTCCAGACTAAGGATAACCCTATCAATTCTATTTGTAGTTAAATGCAGCTTGGCTTATAGTATCATCTCATGTCTTTGTGGGCTCCCTGGAAATGAATGAGAGCCCTCTTCCCACAGTAGTGGTAGTTCATACTAGTACTTTCCTGGGTGCTTTCTCTGGTGACTACTTCAGCCCAATCTGTAGAATTTCCTTAAGTAAGGACAATATTTGGGTCTTTTTCCTACATATGTTTTTCCTCAGAAAATCAGCCTAGGAACAGGCAAACTCAGAACACTTGGGTTAAACAGTTCTTATTTTGTTTGTTTCTGTTTTCTAAAATTTTGTCTCACTGCTCACTACAGGGTTTGCTGTGAAATAAACTTGAATGCAGAACAAAGCAGAGACACCAAATTTCCTCTATTTCTCTAGAGTAGTTTGAGTACTAGAAGTGCAAGCTTTCTTTTCTTTACTTTTTTTAAGATTTATATTTTTTGCTATAGGTAGGTGGGGAAGAGTTCACCTCTCATCGCTCACATAACAAAAGTACTGCTGATGTGTCCTTATTTCTGTGTCTTTACATTGAGTAATTCTGCACTGTCCTTTCTACTTACTGAAACCATTTCTCCACACCAGCTGCTGGAGTCATATAACTTTCATAATCCACTTAATAGGTTTACGCATGGAAAATATTAATAAGAACTAGTGAGAAAAGAAAAAAATATATTTATCTTGTCCTCAGGAAACACAGTACACAGGAACCACATCTGCACCAGAGACATCTGCCTTTTTCAACTGTAAAACGATGCTGAGGACTCTCCCATTCTCCATTTTTGTTTGTCCACTGAGCTTAGAAGACAGACAAGCAGAATAAGCTCACCACAAACTTTGTATCGAGCAGCTCTGACCAGTCCCGTATGCAACACCAACTAGTTGCTACAGCTTAAGTCCACTGACTGGCAGTAAGACCATCTTAGTAAACAGTGAAGTGTATCCAGCATCCATGCCATGACAGACTATTAAGAAATTATTTCCTGTATTTGTTCTAAGATGAAAAGGAAAACACCTCTCCTTGCCCAAAACCATGTTTCTTTCTTGAATGCTGATTCAACCCAGGAGCTGAGAAAAATGAGAGAATACGGTGTGTAGATAGAAGCCTCTTTAGTATGGAATTTTTGCCTCTGGTCATACCTTTCAATGCATTTCTCCCCAGTGCAAAGTCTTTGCCAGTACATCTGACATCCAGATACATCTGGAAACCTCTTCAGTGTTCAAATTTTACATTATCATCTAACCCACATTTAGGTGCTATTTCAAAAAGCTGTTCACTATCAAGAATCAAAAAGACTTCACTGTAACAAAATTGTAACATTCAGATCACTATGCAGAGCTGACAATTTGCTCTTATTAATTTTTTACAAAAAAAATAAACAGTAAAAGACTTAAATTACCATTTGCAGGTGTCTGAATCAGACTATTCCTTATCTAAGTTTATATGCTGAATGTAATTCTTTCTTTTCATTCTTCCAACTGTACTTGGCCTATTATCATGCCGGCCCAAAAATAGACAAAATTAATAATACTTTTAATTTTCTTTGTATCGAGGTAGCAGAATACTATAATTCAATGCACTGAAGATCTAGTTAGTGGTTTTAGTTAACATTTTGTCCCACAAATTTGTGCTACTTCCAGCACTCCAAATTCTGAGTGCAGAATGACACTTGCCATGCCTAACAATATGAGCTGGTGCTGCTTGCAGGAACCACCACTGGAACAGCAGCAAAGCAGGTAAAGCTGCCCAGGGGGTGACCAAGGGCTCCCTCAGGTCCATTCCTGCCACAAAACATGGAGGGAGCTGGCTACCATTGCTGCTGTTGTTTGGTGTCCTCAGTGGGCTTCTGTGTCTTACCCTCTGTCACTAAGCCTGAGTTCACAGAGGCACCAGCCAGAGGCTGGTAGGGTGTTCCTTCTGAGCTGAGCACTGTTGCATTAACACCTGTTTTCTGGATAGAAGGTTTTCTTCTTGGACCTACCCTCTCAGAGCAGGAACATCTGGATTCTTGCTCAGCTGAGACGAGGGCTCCATGCCCTGATTCATCTTCCAGTCTTTCTGGACTGAAAGTCATTGCCCAAAAATGTGGATGTAAAACTCCCAGGGACTGAGGTGACAAACTCCCCTACTTTGATCCTGCACACTTTTATTTTAAATAGAGGTGGTTCTTACTGGTAAACGGCTGCAGCATGTCCTGTGTTAGTGGGATTATTTTGGACAGAGCACTGGAATAAAGCACACTCCTGCACCCGCCGCATGAATGACTTAACCTGGCCTGAAGGAGTAACTTTAAGAAAGGCCAGAACCAGGTTTAATAAACAAAAAGTTAACCTTGTCTTCAAATTAACGGCACTAATACCACATAACTAAATACTTTATTTGATTAAAATAATATATTTTGATATTGATAATGATTTGCTGAGATTTTCACCTATAGCTGAACAACACAACTATAGACTGGTTTAATGGAGGTGAAAAGCTACTGTCTTTGAAAGATGCTGTAGTGTCTAATGAAAACAGCTCAATCAGAAGACTCTTTGTACTGAGAAGATCAGCCTCATATTTTTCTTTTTCTTTTATATCCACCTAGTTATTTTAAAGTCAAGTGTTAAATTATGATAAACATGCAACTTGTCCACTAATATGTAAATCAGTTTTTAGTATATATGGACAAAGTGTTGGCAAATCCACATAGCTGGAAATAAACAGAGTATCTTATCTGTAACATGTAAACAAGGAGTAATACTTTGAAATAAATTCTTAGAAGAGAAACCTCAATAACTAAAATTTGCAACATTTTCAAGACCTGGTTTAATTTCCAGCTGTCATCAACCTCATCCCATGTCTGAGTTGGAAGCAGAAATAAATATCGATATAATTTTACAATATTTTAACTTACTGCGAGAGGAAGTTATGAAATATAAGATATAAATATAATTATTTTACTGTATATTTTTTCTTCCATGTGAAGAGTGTTTTTCAGTTCATTTTGTGTATGTTAAAATCTTTCATCCTTCAAGTGAACACTGCCTTCACCAAAAACTTGAACAGTAAACCAATTAACCTGGCAAAACCAAGTGAGCTGTGGAACTGGCTTTGTAAAGCTGATTTTCTAAAGATTTTTTCATGCTTTATACTGGAAAGAGCTTCACTTAGACATGAAAGTAGACAGATGTTCTTGTAAAATGCAGATCATCTGCAAAGAAAAAGGGAGAAAGACTTATACACATTTCTTTCCATTTTATAGCAATTCGTCTACTTTAAAATGCACTGAAAAGCACTGGGAGGCCCCATGATCTTTTGGGTCTGTCAAACCGTCTGTTTCAGCTTCAGACCTAGCCACAGTGTCTGCTGTTTGAAGCCTTTGAAGTATCTACAGGTTGGACTTACACTGCCCTCAGCAACTCGAGGGAGGAACCAGTGGTTTGAAAAACAAAAAAATCCTCTGCTCGCAGCCAAGTTTTGACTTATCTGTCAGCTTTGGTCCAATCCAAAGTTACTTCAAAAGGCTTCAAAGTGCAGACACTGGCTGGGGCTGAAGCTGACTTTGGAGATTTTAAGATCCAGGACTCAATAGCGTTTTCCAAAATTAAATTGCAAATGGATTAAAATGAAGTCATATAATTAAATATGTACTCCAACTCCTTTTCTATCTCTTTGCAATCTGCTGATAAAATGTACTTTAGAAAAGCTAGACATTTGACAACGAAAAATTGTTTAATTGTGGTTCAGTTTAATTTAATAACCTCTGTTCTATCTGTGAAACAACATGAAAGGTTATTAAAAGATATTTGTCTGCCTCGGGTGCCGAGTAAAGCTGTCCTTTCACCCTAATGCTGAGCTCAAGATGAGTCACTGCTTTTTCATATTGTTACATGCAGATCCTTGATGTATTTAAAACCTATATTGAGATTTATGAATACTCTGGCTCACCACTCCTCTCATTTTTCCAGTTTTTTCACTACCAGAATATCAGTAGTGTTTTAAAATAATACTTTATCAAAATACACTAATTTAAGTAAGTCTAATTAATGTGGAATTCCAAGGTCTCCCTACTAAACACAGTGTCATTCCTAAGGATGACATTTTTATTAGAAGGTTTTTTTTTGGTGAGAGGAGAACAAGCATGGCAAGAGGGTGCTTTGGGGAAGGCCACTTTGGATGCCCGTTGAATCTCCATTCTTCCTGGTCAACAGCAAGAATGTGAACTCTAGTTGTGACATCCCAACAAGATACGGTAGTCCATAAGGTTAATTGAGAAAAATTCTCTCTCTGTGTCTTCCTTTTTGAAGTTGCTCCTAGAATTGTTTAGGTTGGAAAAGACTTCTGGGATGATCGAATCCTTAAACACAACCAAGTCCTCCGACATTAGGCAAATAAATATTTCCTTGTCCAGGAAAAGGGAAACTGATTCTGCATTAAAATATCTCTGCAAAATGGGGAAAGGTCAGGTCGTATTTCTCTGTTACTGTGACCATACACTTTTTGTTACAGGTGGAACTAGTTTAGGAAAAGAGCTGAAAAACTCAGTCTGGGATATAGCAAAATCTGTCGATTAGTCAGCCTTCTGAAATGCAGAAGCAAGTAGGTATTTCAGGTAGGTGGATTCAGGGGAAAGAAAGGAGCTTTTCATTTGTGTCCAATGTTTTTGTGGCCTCTCAGAGACTGACTGCCCTGCAGATTTGAAAGAGATACTTAAACAGCTTTTAGCTCTGTCATTCAGCACAGAAGCTGTCTAGCTGTGGAAAAACATGAAGGTTTGTGCTAGCTTCTCTGCTCTTTAGTGTCTGGAGGTTTTGTTGGGTTGACTGAGTGTCAGATGCTGCTGGCACCTACTCTGTGGGTTTTGCCCACTTTGGTTGCAGTAAAGAGAAGCAGTAAAATCTGTTCCAGACTACTTTTGTTACAGTGAGGTAGCCAGACCTGGATGATTCTTGCAGAACTTGCTGAAAAGCTGAAAAGTGTTTGCTCTTAAGGACAGAAGTATTCTTCTCTGTTCTCATCAAAAAGGCTCTTGTCATAGGCACAGAAATTATTCAAAGCGGTCTCAGTTATTATTGTCGAACACTGGAAAAATCTAGTAAAGAAGGGAAACAGCTAAAGGACTGCCTTCTTTGTGCTGACATGCCTTTCATCAGGGAAGGAGGACTGTCATGTAAGAGAATCCAGTCCGTTAAATTCACGTTACAGACTAAACTTGTAACAGAGTAGACATATAAAAGACATATAAAGCATTTCAAAAGAGCTGGGGAAGCACGTTCATACAGTGCAAAAGGCAAAGTTTATTTATTTAGAACGTTTTGGGAATCTCGATTGGTGATCGTCCTAATACTTGGCATCAACATTTCTGGTTAAATGAATTAATGCAACTGTCTAATTAAGCACTGTAGAATTCCCTTCAGATGAACAATTGTTAATTAGGCAGAATACTGTCATTTAATTTTCCACACACAGCCACTTCCTGCTACACCAAACATTTCCACTGATACATGGTCACACTTAATACAACATGGAAATTTAATGAAAGAGCTTAGGGCAGGAAACAGAAGTAAATGCTTCACACAGCTGAGAACTAATTTGGGTAAGCAGGACACAATCACCCTTACTTGGCTAACTGTCCAACCAAGTAAGAGAAAACAGTTCGGATTTCACTAAAGTCCAGTTGTGAACATGTGATCCCTTGTGCCTTTTTGTTTTCATCCTGGTACTCCTCTAACATCTTCATCAACATTTTGTTAAAATAGTCAATGCACCAACTGGCTGAGCAATTTCCAGGTTGCACTGAGTCTGGCTGGGATGGAGTTAACTTTCTTCACAGCAGCTTGCGCGGTGCTGTGCTTTGTGGATAAAGCAGTGTTGATAACACACCAATGTTTTTGCTGTGGCTGAGCAATGCTTGTGCAGCATCAAGGGTTTCCTCTAAACACCTGCATCCTCAAAGGCCAGTAAACTGGGTGAGAGTCAAAGGCTGGGAGGGAACATGACTGGAACAGCTGACCCAAACTGACCAAGGGGTATTATGAGTTTCTTTTCTCCCTTCGAGATGGAAAAAAATTCAGATAAAAAAGAACAAAACACTTTATTTATTACTAAATGAAACCTTTTTGTCCAGACAAATTCTCAAAAATTTTAAAGGCTCAAGCTGAACAGAGTGTCACTCTTTCCCACTGCCTTCTGAAGGCAGGCATAGGGGTGTTATCCCTCTAAAAGAGATCAGTTGGCTTTACCCATGATTTTGCTACCCAAAGGCCCCGGATGAAGAAACTTTGTATGAATTTTTGCATTATATGGATAAAAAAATATAATTGTGGAGAGAGATGAAAAATACAAAGATGCACTTTGGTAAAGTTAGAGAAACAGAAGCTCAAAATCTTGAACAGTAGAAAATTATTTCAATTTTTAGAAGTCTTTTCAGCTAGAAATCAGGAATACTGGTTTAAAAAAGCAGTCGCCAAACCAATTTTAAATTTAAAGACTCTTCCAATGAGAAAAAGTCTTATTTTATGTTAAATTTTGTATTCATATTTAAAAAATAAGGAATGCAGAAAATCAAATATTGAATGACTGAGTCCTCCTTCAGCAACTAATGACACAGAAAGTTTCAGTGAAAATACCAGCTATAGGCATATTTGGAGGCAAAGGACAGAGGTGCTAATTTCCTTGTTGTACCTCTCTCCTACCAAAAGAAATATCTTCTCTCAGGTACAGAACAGCTTTTCTAAATTATTATTTTTGAGACAGATGAGGATATTTCAAGAAAAATCCAGTAAGTATTGCCTCTCGGTCTTCTGGAGTTGAAACCAAAAATATTTCCAAATAGTACACTACTCCCATGGGAATGAAAAGGTTGACCAAGATACAGAAATACACAAGTGAAGGAGAAATAACATGATCTTCTATACCAGACTTCTACTTGTAGGTAGTTATAATTGTAGCTTTAAATAACAAAAGGAGAAGACAAGTGTGTATTCTTCAACATCCAACATCTCATTTTCCTATTCCTACACTCAGCTGTTTTTAAGACATTTTGCAAAGCATTTACACTAGAATTACAGGGAAAAGAAATAGAAAAAAAATTTTTTAAAAAAGAAAAGGAGAGTCTTCAGGGCCCAAGAGTCATTTAAGTATGTCTCAACTTGTTCCAGGCTCTGAATCAAGGTACAACACTTTGTAAGTAAGTTATTTTATCTGAATAATCAATTTAAAATTGTTTCACATCCTTCAACTCGTAATCACTTTTAGTTATTTTTAGTTTGCATGTCCTATGATTTGTAATCTGACTTTTGTTCCCTGCAGGTACGGCATACCAAAGAGTAGGCAGAAATACCCATTGCCCCACAGCTAATAAAAGTCAGAGTGTGTTCTAATTAAGAAGTTAGGATGACTCATTATATAATCCACAGTATTCATAAATGCTGGGATAAAATGTGGATAAGGTTTCCAGAGCAGGATGCAGGTAGATAATTTAGCCCTACAGGAGACTACTAGAGCTGAGATTCTTTGATTTACCAAATGGACTTGCACTCTTTACAGTATGGCTAGAACTCTTCTCTCTAACTTTTGGAAATGCTGTATGATCTTTCTTATAATCACTTCATAACTTGCATTAGCTTCTGTTAACTACCAGGATAATGGTTCTTTGTTAATCCTTCTAGTTAATTATCCCTTTAAGACAACATTTTGCTTTACAGTTAAATTTCAGCTGTGTTTTCTTGAAGTCTAAGGAAGAATATATTACAGAGTGAAACAAGGACATGGCACAGAAGCATTGAAAATTTCTTTTTCCCATGCAAAAAAATTCAGAAGGGATCTGGAGAGGAATATTGTTTTATTTTACTTTCAGCAGGTTGCTCAAATTCAGTTTAATCCACAATGGAATTCTAAGCTGGATTGCAGAAACCAAGAGTTGTTTTCATGTTATAGCCTCTATTCATTTATAGGAAGCAAGGTGTAGAAATCACAAATTAAAATCAGGCTGGTCTAGAATACTGCAATTCACAAAGAGTTTAATTTGTTGTAAAATTAAAACAAAAGTCAATCTATGCTTAGAATTAAAAGAGAAAATTTGGGGAGTTTTGTATCAGAATAGAAAAAAAATTAAATATAGTTGTTAACATGAATGTGTTTTTCAACACAATGCTAAAAAGTCCATGAAGAGAGGGAAAAAAGCCATACTTATTTCTGCTGGTGAGAATACCACCACTTTCTTTATCTCATATAATCTTGAAACATTCTACTTGACCTTGGGGACCTATCTGGAGAGAAAAGACTTTCTTAAGATTTTTGACACAAATAAAGGAGCATCTGAGAAAACTAATCCTAACAACTCTGAAGTAAGTGTACTTTTTGAGAGATGATAGTGCAATAATTTGGGAAGCAATAGGGAGAGCATTTGAAGGAGTTTATGACTACTACAACTAACAAGTATATGTGTTTTCACAAGCCTGAAATTGTCTCTTTTGGTAGCAGTAGATGGATGTTAGTACTGTAAATGATGTATAGCAAGCCTTTTAAAGTATTTATATTTATATTTATAATTACATTTATGCATTATTTATAGCAACTTATAGAGATCATGTTAGGCTTCAGGCTCCTTTGTAGGCTCAGAAAAGCAGTTGGAAAACAGAAATTCTGTTCCAGTTCTGTCTGACCCAGAAGTGCCTTCAACTCACTGCATCAGCATTTCTCTTCCCGATGTACTTTGGATTGTTGGTTCCCCAAGGCAAGGACTGTCGGTGATTTCCGTGCATGTAAACAGCACAGAGCAGTTTCGGGCTCAGCCGAGGTGTTTAGGGCTCTGCTGTGTATTCACAGGTGTATGTGTAACCAAGAACTTATTTCAATTTCTAATAAGGTCTCATTAGTTTCACAAAATAGCAAGTCCTCCTAATTTCCAGTATTTGTTGGCCATTTTGTTGGTGCACTCCCAAATCTTGATTAGGAATTTCAAAGAGGCAAACTACCGGCTCCCTTTTTGTGTTCTCCCTGAAAACATACTGTGTTTAATAACTGTCCCTCTTTCTCCCAAAATTTCAAATGCTATCTGCAGCTGGATACAAATCTCAAAAATTTTACATTGTCTGGAGGAAAAGTTGTCAAGGCAAAAGTCTGGTCTCAGGCAAACATTACAGAATTGTGGCTAAGCAAGAATGCCAAATACAAATCATATAGATTATGCTGATATGTCTGGAAATTGTATCAGGTAGTATCTGTGTTCAAGTCATACTTGATCAAAAATGTGAATTAAATACCATACTAAGTATTTTCTAATCATAAACAGAGCAAAAGATCTGTAAGGGCTTAAATAGAAAGGACAAAAGAGGGCCTTACCATTATCACAGCATTTTTTGCTATTAACATATCACTCAATCTGTCACTGGAACTTTAAAAGCCAGGGACCTTGTAATATGGAGAGGGAGCACTGCCAGTCTGTGATCCAATGTTGCTACACCTGTAGCTTTGGGATAGAAGCACAGTGTCAAAACACTAGGTTAACTTGCAGTGGAAGT
>VZTA01023412.1:17977-69735 GCA_013398855.1 Mohoua ochrocephala | reverse complement strand
TTTTTTTGTTTTTTTTATTTAAACACAGTAGTACTCTTGACTTAGTTGGAATCCTAATGCTAATAAGTTTAGTTAAATAAATACTAGATCATAGCATGGAAAATGTAATATAAAACATATAATATAGAATATATGTCGGGGGTTTGTTCTGAGCTTTTTTTTTTTGAATCACATGATTATGAGCAAATAATTGTCTGGATGCAGATTTTGAAATTTCTTCTGGGTATTTGTATAAAACATGCATATATTTATAAAACTGTAGTATTTGAAATATAAAAAATCTTCTTTTATTTAGACCCACTTATTTTCTGAATCACAACAGTACCTGAAAAACTGCAAATGTCCTAAAATAATTTTAATACTTTTCCAAAGTTTATTTACAATTTCAGATTTGTATCATAAAGATGAGAGACACTCTTAAAGAAAGCTTTTCTCATGTTTATACTAAATATTTGGAAAGTTAACACATGGCTTCATTTGACTACTTCTGATAGCTTATATTAAAATGAAAAGGAAAGAAACCAAAATCCATAAAATTCCTGACTAACCTGTCCTAAACTTCAGAGACGAGTGAGTTAATTAATATTTACTATAAATATTTCATATTGCTGCTTATGTTATGTTTACAGGAATGTGATCTGTAATCTTACCTTCTGTTTTTATGTTATGGTTTATTCCTTTAAAATGATTTTCTTATGGTATTAAATGTCACGTTCCTTTACTGAGCTGTACTGTCTTTGTAAAAGAAAAGTTCAAAGTCACATCTTTATGGTGAATGCTGAATCATTCTTGTGGAGAGAAATTATGGTATATTTAGTAGCAATCAATTTTTTTTTTTATTTCTAAACAAAAGTGTTATATAAAGATGACATAATTTGCCTTACAAAAGTAAAATATGAACAAAACCTGATGATGATTGTAAATCTGGAGCTGAACTAAGAAAGAGGACCTAGTAAGTTTAAAGTACAAATTTGATAGAGGAGAACTGAAGTCATGAAAATATGTAATGCTATTAACAAGAAAAGTAGGTCATGTAAAATGTATTTTGCTTAAAAGATGTTCTGTAACTGTGGTTTGGTGACTGTGCACATATTAATTTATCCAAACCTCATTCTTCTTTTAATGTAGTCACACTTTCCAGCACAAACTTGCCATCTAAGTTTCGGTGGTTTTCTTTACTCCTTAATTCCAGTCAGGAGAATTTCTTATTTATCTGAGCATGTGATAATTGTTAATCACAGGGGGGTTATCGGCATGTTTGAGTTTCCTAGATCCTTCAGCTCTTTTTACCAAGGACTTTATCTTTTCTGAGTTGTGTACATTCACTGACAAATCTCTTCACTGGTCTTGAGTTTCACATAATTTGTACATTGAAGTCTTAATAGCTGCTTTGTATCTATTTTCAAAAGCCTTTAAAACACCACAGTCTACTGATAGAAGTTGTCAGATTTGTTTCAGTGGCATTTGGGCCTAACTGGGCAAAAAGATGGAAAATCTATAATTAACATTATATCTGAGTGTGTGCTGCATTGTTTTCTAATAATGCCTATTTTATCTTTTTCCCTTTTCAAGAGAGAAAAGAGGGTGAAATACCATCTCTATTACCCAAAGACAGGATTAGCCAATTAGTCATACACAAATATCTCTGAACAGATGGGATACATGTGAGAGTGTTGATGGAGCTGGCTGATATCATCGCAAGGCTGTTGTCTAACCTCTTCAAAAGGTCATGAATTTTAGAGGAGGTTCCCAATGACTGGAAAAAAACCCAAATGTCAGACTTATCATGAAAAATGGCAAGAGGAAGATCCAGGGGACTATGATCTGGTCTGCCTCACCTCAGTGACTGGAGAGGTGATAGAATAAATCCTCTTAGAAATCATTTTCAGAGGCATGAAGGACAAAAAGGTATTTGGGAGCAACCAACATAGATTTAGCATCCACAAAACATGCCAGATCAAATTTCTATGATGAGTTGAGATGAGTGGTGGTGCTGTGGACAAAGGGAGGATCGGTAGGTGGTGTATGCCTTGGCTTTAACAAGGCCTTTTACACGTTATTATAAAGTCTCATTATCACGAAACTGGTGACATACATGCTGGATAAATGGATGGTGAGGTAGATAGAAAATAGATTGGACTGCTAAGCCAAAAGAGCTGTGATAAGTGGTGCAAAGTTTATCTGGTGGTCAGGTAGCAAGTGCCATCCTTCAGGGATCAGCACTGGGACTGTTCCACGTCTGTCTGCATTAACCGCCTGGATGGTGGGACACAATACATTCTCAGCAAATTTGCTCACGGTACCAAATTGGGAGAAGTGGTCGATACACTGGAGCACTGCTGTACAGAAGGGCCTGGTCAGGCTGGAGAAATGCATCATGAAGTTCAACAGAAGCAAGTGCAAAGTCCTATGCCAGGGAAGGAGTAACCTCATGCAACAGTAGAGGCTGGTGGCAGCCAGCTGGCTGAGGACAAGAGCTTTGAAAAGCTTATGGACATCAAGTTGAATGTGATTCAGTAGCAAGGTCAACTGCATTCAGAGCTCTATTACTAAGAATGCTGTCAGCAGTTTCAGGGGCATTATCCCTCCTACCCTTGTTTGGCACTTCTGCGAGTGCATTTGAAGTGCCATGTGTGGCTTTGGGCTTCCTGTTTCCAGAAAGACATTAGCATACTCAAGTGAGTCAAGTAGAGGGTGATGCATACTCAAGATGGCCAAGGAGCTGGAAGACATGATGGATGAGGATAGGCTGAGGAAACGAGGTTTGTTTTGCTTTGACAAGAGAAGTCTCAAGGGAGTCCTTGCTTCTGTCTGCAACTACCTGAATGGATGGAGCCAGACTCTTGCCAGAAGTGTGCAGCTATAGGATGTGAGGCAATGGACACAAGCTGGAACATGGGAAGCAACAATTAGATAAAGGGAAAAACTGGTTTTACCATGAAGTTTTTCAAGTCTTGAAACTGGTTGCCCTTAGAGTTTGTGGCATGTCCATCCTCAGAGGTGTCTGAGACTTGACTGGACACAGCTGTGTGTAACCTGCTGTAGTTAGAACTTCTTTAAGAACAGGGTTGTATGTGCCAACCTAAAGTATTCCATGATTTCATTAAATTGTGAATTTGGCTCTGGTCATTAACACTTTTATTATAGGAATTCTTCAAAAAAAATCTTTAACAAGACAGTTAATTTAGTCTGGAAACTGGAGCTGTCAAAGTACTCAAGATATCATACACCAAAGGATGCACCAGCTTGCCAATTTTGTAGAGCTATGAAAACTGAACAGACTGTAACAGCAAAAGGTGTTTGCATTAGCGGATAGTGGGAAACCATGATTTATACCAGCCACATTCAAACCGAGGTGAACATCTCTTCCAAAATAGGCATGTTCAATTAGTTAAATTTATTTGCCCCTATCTAATATCCACTTCTTTGCCTTTGAAAGTACTTGAGCTTTTGGCTTTAGCTGGAGTCACTGTGCTCCGCAGTAATTTATCCAGAGGTCTACATGGCCTGCTCAAAGGCACGCACCAGTCAATATGCTGAAAGCCTATATATGTATAATTCTGTATACATCCTCATTCCATCCTACCTGTCAGTCTACACACTCCCTCAGCCACAGAAAACAGTAGGGATGCTATTCACAGACAGCAAAGTGTACTACCAGTTAAAGAGTACTAAAAGGAGAAACACATCTTTCCATTTCCTTGACATATACCGTGCCTATTTTGCAGCCTGTAGTAAAGGAGACAAGGTTGGCTAGTTCTGTACATTCTGACTCCAAACACCACATTTACCATGCATACCTCATTTGGTGAATTATAGTTAAACCATACAAATTGCTATATCCCAGGCATCCACCATCAGCTCTTCTCCATGTCCATTTGCTGCTTCCCCATAAAGCTTCTGTTCTAATAGAAGATGGGGCAGCAGCAATTATTTATTTTTCTGTCTTAAGAAGAAAAACCCGTTCACCCAGCTGCTCACTGTGCCTCCAAGATCAGGCCCTTGCCACACCACTTTCCAAGAATAAAGTTTATCCTTCTATAGGTCCTGACATACTGGCTACATATCTATAAACTCAGTTATTCCTTCCATCAACAAGATATAAATGTCACACTTCACAGATGGTAAGTAAAAGAGACAGGCCATGGACACTGCCCAACCAGAACCAAGCCCTTCACCAGGATGAATGATGTAGACAGCATAATCTAAATTTGCAGTTAGTTCTGCTTTGAGGAGACAGTTGGACAAGGTTTTTCAGAAGTCTCTTTTTTTTTCTATAAACTGATCATTCTTCACTTGTATTGAACTAGTCCTCATACCAGTGCCTTGAGTGCTCTTCAGTACTACCTGTCTCCATGCCAGTGGTTTGTTGCTCTGCCTCCTGGATCTGCCAGTGTGAATGGATGGTGACCTTTTGCTTTAGCTTTAAAGACTCCCTGGGAGCTTACTCTTCAACCAGCTCTTCCTCCAAGAATTTCTCATACTACTATAGAAAGAGGAGTTCCTCCTATTCATTAGCCCTAGACTACGCCTCAGGCTCAGCCGTGTGTTTTGAAGGATAGAGTATGCCATAAAGACTGTCCTGGCAATCTGTAAGACATACTGGTTGTGCAGGCAATATCACCAGATTTTTAACATGTCAAAACCAAATTTTATTGCAAAGTGAATCTAGCAGTCAATGCAGCTCCAAGACTGCTCTAAAGAAGCAGCTAAAGCATATGAGAAGCCAACAGAAATTGTCTCCTATAAAGAGTAGGGGAAAGATAAGAAAGACAATGGTTGGAATTTGTGGTATCTCGAGACATTTGAAATCTGATTGGTCATGGTACATTTAGGGTTTTTCCTTGAAACAGCTTGAGAAGACAGTAATGTGTGTGGAAAGGGGTGTAGACTGCCTAAGTTCCCATATCCTTTCTCTACAACATTGTTTTACTCGTGAGATAGCTCACTCCAGACTGAGAGCACACAGCATTATGGACATTGAAACTGCACTGATGCCTAAAATAGACCAGGTTGCTGCAGAGACTGTCTGAACTTTGACCATAAAACATGAGTACTTCCCCCTCCTTTGCCATTGCCTCACTGCATTACCTTAAACAAATCTGTTTATTTCTCATTGGGAAAATGGGCAATAATAAAACTGGTGTACCTTACACGACAACTGCTAAGATTAGTTAGCTAATGCTGTGGAGCTCATTTTTTCAGGGGTTTCCTATGGTCCGAAACAGAGGCATATAAAAACAAAAGAAGAAATTGCATGTTTAAATCTGAAAGTTTCCTTGTTCCTAGAAAAAGAAAGGAAAGACATAGATTTTCTGAGACTTCAGTTTCCTTTTCTTTTGCCAGTTACATCTACATTTGGAAGACTAATGCTCTAATAATACTTGCTACTCATTTGGAAATTCAGATGAGACATTTGGGTTTCTTAAGTAGTTTTGCATTAGACTTAAGCTATCTCATAAATAAATGATGACTTAAAAAAATCTGTCTACATTTCATCTTATTATAGAAAGAAGGGCTATTACAGAAAGAAAAACCCCAGGGTATTACTGTATTGGTCCTTCAATATGCATGTGATATTATCATGTGCTTTAACGACACCAGTCTTTAACAAATCAATTGATTGTACTGTTCTTTGGCCTCAGAAACACTACATTGTATATATTTTACTAATTTTCAGGTTTGAATGTCTGTGTGTGTGTATATATATATAAAAATATTTGATTATATAAAGATATACAGATGTATGTATATACATTGGGTGTATGTACATATGTGCACGTACAATATCACTATAAATACATACGTGTAGAAATTTTATTTTCGAAATTATTACATTTCTAAAAGAAAACGTGTTTTTTGAACATCTTTATATGAGCCTGTCTGAGATCCTACATTCTTCATCAGTGGCACAGCTTACTGCACTGACTTTGCACCTCCATCAGCCAGATTGCATCTACCTCAAATCTGACTGAGTTATCAGTGTAGGCATATTGATAGTCTTAATTTCCTACCTGTAAAGCAAAAGGCTAGTTGAGCAGATAAACACATCAAAGACTACGAGGCACGCACTGTAGTACATAATAAGAGTAGGTATTTATGTAACTAAACCTAAGGGAATACCAAAGCTATGATGATTTTATCCTGTTTTCTAAAAAAAATCCAACACTTATTCAACATCTTGGAGAGTCTGATTCAGCAAAGCAATTAAGCATGAACTTAACCTGAAGTCAATATACTTAACCACTTGACTATAACTAATTATGTGCTTAAATGATTTGCTGAATTTGTAATTTAATATAAATGCATATGAAGTGTGAGGTTTTGGCTATTTTTTTTCAAAATAAAACTTAAAGAAGAGATTGTTTGACTTCTTCATTTATAATTGGTCTCTTCACATTAAGATTTTTCAACTGAAATCCAACAACCTAATGCAAAATAACATTTTTTCTTCTCCTTTAAAAATCAGATGATTTCTCTCAAGCATTTTTCACATCCTTTCCTGAAACATTGTCTTACATCTCCTATATAGTTTACTTCTCTTTATATTTTCTTAAGTGAAAAAGTTTCCTGTAGTAATCTTTTCTTTCCTAGATAACTCTTTGCTTGTTATGCCTTTGTAAACTCTCTCTTAATTGCTCTGAAAAAATAATTCTAATAGATACAATATGCTCATTTCAGTGTTTTCCTGTTATTCATTTAAGAGCCACTCATTATTCAGAAGAAAAACCCCCAATATGGTTCCTAAAAAAAAGAGTTTGTTGTGAGATTAAATGAATGGTAAAGTTATGAAAATTGCAATGTTTGCATTTTTTCCAGCTGTACAAAAGTAAATATTTAGAAAACAGTCCATGGAAAAAAAATCCATGTGGAATAGGATGGCTTTTCAGACTCACTGATGCCAGGACTAGTACAATGGGAAATCTATGGAGGTTGCATAACTAAAATCAACCAATATTTTTAAAAGTTATATTTAAAAGTTATATTTTTGAGGGCAATTATTTTCCTCAAAAGTGTGTGGTTTTTAATCACACTGAAATCCTCCTAAAACATTGTAAATTTAGCTTTTGCTTTACAATTTTTTCCATCTCCGTCTTCATGATTTTTCCTTTTTCTTCTCACTATTTTCTGCAATCAAGTGCTTTTCCTGTAATTGCTCCCATAATTTTTCCCGAAGTTGAGTCTGCAAGATGTTGCAGTAATCATTTAATCAGTAACAACACATTTTTGTATTCCTACTACAAGATTAAATTAGTATAGTTTACATCTAGAGAAATCACTGACTCATCAAACCAAAATAAATATTGTAGTCTAATTAAATCTCTTCTGATTTTATATCATATAAAAATTCTCAAAATAAGGTCAGGATTTTCCATGTTAATTATAAATAAGCGACTGTTTCTAGCAATTAAATTATAGCTAAACTTAACTCACAGGGAAAAAAAAATGAAGTTAGACAAAATATCTTTAACACTATTTACAGTGATAACTTAATTTGCCTGGTTCTGGAACAATTAAGTTGTTCTCATTGTCTTACGACAGGGCTCTGATGTCTTAGCAAGAGCTTACCAAGACCTAAAAATAGGCCAAGATATTTTTCAAACAGCAACACAAGACGTTTAAAAAACTGTGTAAACAATAAATCATGAATGAAAAATTTCTGAAAAATGAAAATGTATTCACTTAATTTGAAAATATATTTTACTCTTTGTCAAATTTTTTTCTATACATATTTGTTCAAAGTTTGATGACTTTTTGCCTCTTGCATTGATTCAGTTTCCTCTAGTAGTATCAAAAAAACCACAAAACAACAGTCTTGAAGATAATGTTCAAAATATCCATACAGTTAGTTTTTAATCACAGGAAAGATTTTAAATTAGGAACCTGTCAACTATAGGCTACTTGAACTTCCCTGAAAACTTTCCCTCTAACTGAAAAATCACTGAATTTCCCATACTTGGGATGACTGGGTTTTTTTACCACCACTTATGAAATACAACCTCTTTGAACCATTTTCAGCCAAAACAGAGATTAAAACAGATAGATCAAAAAACCTGTATGACTTCTTGTGTACATTGGAGTTCTATCTAGTAAGGACTCCATGCTGAAAAAGTCCTGAGGAATAGTTAAATGTATTGTGCCTTCATGCCTTGGCAAACAGAAATTGAATAAACAAGTGGAGGTATTTCATAAATTGAAGATCAGCCATAATTTCTTGGACATAATGAAACAGCCTTTCCAGTTAGGAAAACTATAAATTTTCTGAAAAATAGTCTTTACTTCCATCTTTTAAACATTTTTACTACATAAGCCATATATACCTATGACTACGATTATATAGTCACATGTCAGCTTATCTAATGTGTTGACTTGATCTTGGCTAGCAATCAGCTGCCCACCCAGCTGCTCTGCCACTCCGTCTCCTCAACAGGACAGAGTGAGAAAATAAAATGAAAAAAAAGTTAATGGGGCAAGAAAAAGGCAGGGAAATTAGTTATCAACATCACAAGCGAAATAGATCTGACATGAAAGAAAATTAACTTAATTTGTTGGTAATTAAAGCAGATTTGGACAGTGAGTAACAGAGGAAAAAGATGAAAATTAGAACTTCCCCTGTCCCTTTTTCCCAAGTTCAATTCCAGTCCTTCACCCCAGCACCTCTTTCTCCTCACCATTTGCCCCTGTCCACATACTCAGATCATCACCGGGTATGGGATGTTACAGCCTGTCCATAACAGTTCCTCTCTGCTTTTCCTCTTTCCTGCTTTTCCCCCTCTCCCCAGGCTGCAGCCCTGCATGAACCACTCCAGTGTGAGTCCTCTCCACCAGGCTGCAGTCCTTCAGGAAAAAATCTGCTTTACTATGGGTTGTCCACAGGCTGCAGTGTGGATGTCCGCTCTGGTGTGGTCCTCTCCACAAACTGCAGGGAACTGCCTTCTCCACTGTGGTCTTGTTGGTGGCCTACAGGTGAATCTCTGCTCCAGCTCCTGCAGCACATCTCTTTTGCCCTCATCCTTGTCTGACCCAGGTGATCATGCTGTTATTTCTCACCGTTTCAGGGGTGTTTGTTTGTTTGTTTTTTCTCCTCTTCTGCTTGTCCAGTATATTTCCAGTATATATATTTTCTCGGAGGCACCACCAGCCTTTCTGATGGGCTCAAGTGTGCCCTGGGGTAGGTCCATGGGGACTGTCTGGAAGCAGCTGTATCCCACGTGGGACAGCCCTGGCCTCCCCTCACAGACACCTCCCTTCCAAGACTCTGCTATGGACACCCAATATATGTCAAAGGTTCTAGAAATTGAACTGCCACAACTCTTCAAAGATTTTGGTGTTAATTTTGATCCAACTGAATATTCTATGCATCACTTTCACCACCTTATAGGAAAAAACTTTCAGGACACAAAACTTGTAGGATTTATTTGTCTTGATCACAAGGAAGAGTTGTTATTTAGTCTTTGCACTACTAATATTGTCTGTGATTACTGTCATCAAGACATAGTTTTCCCTTGGTATTTGAATAGGTTCATATGAACTATTTAAATTTAAAAAAATCCCCCACACCCAGAATTGATTTTTTTTTTTTTTGATAGAAGCGTAATTTGTTCATAAATCTAAATGTGAGAAGTTCTGAGCAACCAGTACTTAGTAGTAACCATTGCTTAGTAGGAGTGATAAGTACCAAACTCCAAGTGACCGGGGCCACTTGGTTTGTTCAGCATGGAGGAGACTGAGAGGAGACTTAATTGTGGTCTTCAACATCCTCACGAGGAGAAGCAGAGGGACCATTACTGATCTCTTCACTCTTGCGACCAGTGAAAGGATTCAAAGAAATGGCATGAAGCTGAGTCAAGGGTGGTTTAGGCTGGATAGCAAAAGAAGGTTTTTCACCTAGAAGGTGGTTGAGCACTGGAACAGGCTCCCCAGGGAAGTGGTCACAGCACGAAACCTGACAGAGTTCATGAAGTGTTTGGACAATGCTCTCAGGCACATGGTGTGAGTCTTGGGGTGTCCTCTGCAGGGGCCAGAGTTGGACTTGATGATCCTGATAGGTCCCTTCCAACTCAATATAACTGTGATTCTGTGAATCTGTCTTTAACCATTTCACCAGAACATATATCTTTAAACCTTGCTTGTTTGGAAATAGGAATGGGTTTGGTTTAGTTGTACCAGTAGTCCTACTCAAGAACTTTTTCATTGGTCTTCAGTATTTTGAAATAGCTTTGCTAGGATTTTTCCTATTCCTAGCTCAATGAGCTGCACGTTGTTTCTAGTCGTGTATCAATGCCTGACTGTTTAACACACATGCACTCAACCGGTAGGCCCAATAATCTGCATGTGTAAAGTCCTAAGAGTTCCTTCTTCCTCCTCCTTGAACAGTGGCAGCCTCAGAAAAGGTATTTATGAAGAAGATATGTAGCATGACTGATATTCACGGTTTTATGTTAAACATGATCTTATGATATATATATGTAAAATGTCAATTTATGACATGCACCATAGTGAGCAGAAACCAAACAATATATATTTCAATTCCTATTTGATCATAAATAATAATATATAAAGATAATATAAGATTTGCTTTCTGAGACTAATTCCTTACTATAATCATGCTCATAATATTAGACTTTCACCTGTAATGGCTGAGACATTGCTTTATCTACTGCACCAATACAGAGTATTTTTGTTTGCCCATTGAAAACCTTGGCAAACCTGTCAAGCACTCAAACCCGTGACCTGCCAATATTAAATTTATTTCCGTAATCTTAGCTCATCCTGTGAGTAATTTTACATGGCAAGAGGTTTCCCATAATATTATATGACATGATATGACATATCATGCTAGCAAACATGCAGTAGTATTTCTGTGCCTCTGTATATTGTAAATACTTATACCCTGTGGTGAATCAAATTCACTGCCTGTGTTAAAAACTGCAGAATTTCCACTATGTCCACTAATTCATAATTGGTGTTATATACTGGGTTCCATTTAAAAAAGTTTAAACTCCAACAAAAAGTTGTGTTAAAGTCAGTAAGAAAAATATCTTGCATCAGTCAAAATCCTCTCTGAATTTTCAGTCTTCTTTTGCTGGTGAGACATGTCTGAAATGCTGAGCACAATCTTGACTTATATATACAACAGATTTGAAATTCAGAACGGATGTAGTGAAAAACTTCTCAAATCTGTAGGGAAATGGAGATCCTTTGTTAAGAGAAGAGGAGAGGTGATATTGTGATATTGTTGTCTATTGAAATTTGTAGTGGTAGGAAAGAATGATTTGAAAAGGAAATAAAGTTAAGGTCATTTTAACTAAGGGTGTAAAAAATCTAATAGATATCGACTACACATGAATAAGTTTATACTTACTAACACAAGTGTGCTCTAGGCATAGCTAAGAAATATCTTTATCAATTCTTCTGCCAACAGCCTTTCCAAAGGCTTTATCTTTCTCTCATTAATTTCTTCAAAGCTATTCTTCAGATTTTTGTCTACATAGCTTTTATAATTTCTGACTGTTATTTTGTTTTTTCCTCTTTCTCCATGGTTTGCCTCATCTCTGTATTATATTTTTTTATGGAACAGCCGTGCACTGCTTAGCATTGCCTAAGATTAGGGTGAAAATTTTATACTATTTTTGAACACAAGCAGTGACATTCTGTAGAAAGTTATGTTATTATAGTGTGGTGGAAAACTTTCTTATGTATGCATGAAAATGTATATAATCTCCATGGCTGCCTCTGGGCTTACCTATGAATATATGAGAATTCCTTTATCTTCTATCAAATTTTAATATAGCCCAAATATTTCCTTTCACTTTATTATATCTCCATAAGGTAATACTAATTCCCATCATCACTTAACATCAAGACTTCTCTTTAACTGTCCATGTTTTCGGCAAACACGGTGTATCTCTTAGATTTAAATATGATGTATAAAAGGCTAATTTCCTAAATCAAATTACAAGCTAATGCTGTATTTTTTTATTGTCAAATAATTCAAATTTTTAGTATGTCTGTGAAATTATGTATTTGTTTACATCAATATTAGTCTGATAAAAAAGGGTGTAAAAGAGGAAGGGTTTTGTTTTGTTTTTCTCAGTTAAAGAAACTGTAGCAAAACTATCAGTTTGCTTGCTTCCAAACTGTGTTACAGTGGGAGCCTGTGCTGGGTTCCAGGTCCTACTGGTCAGGTTATGGGTGCTTCCAGCTTGAGGTTAGAGTTGTTATTTAAAAGAGGTGTGGACAAAGAAAAAAAAGGATAGGCAGATTAAGAAGCTAAGAGTCTCATTTTAAAAAGTTTTTTATATTTTATCCCAGTTTAAACTAGTGTGGTTAATTACAATCTTAAAGTGGCAGGATTTCATATTTTGCTAATAATTTATAATTGAAATAAAATTACTTCTGAACTTCCTAGTGATGAACTACTGTAAGATAAGTAAATCCTTATACACATATAATTAGATTAGAAATTTTGGGCTTGGCATCTGTGCATTTGTACAGCAAATACAATACAGTCGTATAATAGAATCATAATCCTGAATGAGGTACTATTGTAATATATTTATATTAGAAGGCTGATCTAAGTTTTCTTTTACTTCTATAAATATATATTATGATTTCCTTACATACATCTACTACTTAAATACTAAAACTGCTGTGTACAACCTGACAATTTTCACAAGAAGATTTTTACATTGATGGATGAACCCTTATTATTGCTCAACATTTTTTTTAGTGCAACTGGGTCTAAAGGTAACACCTCCCACTTTTGCAACACAGAAACGAGAGCCAAAATAAAATGAAAGAACTGACTTCATTCTAGAGTATGCAATCATTGACAGGAAAACCACAAATCCTTAACATATTTAATTTTGACCTGTAATTGTCAACACAATATAAATACAAACACATGTAAACATATGTAATTATGGATATGTATACACTAAAGATTTAAAAATATTTTTATAAATATTTATATGTATATAAAATTTTAACTGGCTTTTTGGAAAGAGCATTTGATTTATAGAGCATAAAATCACAGAATGGTTTGGGTTGGAAAGGACCTTAAGGACCACCTAGTTCCAATCCTCCTGCCACGGGCAGAGACACCTTCCACTAGACCAGGTTGATCAGAGCCCCTTCCAACCTAGCCTTGAACACTTCCAGGGCTGGGGAATCCACAACTTCTCTGGGCAACCTGTTCCAGTGCCTTGCCACCTTCAGAGGAAATAATTTCTTCCTCATATGTAACCTAAAGCTATCCTCTTTCAACTTAAGGCCATTCCCCCTTGTCCTCTCACTCACTACATGCCCTGGTGAAAAATCCCTCTCCAGCTTTCTTGTAGGTGCCTTTTGTACTGGAAGACTGCTGAAAGGTGTTCCCAGAGCCTTCTCTTCTCCAGACTGAACAGCCCCAGGTCTCTATTTGTCTGCTTAGGAGAGGCCCCAGCTCTCTGATCATCTTTGTGGCCCTTCTGTACACTTGGTCCAATAGGTCCATGTACGTCTTATTTCGGGGGGCCCAGAGCTGGACACAGTATCCCATGTGGGGTCTCATGAGAGTAGGGAGGCAGAATCCCCTCCCTCGACCTGCTAGCCATGCTTCTTTTGATGCAGCCCAGGATATGGTTGGCTTTCTGGGCTGCGAGTGCACATCACTGTAGCACGCTCTGTTTTAAATCACCTACAAAAAATTTTCTATAAATTTGACTTCTACTTCCACAGGCTTCCTTTCCATTATTTCAATCAAAAAGTTCTCAAGGATAATTGAACAACATCTTTAGTAATCCTGTAGTTCTGCTTTGAAGATATGAGTCAAGTTATTCTGTTGAAGATATCTTCCTCAGAAGATAGGCACATGGCTTACTTCTTTGTATGGGAGCAAAGGTGCTAAATCATGCTTTGAAATTCAATTGCTATATATTAAAATGTTATTTTTTGTTCTAAATTATTTTAGTATTTATATTTTAAGTTATTTGACACATTACTTCATCACTTTGACTTTTCTAGTAGAGTTGTTCACCACCGGTAATTGTCCTACATTTCAGAACAAAACTGACTATCAAATTAGAAAATGAAAGCAACTTCTCCAGTATCTCATCTGTGCTTGAGATCAATTCCAGTCTTCTGTCTGCCTGGATGTAATTTTGGCTGTTACAGAAATGTACCTTTTACAAATGCACCCACACTACTAAATCGGCCATGCTAATCCTACTGCTGTGTTTACAGCTTGGCTATTTTAAAGCCATTTCCAAACTTATGAACAATTACTTTTTACCTTCTTTTCTACTACAGACTAGTACTGAGACAAGAAGAGATAGCCACAGAATCTCTTGAAAAATAATGGCAAATACTGTTGCTTCCTTATTTTAAACAAATCCAAATCCCCTTTTATGTTAATAATTATTTATATAGGTATTAAAATGTTTAATCAATACATTTATTGTTATGTAATCATAAATAAGTTACTTTTAACAAGTTATAAAATGTATTACATGAGCTATTTTTTCAAATATTCTTTACTGGTTGTCATTAGTAATGCTTCTTTATTTTATGGTTTTACTGGTTCTGCTGGTTTATACATGTTTTTCTTTGAATCAATATGAAGCTAACTGACACAGACTTAGCCTATTTCTTGCATTTCCTTTCAAAATATTGGAAAACCCTTCTCTCTTTTTTTTCCCTAGTCCTCTGGAAGCTTCCTCAGAATTCTGAGACTGATTTGTGATAATGATTAATTGATAATTGAGATTAATTATTTAGAAGAATCCTCAAAAAAAATCTCAAAAAATTTCCTTAAGTAAAAGCTGCTGAATCCTGATAATTACTAAAATTTAAATTCAACAACTGTCATCTAACATAGTTCTAACAGATGGAACAGAAAGAATTTTCTTGGCATGCTAAATTAAAGTTACGTAATTTTGCTTCCAACAATAGTAACATGCAGAAAGTGTAGGTCTTTTATATCTTATACAGACAGTTCTCACTTTTTGGGGGGTTTTCTAATTAAAATATTTCCTATGTGGCACTTTTAAAATTTGTTTCATCCTGGTATACTGAAATTTTTTGTCGCATTGTCAGAAAGAGGAAGGTAAGCATCAAAAATCTTTTTTTCCTTTTTATGTACTTTGGTTGTATGTGTAAAAGTGTTGCCAGTAGGGAGGCCACAGGGATTGCCCCGTGTTGGATTGGCTGATTCCAGCCAGCCCCTACAGACCCACCACAGCGCATCACTAAGCCCATCAGCCAAGCTGGTAGAGCTTCTGCTAAAAGATGTTTNTTTCCTATGTGGCACTTTTAAAATTTGTTTCATCCTGGTATACTGAAATTTTTTGTCGCATTGTCAGAAAGAGGAAGGTAAGCATCAAAAATCTTTTTTTCCTTTTTATGTACTTTGGTTGTATGTGTAAAAGTGTTGCCAGTAGGGAGGCCACAGAGATTGCTCCGTGTTGGATTGGCTGATTCCAGCCAGCCCCTACAGACCCACCACAGCACATCACTAAGCCCATCAGCCAAACTGGTAGAGCTTCGGCTACAAGACATTAAAGAGAGGGCAGAACTATTGCACTCTTGGAGGAGTGAGGTGGAGGGACTGGGGAAGCGAGAAACTGTAGACGGGATACCAAGGTCAGGGAGGTGGAAGAGGGAGAAGAGCAAGAAGAAGGGAGGAGGAAGCGGGGGAGGGAGGAATCTATGCTGTTTGCATAGATTTCAAGGTCTTGACTGAGGCAGTACCAGTATATGCTTTTTGTTTTCCAATATTAGTGAAAAAATAAAATGTATTAAGTTTAAAGGTTGGATTATTAAAATGCAGTTTTCAGAGAAAAGAACACAACTCTAAAATTTTTGAGAAAATAGAATCCCGAGATACTGGGATCTTCAGATACATTACTTGCAACTCCTTCATATTAATTTAAAATACAGTAAGGAATCTGTATTACTCTACCACAGTAATAGCAAAAGTAGAAACTATAGTCATGAAGTTGAGTAAAAAATTAGCCCCTTTCAGATAGTCTTAAAAAATACTTTTCCTACATTTTTCATTTTAAATGTGAGCTACAAAAGTGTAAAATTCTGAATAGCTAATAGACTGTATGCCACTAGCCCAATTCAAAGACATGAGAAATCGCAATCAGTAGTAAATAAATAAATGGGAATATGATGTTTATTTTCCAAATAAATCATGGATTACTATGTGCATGATACAAATTTCAAATATTTATTTAGTTTTTTCTTAATGAAGATAAAGTATAGAATGTGAACTATATAAAAAACAGTAAACAAAAAGAATGCAATTCCTATGCATTAAATGCAAATAAAATATAAATAAATAGTATTTTTAAAATAGGACTATATAAATTACAATATAAACAAGACCTAGTTATGAAAGTAGGAATTTCATAGTTTTAAAAAAATGTTTTAGATTTAAGGTGGGATGGAGCTATCCAGAACTGACATTAAAAATTATGAAAAGCCTAGAATTTAAGCTGGTAATAAACCTGGGAACTTAACCTAGCAATTTTGGTGCAACTCCAAGTTTGCACTGGATTAAATAAAAAGTTTTAATAAGAAAAGGACAAAGACATAGCAGAACCAGACAGTGTTGAGTAATTTAATAATATACAGCAAATTAATTACTTATAAAACTACTCCATAGGACTCCATGACTTGATAAAAATGTGGACCCCTGGAAGAGAGGTGAATCATCAAATAGTGCATAGACACAGAATGTACCATGACTGTAAAGGTTTCTGTTTAAAAGAAGAGGAAGGAAGGGATCTGCGCAATGCAAATGAAAGGCCTGTGCAGAGGAGGGGCAGAAAATAATGAGGAAGCCAATGACATTTGCAAGCTTGAGCAGTTTCAAGGGCCAAGTCTCTCCCTGAAGTCTGAAGGAATGAACAGGAAAGGAATTACTCAAGTGCATGTGTGTGCACACGCAGACATGAATATATTTCTCTATGATTTGAGGAAGAATTCCGTGTTTGAATTTTGCAATTAAATCTTACTATATGTTAATCATAATGTAGATAGCATACAAAAATTATCCATATCTAAGCAGAACTATAAGTTGACACCTGTGATTTATTATTGAGTAGGATTTTTTGCAATGCTTACGGTTCTTTATAACTTTTTTAATAACCTTTTTTTAGTTCCCTCCACTCACACAAAACTACATATAGACTTAAAGATACCTTGGAAGGAAATTTTGTCAAAAGAATTGGTAAAAGCATAAGGAAACTATTAGATGTAGTTTTCAGTAATTTAAATTTCTAATATTTGATTTTTAAATGATGAAACATCCAATAACCCAAATGACCCTACACAAACATATACATGGAATAAATTATTTCAAATGAAAGCACAAAATTATTTGTTCAGCTGGTCTAGTGGCTGGAAGGTTAGGAACAAAAGCTATTATTGTTCAGTGTATTTTTTCACAGGAAATAGACAGTGGCAAACATACAGTAGTTCAACACATGAGATCAGAGACACAGTTTTTATAGCAAATCAAAACCAGATGTTGGAGGGACTCAAGACCTTTACAGAAATTATTACTTATGTTTGCCTTTGAAAGCAAAGAAAGTTTACAGAGAGTCATGTACCTGATTAAGAAAAAGACAGGTTACAAAAGCTATTCATCCAAGGAAAAATATTTGCCATACAGACTGTTATATAGCAGTTAGTTATGTACATAGGATTTGAATTTTACTTTCATTTGGTTTTTGAATGAGTATGCTAACTTCTTCATACTACTAAACAACTTTAGAAATAAGAAAAAGGTTAAATATTTTTAAACTGAAGGCCAGAATTGTGCAGTAAGCCCTTGGAGTTTAAGTTCCATCATTAATGGATACAGAATTAGGCATTAAAGAATACTTTTATTTCAAGATTTATCAGAGGAAAAATTAAATGTATGGTACTATATAGGTACCATATATAGCTTTTCATGTAGCATAAAGTCTTTCTCTAGTTAAATATTAATGATTTGAGATCACTGGATGCTAACTGATTTAACAGGAATTTGATGGAATAGTCAAAAATAAGGTCTCGGTGCTGCATTCCTGCAGGTTTCTTACAAATAGGCAGTTAGGTAGAGAAAAAGAGAGCAAGACCATAGCATGTCAGACACCCAGGTTTATCTGGCATAGGGTACAGGTCTATGGGAAATTAATCATTACTTCTAGCACTTCCTAAACTATTTGTTTTCTCGGCTTGTTCAGACCCTCTTATGCAGACATTGGGCTAACTTTTCCTAGCAAAGGCTTCGTTTCCTAGCAAGGATTTTGATTTTTTTTTCTGAATCCTTTTTTCACAAGGATGGGCTTAAATGGGTTTAAGAAATTTAGGTACTCATCTTAATTTTAGTCCTTTTTAGACCATTACCTCAAGAGCTTTAGAGTCTTGAAATTCTGGAGTTGGGTAATCTTGCTATGTTGGAGAGATGTCTGCAGGTAACATGTGACGAGTAAAAAGCACTGCAAGAGATTATAACATCACAGAAATTGTTGGAGATGTAGTCATCATCAAACAGACGTTTGTGCCATTTTATTTTAACTCATAATTTGAAATCTGTTAGGCTTTTTAAAGCTTCACGTGCATTAAAGATATAAATTAAATGCATTACAAATAAAATGACAATCATCTTAATATAATACCAATAATTAAATGAAATTATATTACTTAGGTCTCAAAGAATATTTGTAAGCAATCAGAAAAAAATAACCTGAACCTCAAGTTTCTTAAAGGTTGCTTAGTAGAACTTCATCGTGTTAAATACAATTCCAAGTGGAATTTCTCTGAGCAGAATTTGTGGAATTTGCTTTACCCAATACCCACTTGCAGGCGCAATCTGGTGTAAACTCTAACAGAGAAAAGGAATGTCTTTACGTCTTCCCAACAAAGTTTCAAGTATGGAGTTTGAGTTTAAACTGAAAAGAAATATATAAGCCTATGTAAAATTCAGATATTAACAAAAACAGGAAAATGTGGACTAGACTCTACTAAACAAATCAACTAGACTGGCCTTTGTCTTCTATGGTTATGCTTAGACAATAAGTGCTATTGGTAACATTTTATCCTCTCTGATTAAATACTTATAGTTGTGTAAATATGCAAACACGGGCTTTTTAATTACATCAAATGCTTAAACATTTGATAGCAATAAATTCCCATTATATTATAGTTTTTAAAATCCTTACTGAATTTCCATACGAAAAAATAATGTCATGAATTTGTATTCAGTTAAAGTTCATTTATGGCATTCTGCAGTTTGATCTACACTCTGCACTGTGCGTAATAAGGCAGTAACTGTAATGTACCTTATCTTACTAGATAATTTCAACTTGTTTTTCTCAACCAGCTTTTTGAAAATTTTCTTGCAGTGATTGTCTGCTTAAATATAGAGGTTGAAACTGAAGACATTGATTTACATTGATCTGGGAAGATATTACTTGTATACAAAGGTGTGTGTAATACCACCCACTGCAAAATGTTCTTGGATCTACACATTTTCCTTCTTCTTACATTGTTATACTGTATATGAATGAAATAGATAATGTTAGAATTCGTGGGATGAGCTAATAATGTAATATTCCATTGAAATTTAATGGAAACATTGCACAGTTGTCTTTAAATGCTTCTGCACACATTTATGAAGGATTCAGCATAGGCTGATACTGGAGGCAATGTTCTGAATGAACCCAGTACTTATCCAAATCTTTTGATCTTGATGTAGATACAAATGAGCAAATGTAAGAAAAGAGAAATTTTTTCTGTCTGCCTTCTACTAGGAAGGTGTAAACATCACAAGTTAAGCTACAATGATAAATAGTGTTTCTAATTGGCATCCTTGCTGATCATTTCAAAGAGATAAATGATCAAAGAAACTGGGCTACCCTCCTGTACCTAGACATGAATCTTCCAGCTCAGGATAAATGTAGTTTCATGGTGATTGTTTTGCAATGTGGCTATACAGAACTGGAAAATGCTGCTTACTGTTACTCTTCATCTTATAATATATTAGGGAAATAAATACGTAATGGCCAACCTTAAAGTAAAGAAACCAAAAATTCTACCATCTCTGTCAGTGGAGTAGAGCAACAATTAATTTTATGGATATTATGTTAAGTATGGAAAGTCTGCAAATGAGGTAATAAGGATGTGTTACATCAAGAATCCTTATAAGACATCCATAAAGCTCTGGGGTGATTTTCAAGACACTTTGAAAACTAAATTTAACAACAGCGAAATTCAGAGGATACTGGAATGTAAAAAAAGATGTAAATGTAATCTTAACTAGTAAAATAAGGTATATTATCTGCATTAGAAGATAAAATGCCAGCAGGTGTAGTTCACAAGCTCATGTGTACTTTTGTCTGTTTAAGGATAAACCAAGATTAAGGGTGGTATTGCAGAAGAAACTGTTCTCTTGAAAATGGATTGGTTTGGTACATATTGCTTATTTTGCCTCTACTAGCCAAAAGGATTATGAGTGAGCATGAGGCAAACATTTTGGACATTTCCTTGTTATCCTTACATTATATTGGTGATAAAATGGCATTACACTTACATATATTTTTAATGAGCAATCATATACTATTTTATATAATAATTTTCAAATTTCTGTTAGACTGGGCAAAGCATTGCCCTTATGCTTAGAACAGTGAAAGTTTGCACAGCAAAATGACCTTGAGTTTACCTAGGTCAGCACTGTGTGAATTCAGGTAAGTGGTAGGTACTGCTAAGGGTTAACGGGGCTGTACAGGAATGAGGGTAGCATCTGATGAACAGTGGATGCAGAAGCAGAGAATTTCTGCCTCTATTTCTTTCCTCTGACCGACAATACCACAAATGGAGTCACCAGAGCTCTCCTCCCTACCCCTCTACTGTTTTCTTTGTTTCACAGGAATGATCCACATTTGTCGTTACCCTTCTCCTATAGCGCCCCATCCTTTTGATAGTAAAAGTCAGCTTTGACTATACTTCTGGGGAACCCAAACCAACTATTTTCATGAGTACTAGAAGGACAAATAAAATCAAAAGAAAATTGCTTCTGTAATAGTTAATAGGGTTTGTTCAGATAGCATTGAAGGTATTAAAAATAAATATTTTTTAAATTTTTTTTTAAAAAGTATGGGAAACAACAGATAAAGTTAAAAACTGCTAATTGTTTATCACGTTACTGTGATGCTGTTTATACTTGTAGTGTATTAAGAGGCGTAGTAGTGCATGAACATCAATTTAATTTTATATTTCCTGGTATTGCAGCATAACATAGAAAAGTCATTCTCTCACACTAACACGTGTTATACTGTTTCATGGAATTTCAGGATTCAGTCATATTGAGTTCTGCTGTGAAGGTACATCTTCTCAGCTCTAGATATCCATGATCTCTCTAAAAATAAAAATTAAAAATGCAACACTTGAATTGATCATAAAAGCCAAAAGATATTATCATAAATTTATATTTGCAAGTCCTCTGCATATACACTCATCCCCACATGTTATCCAGTTAAACATTTTTCCAATAGACACTGCACAAAACTCTCCAAGGCCTCTTTTGACTTTAACGAATTTTAGATCAGTTCTGATAATGCCATATGTCCTTAAAATCTTACAGTAGTGGCAGTCTCCACAAACAATTTTCTTACATTACAGAAGCATATTTTGCTGCATATGTTGTATAAATTTATCTTCTATCATTTATATTTGTATTTTAAAAAAATATATTAAATTCTACTAGCTTTGAGATGCTACACTTCTAGCTTTTTTAATAAATACCTATGCTGGGAGAGAACTGCACTTCAATAACCTATGTAAACATATTGCATATTATTAGATCTTAAAATTACATGTTTGACAGATAGCACACAGTTTCTCAAGGGTATTATTGCAATCTGTGAGACTTATTAACTGTGATTTCATGGGCAATGACAAAAGATAATAAAAAAAAGCATCTGTTCTTTAAGTCAAAGCATTTGTCCATAGATAATAAAAAGTCGTAATTTCCATAGATGACTGAGAAAAAAAATAAGATTTGTCACCTTTATCTGGTTCCACTCATCTGATCAAAAAGACACAGTAAACCAAAAATTTTTGCATTTCAAATGTTTATAAATTTGGGATTCCATATAGCAATCTTTTTGGACTTGACTAAAAGCCAGTTAAGGTCCTGGGAGTGCAGAGTATGTCTGTAAAAAAAAAGATAAAGAAGAAAACCTACAGAAATTTTCAGTCAGAAACACAGGAGGTGGGCAAAATGTACAGCAATACCAGATGCTCTTGGCTTAGACTCTTGGATGTTGTGGATCCAAACAGTTTTCCTAGACCATATATATTTTCCTGCTAATGTGAGCATATTCTATGCTCTCGTAGAAGCTGCTGCTGGTTTAGGTTTTTCTTCACCCCTTCTCTCCCTCTCCCCAGTCAGTACAGCGATTTGTGCTTCTTCATTAATGTGGGGATTCTAGATGATGTTTCTTTCACTGACTGAAATACTTCAGCAGCTTCTTATACCTGTTATTTTTAGTGACCCAGAAGCTGAGCTATAATGGAAAAGTTAAGCAAAGGGTCCATCCTGAACAGTTCATAGTCCCATGTCTTCCTGAAATAAATCAATTTTTGCTTGCAGAAGTTCTTTTATTTTTTTAAAACATTTTGAGAATTATAGCAAAGATTTGAGTAAGTTTTGCTGGAATTAAATAACCATTCAGAATTACCCTCTCACAAATCAGAAGAGGAGCTTTACCATTCTGTCCTCCATGAGAGTTTATTGGTTCATAGCCAAGGATGAGAGATTGGAGAAGTTGGTTTGAGTTTCTTGAGTGAAAAGAAGGAATTAAATCTGTTTCTTGCAATGTAGAAGAATGATCTCAAAACTGGATAGTTATTTGTTTTAAATACAACAAAATGAACAAACTAATGAAGAAAACGCGAATACTAAAATGGCTTTTCATGAAACCATAGTTTGTGGAGTTGTAGTCCCTGTACAAGAAAGTTAAATCTACATTATAATCGGTTTGGGAGATTTTCTGAAAACAAGTGTCTCAACATGACATATCTTTTTATGACAGCATCAAGAAAGCATTTGGGCATGGAAAAAAATGAAGGATTTAGCATTTGAAAAATTGGTAAACAACAACTGATTAGCATGATTTTGGTTTCCCATCCAATGGATCCAAAGTACTTCTGCAGCCAGGTAACAGTGTGGTAGCTTTCATTATGTTCCAAGAATAAGTAACATACCGAATAAAATTTAAATCTCTGACTTTTCAGTAAAGTCAACTTGGGTTCTCCAAAACAGTACAATTTTTTTTTTTTCTTTTAGACAATGTACTATATTCATGTTAATACTTCTGTGAATGAGAAAATAATTAGGAAAGGAACAGTAGTCATTCTCAGGGTTTTTTTTCTCTATCATTATCTATGTTAACCCAATGTATCCCCATCAACTTCAGGAAATAAACTTTTTTTTTTTTGTCTTCTTGCATCTTTCTTCTCATGTCACTCTTTTGCTGCCCAGCACTCTCAAGCTTTCTGCAGGGAAGTAGGGAGAGTGACACTTTATACTGAAGCTTGATAAATGAATTCTTTGCCTTCTTGTTTCTTGGTAAGTAGACCATTAAGCTGTATGTCCTTGACTTTCCCTGTTGGTAGGACGAAAAAATATAACAACAAAAGGATTTAACACTGAGTAAATTTTATTTTACTTCCTGTACATGGTTAATAGTATATTTTATATATGATTTCCCTAATATACTACACAACTGGAAATGTGGTAGAATGATTAAAATCTGATATACTTCATGTTTCCACAAGTCTTTTTGAAGTTTGTTGTTTTAACATCTTAAGATTTCATTCCAACTTGCATTACGTGACGACTATAATACTAAGAAAGAAAGAGAAACTCCTCTGAACCAGTTTTTATAATGTGCATCCTTAACTGACAATAAGTAATTGGAAAAGAATTTTTGTATTTGTAAGGTTTGACCTTGACATTGTTTGTGTAGGCCTCCAAAGCAATTATTGTAGAAACTGAGATGGAAAACAATGGCAAAAAGCAGACAGAAATGCTTGAATTAGTGCAAATCACAAACATAGCTGAATGGTATTAGATGACAGTTTGCTTTTAATGAGGGAAGACATGAAGTAATTAAATCTTGACATACAATTATGAAAAATATCAGGTAACAAGCCTACTATGCAATATAAAATAAGAAAAGACATTTTCTGAAAACTTGCCTGATGCTCTGTCATCTGAGACTGTTCTTTATGAGTGCAGGGTGAAGGTCAAGGAGGTATCTCAACTCCATCAATCCTTAGGACAGTTACAAATGACCTTTCACTTTTCATAAGACATTCAATATTCTGAATGGGGGGGATACATTTTTCTGTGTTTAGAAAATAGCAAAATTGAAACCTTTTATAGTGCAGAAGGTGCATTTGTGTTTGCATCTCCTGAACAGCTCATTCATTTTTAAATGTTCATTGACACCAATATCTCATTTACATGAAGTAAACAATTTTAAAATGCTGTATCTGTTTCAACATCTATTTTAACTTTTCATATTTATATTGCATTAATTTTTATGATTTTTTAAATGTGTATTCTATTTTTTCTTCAAGAAATGTTTTAAAATGCTATAGTGCTTACAGATGTATGGCTTTGAATGGCTGCTGTTTCGATTTGATATTGATGCAAATCCAAATGTTACACCATATTTTTGTTTCATATTTACTTTGCAAGGATTAAATCTCAAAGTCTGTTTTCATCTCGATCTCTCAAGGTGTGTATGAAAATTGTGTTGTTAGAACGCATACCACTGGACGCATATTTCTTTGTGACTTACAGGATTCAGCTTTAATCCACAGGAGTTTCTGTGTGTAAAGAGAGCTTGTTCTTCGGTCACATAAACTTTGATCCCAGTGGTACTTGTGTGAAGTAAGAATTGAGGATTTAATTGTTATTATTTTTGTACTGAGTAAAAACGATGTTGTCAAGCTACCATTTCACCTACATTTTGGAAAGCCCTAAATATTTTTTCCCTTTTCCACGTAAATTAATTTATTCCTCCCATTTGTTACACAAAACAAAGGAACTGGAAACTCTAGACAAGAACTGTATGCTGGACCTGTCCAATACGCTGCATGTTATGAGCAGGTAATCCTTTTGCTAACTTCAGTTGTACTTTAGTACATAAATACAGAGAAAATAAAGGAAAAAAATCAAAACCAAATATGTGCAAACGTTACAAAAGAACGACATCTCTTCATTAAAGAAACCAAAAAAACTCCCATTTGAAATAGCGTATGATAATAGATTGAGACAAGTTTTGGAACAGAAATCTAAACTTACATAGGGAGAATGCAGGTGCATATTTTATAGTATCTCAGCCCACTTGCTGTATTTAATCAAAGGTGTTAGAACATATAATACAATTCTATCAGTCTTGAAGAATCTATCACTATTTTTAGCGCTGAAAGTTAGGTTTGCTTTCAACTGAACAAAATTATTTATTTAAATCATACATAATATCTCATTCATGTCCTTTAGAAATTTTATTCAAGGTCTGCCATGGGCAACAATCTGAAATAAAGCATAGGTAATTTTATTGGTTTGAAAAGCTATTCAGAACAGAATTATTAAAACAATTATCAGAATCTCAAATTGGTTAAACCAAAGTGACATTCAATAACATCTCAGTAATTTGTTTTCAAAACTATGTCATGCTACAGACTTCAAAATCTTGTGATTTAGTTTACCTGTGTCTGTCTTGCTTATTTGTTACTTACACTTTACATTGAGGTAGTTTATATACTCAGACTAGTGTAAATCACAAGTTAGCACAGTTTGAGAAAGACTTCTTTCTCTCTCTCTCTCTCATTTTCTTCATAGGTAAGCTCTGAAATGGAAAAATAGGAAGAAGCATTTCAGAACATTTTAGGGAAGCACTCCTGGGCAAATATTGTCCAGTATGTGCTCTTCTGTGTATAAAACACCATTAGCATGAGCTTGCCTCTGCGGAATTTCAGCAAAATGAAATCAAACAGAATTATAGTTCCCATGAATAGATGTTTGTAAATGTTTCCTAAGACTACTTAATTATGCTGAGACATAATGAGCATATATGTGGCAAAAATGTTGAAAATGGCTATTTAAAAAAGTTCAGAAAACTTCCCTTAATTGTGATGAGGTACATTCAGTTTCAAAGTAGTTGCAGAGCCAACTTCCCCTCATGAGAAAATTGCAGACCGCGCTGAGGTCTCCTCTTCTCCAGGCTGGACAGGCCAAGTGACCTCAGCCACATGGCTTCCCCTCAAGGCCCTTCACCATCCTTGTGGCCCTCCTTTGGACACTTTCTAACAGCTGTACATCTTTCTCATATTGTGGCACCCAAAACAGGACTCGAGGTGAGGCCGATCCAATACAGAGCAGAGTGGGACAATCCCCTCCCTTGCCTGGCTGGCGATGCTGTGCCTGATGCCCCCCAGGACACGCTTGGCCCTCCTGGCTGCCAGGGCACTGCTGACTCAGATTCAACTTGCCATCGACCAGGACCCCCAGGCCCCTTTCCACGGCACTGCTCTCCAGCATCTCATTTCTCAATCTGCCCATACATCCAGGGTTGCCCCATCCCAGGCACTTTTCCTTGTTGAACTTCATATGGTAGGTGAATCCCCAGCCTCTAATAAACCCTTTTCCCCCCACATCTTTTAAAGGATTATGCGTATGTCTTGCCTGGAATTCAAAAAGTTGTTTAAATTCGTTCTTTCTTAAAATGGTAAAAGTCTTTATTTTAACACAGGGCTTCTGAAAGTACTTCTGTTTGAAACTTCTGATCTGTTTTCCTGAGAAGTATCACACTAGTGTGTGTCCTCTAATTTGATACTAGCAAGTACAAAAACTAATGTATGATACGGTTAGTCTCTCTCTTAGGTTAATGTGTGTATAAGCTACATTTTAAAGCAAATTGGGAAAAATAAAGTTGACCCATGCAAGATATTCCTTTTTCTCTTAAACTGTTATTAATTTGAGTTTGTGAATGTTAATTAGGCACTCAGTCCAAAACTGCACCTTAATGAACCTGGTAAATTTAAATTGTTGTCAAAGGCTCAGTAGATAGCCACTGAGTTCCTGCCAATCTTTCCTTACATGTAGGCTAGCATAGTGGAAATATAGACACAGCACATGAATTTTTTATCCTGTTAAGACCTCTGTCTTCTTGGTTTGAAACTAAAGCTCAAGCTGTGACATTGGGAAGGAAAAGGCCAAAAGTGAAAAAAAAATCAAGTTGACTAATACCCAATGAAATAAAATTTACTTAAGCATATTCATAGCTCACATTATAGCTCAAAACCATACTCACCTGCAAAAGCGGTTACTTCTAGACAGGCCATGCACATTGAAATAATACACTATCCTCTTAAAAAAAAACTCAAAAAAACAAACCAGCAAAAACAAAAGAAATTAAACATAGAAAAAAATGGCAACATTATTGTGGAGATTTTACATTAACAAAAATAGGAAACTCAGTTTGTGTTCCCAGAACAACCATTATTCAGTCACAATGCAAATATACGAAAATACAGTGAAGTTAATACTGCACAGTATATGGCATAGAAATACAATATAATATGTACAGAAAGTGCAAAGCAGCAGAATTACAGTTGCTGTGGGAACCATACTTGGAATTTAATGACATTTGTTTGTGTCATATCTCAATCATAATGTTGCATTAACGTAGTCATTTGCATTTAATTCTATATTACATTCCCAGTTTAGAAGAACACATTTGCAGTTGCTCATGTCTCTGCTTCCAGCAATGATTCAAAATTATATACTTTCTAAGATTATTTTGACAGAATTATATATAACTTCATGATGGAGCATCTCATTAGCCTGGCAAGAGACCTTGAAGCAGGAAGTAGTCTGTGAAAGGGTTTGGTATTGGCAACTAAAAATCTTGTTTTTAAAGATCTTTTATTAACTACACTATTATGCTATAACACCTGCACTTTCATGGATGAATATTTTTGTTATGAGACATGGAGTGCTTAATTATTTCTTGATGACCACAGCTTCAGTGTAAGTGGTCTGAACTTGTAAGAAAATAGCATGCATATTCCAGCTTAGATTCAATTTGTGCTTTATTTTTTTTGAGAACATAAGGCGTCAGGCTGGGAAGAAGATACAGTCAATTAGGACAGAGGTCCGTAAGCTTCTGTCATCTCTTCTACTACAGAAAAGCACTGATGAGAACCAGGTAGGACAGCTACTAGTCAGGGTAAGGAGAACAGTGCATGGAAGTAATGAAGTAGAGCAGAGAATGAACATTTTGTTTGAAAACAGTCTAATCGGCAACATGGCCAACAAAAGAAAATCATATATAGTAGGTATAAAAAATTCAATAATACTGTAAAGTGAATATGAACAGTATATGGTACTGTTGCTTGAATGGAGATGTCCCTTAGGTAATCTATGCTTAGTCCAAGACACTTTTCTTCTAGCAACTAAACAAGGAAAGCAGGTGCACTCTTCATATCTCTCTTATGAAGAACCATCCCTGACATGAGGATACTTATTATGAGAGTAAAGGTAAAACAATGACCCCTAAAAGAAGTGAAAGAAATTCTAATCAGTTTCACCAGGAGAAGGACTTCACCTTGAAAATTCCGCCTAAGTTTCTTTTAAACAAGCTCTAGAATTTTTATTGAGTATACAGAGGACTGACAGGATCTCAACCTACCCATTTATTTTAAAAGATTGCAAGGATTGAAGCATGTTTCCAGGGTAAAAGACAGCAGAGGGTGTGAGACCAAAGGAAATATACATTATTCTTGAGCACAAAGGCAAGGCAGTATCATGGAAATCTCCTAAATTCTTTTCAAGGTTGTGACGATATTGTGTTATGAAAATTCCACCAAAACTCAAACAAAATTATTGGGGCCTGTTGAGATAATTGCAACCCCAGCACGAAGCTGCTGACTTCAAATTCAAGCCATATTCAAGGTCCTTTCATTGTGAAAAAAATCCTCTCTTCTACCACTTGCCTGCATGTGGTCACTGAAGGGATTTGGAATTTAACTTTAGGTTCCCCACTCTCTGCCCCCCACATTTATTTACCAAACACAAATCCTTGGATGTCATTTCACAACATAATAGTCTTCATTTATTTATGTTTATCTATTTTGAGAATGTCAAGAACAACAAGCTTTCCTACTTTACAGAGGAATTAATTTATTTCTAAGTCATATCTTCTTTTCTTTGAAGGGTTTAATTAATTTATTTATTTAATAAGAAACCTTATAACATTTCTTCCTGTCCTCTTACTACAATTCAAGTTATTACTGCATTTTTGCTCTTGTTGGAGCTGTAGGGTTTACTTTACTCTGTTGGAATGCTTATCTAAAAGAAAAAGATTTTTCTCTTATCAGTGTGACTAATCAAATCAGCGTGTGATTGTAAAATCTGTAGGAGCAATAGCAAAATAGTCTCATTAACCAATCTTGTTAAGTGGTCATGAGTAGCTGTCAATTGTTTATCAATAGGCAGCTGGTGAAATGCTCAGTGATGACAAAAGTATGCATGCAGCAAGCAAGAAGTGCTTGCTCTGAAGTATTTCAAGGCCAAGAATTTTTGATTCAAAATCTGGAAAACAGAATGGTATAAAGCTTTATAGTAGATGTGAAATGTCCAGCAGTGCTGTAAGAAATACAGTACGAGGAAGGTAAGTTTCACACAAACATGTCCAGAATCAGTTTCAGACTCGCAAATCATCTTACCAGCAGATTTCTCTTGAATGAATATGACTATAGGAAAAAACAAGGCCTGAGAGCTATTAGCTTTCACCAAGTACTTTGGCACGGACACATTGGCTTGACATATCCACAAAGAAAATGCTGAACACCAAAATTAAGGAAAGGGATGTTATTTGTCATGAGACTGTAAAACCTCAGTAGTTATTCATGGCTTTGCAAATATGGTATATCCTGTTGAATGAGGCATGCTGCATCTTTTTTCTTCTATCCTTTCTCCTTCTCAAGTCGCAGAGTACACTTATCACTGAATTCCAGACCTAGTGAACTTTAATGGAACACCAGGTTTAAAGTGGGCGCTCTGGCCAAAATTGTTCCAAGAAATTTTAAAAACTGTTAAATGTTTTCCTTGATGATCAAAGACCAACTGACATGAGTAATGTCATTACAAATGTGATTTATTGCTATTGATCTTTTGCTATCATGACCTATGATAGCCTTACTTTGGGTCATAAACCAAAAAACTCTTAAACTACTACCTGAGCAAGTGCAAAATATCTACAGAATAAGCTGAAATTAACTGATGGTCAAGTGCACAAAAGATCTACCCATTTTTAATTGCCCTTTGTTTTCTGTTGTGTATTTGAAAAGGAACATGTAAAATGTGTCTGAAATGTGGACAATAGAATTGGAGAGACTGTCCCAGCAGTTAAAGCCATTAAAGCCACTGGAATACTGTGGATGCTTTCAGGCTTTGATTGCCTGCTGTAAAGCATCTCAATTTTTCTATTTGTTGGCAAGGGTCTATGCTGGAGAACCTTTCCTGTAAGGATAAATTGGCAGGCAAGAATCTGTTTACATTTTAAGACTTGTGTTGGTAGGGCTACATGCCTTCTTTGCTTTTTTCAGTGAGATCTTGTTTATCTGTGTGATAGGCTTGCTTGAGTGGATGGGCTCTGTGGAGGTTTCCTTTTCCTAGCTTTGAGAAAACTGAAACATTGGAACACATTATGTGTAATTGCAAGAACAGTTAGTAAGCCAAACTTGGAGAGCCTTGGGGCACTTTGGTTTGTGGGTTAAATCAAGCATGAAGTCATGGGAGCAAGAATCATCTCTTCTTTGCCCATAGTTGGCAGCATAGGAAGGAATCAGGCTGGTGCAGAAACTGGAAAAAGAAAATCAGCTGAGTTCCCCTAAGGCGCTGTTCTCATTATCAGCCAGTGAGTAGCTCTGGCTAGAAATAATGCTGCTCATCTACTGCGCGTCCTGCTCCTGGCTACAATGAATCACAGTTTGCCAGGGTGATGCATACACCTTGGCTTTGGCAGTAATCCACTGTCATAGCTACCTATTCACTTGTAAGACAACAGGAGGAGGGAACATTTAACTGAGGCAGGAGTCTGCATGAAGGCAGCTCCTTGCCATCCTGGCAATGTGCCTCTGATTTCACACAGCTCCAGGCACACGAGCTCTCGCTGGGTGACTAATGTTTGAAACAAGCTGGTGGTTGATTCAGGCAACTGACTGGTGTTCTCACCTCTCGGTTTGTGGCAGTTTTCATTTCTGTGCCTCTTCCTAGCCTTTATTTCTTCCGGTTGTTTCTTTTTCCCAGTCTTGTTTCCTTAGCTTTCACATGAAGCTAGCATGTTTCTCAGCTTGTTCCGCTCTCTGGTAAGAATCCTACTGCTGACTTTCCACCATGGTTTATGCATCTCAGCTACTCAGGGTAGAAATGATGGTGAGGATTAGGTTATGAACCGGAACTCACCACTCTGTTGCCAAAATCAGTGTTACAAGGTTACTAAGCTTTGAATATAAGTAGAACAGTGTCGAAAAAATAACAAGGTTGTATGCACTCCGGAACTTAACAATTTTCTTCTTACATCTCTATGCAAAAATATGGGTCATTACCACTGAAGTGATAAGACTTAACTACATTCTTCTTCATTTCTTATCTGCACTTTATGGTTTTGTTAATCAGGAGAATGGAACAGCAAATGCTTAGATAGGAGAAAGGAGAAAGTGAATGGAACAGCAGAGCAGACATTGGGACCCCTGTTTGCTTTAATTGCCAAGGAAAAATGAAGGACATTCTTGACAATGCTCATCACTTATTCTTGCACTGGAGGTGACTGACATGTATCTTTATGATACCTGCCTGTCAAGCTCCTGACATTTAGGCTAAGCCAGTGCTATCCTGTTGAGATATAACCATGTCACTTTCAAGTATCATTAGCCTACATTGCAGCTCAAAATTTCATTAGACTCTATTTCCCGTTCTGCTATGCTTGGCAAATTCTCCTTGCTAAAAATAATTCAAATCCCCAAACAAACCAAGAGTCACCAATTCCCACTGGTGTCTTTTTTGCATTAAGGTAATTCAAGAAGTAAAAATAAATTTTCAGCCTTTTCTAAAGATGTTTATGGATACCTTTAAGGATGTCTGTTATAAATTAATTATTTTTGTTGCTTCTATGTCAGTAGCATTTTTAAAATAGATTAGCAGAACAATAAAGTTTATAATATAACCTGTGGTCAAGTTAATGCCTAGGTAATTTTCAGATAGAAACTTCTGCAGAAAAAATTGACTTAAGGAAGGAAACTCCAGTTGTATTTCACAAGCAAATTCAGTAAAAAGTAGAAGTAATTAGAAATGAAATTTGCAATCGTTTCAGAGAAAGGGAGCAAATGTGTATAGAGCATATTTAAAATTTCTTATAACACATTCTCTTGTTTTCTTAAAGGTGTATAACTTTCATGAAAGTTCATCTCACCAAGTGAATGTCTACACCCGAGTTAGTTGTCTAACTCAAAGATAACGAAAAAGGAGAGGCAATTGAGAGATCCTACAGGACATGTTTCTGGATTATTTTGGCTACCTCTTTTAGACTAACAATTTTTCTTTCAGAGCAATTTACTTTTCTTCACTGGCCATACAGGGAATTTAGGTGACTGATTCAGATTTAGGTATCTCCATCATAAATACCTGTGTGTGATGCTTCCAAAAGAATAGTTAGAAGTAATATTCATGTTGTTAAATTTTAATGCAAACATACATTTATAACACAATTTTGGAATTAAGTAATGCATATTTTAAAGTTATAGGCCTCATAGCTGGCAATCTGTGGAAATTATGCCCTCAACAGTTAGATGTTTGCTATTATAAATCACCTTATACAGAGAATTGGTAGATGCAATCCTATTGAAGACAGATCTGAAAGGTAAGGGCACTCAAGAAAGCATCATCCTCAGGTGTAAGAACAGTACTGGTACTCAAGCAGATGTACAGATGTATCAGGAGACTGGTTTGGCTAAGCAGGAATTTCCTGATAGAGCTCCAACCTGTAAAAGCAGAACACAGGGGATGGAAAACGGGACAGAATACAATGGTGGAGTCTAAGAACATTGCCCGAGGAGTGTGGGGATAGTGTCAGAAAAGCCAAAATTCAGCTGGTGTTCAGCCTTGTGACAGACATTAGGGGCAACAAGAAGAGCTTCTAATGCTGTATTGTAAAAGACTGAACAAGGAGCGTGCGTGCCCAATGGTAAATGGAGTGGGTGGTTTTGCAACAGCAAACACCTAAGGCTTAGGTACTCAGTAATTTCCTGGTCTCAGTCTCCCAGGTCTCTCTGAATACTGAAAGAATTCAGGAAGAACTATCATCAGTGGGTGAGTTAGCAATAGCTTGTGAGAACTTAATCCATAAAAGTCCATGGGGACTGACAGGCTGCATGCAAGCACACTGAGAGAACTGGTTGATGTCCTTGCAAGATCATCCTCTGTCATCTTGAAAGTGATAAAATTTAGGGAAAATAGCCAGACTGGAAGAAAGAATATGTTCCGCCAATCTTCAAACAACAGCATAAAAAATATTCAGGGAACTACAGGTTATTTCAGTTTCCCTTCAGTCCTTAGAGAAATCATGGAACAAGTCCTGTTATAACACCCTTCTGGGCACACAAAGGAGGAGACTTATACTAGGCGACGTTGGCATAGTTTAGAGAAGGTAATTCATGCCTGATCAATCTGATCCTCTTCCACGTTAAAGTGTCTGAATTTGTGGATAAGGGAAGAGTAACACATGTAATTTACCCTGAATTTGGAAAGACTATCGACACTGTTTCCCAGAATATTCTCATGTTCAACTTATGACATTGCAGTCCAGACGTGTGGCTAGTAAACAGATAAAAACTGGATGTATAGGCTGGTAGTGGGGATCAGGAACTGGAGAATTATGAAGTTCTGTATTGAGACCTGGTTTGTTTAACATCTTTATCAATGACCTAGAGGAAGCAACAGAGTGCTTGTTCACCATGTCTGCAGATGACACCGAACTGGGTGGACAAGTCTATGCAGTCAAGGGAAGGGTTGCTGTTCAGAGGGACTTGGACAGGCCAAAAGAATGGACAAAGACATTCCTCATGATATTCAGCAAGGACAAAGACTTAAGTTCCGCACCAGGAAAGGAAGAATTTCTTGCACTGATACAGGCTAGGGATGGACTTCTTGATGAGCAGCTCTGCTGGGAAAGATCTGTGGCTCTTCACAGTCAGCTGGTTGTGAGCCAGCACTGGGTCCTGGCAGTGAAGGCGACCAACAATATCCTGGGCTGCATTGGCAGGAGCACAGCCAGTAGATGAGGGAAGTGACTGTGCCCCTTTGCTCTGTATTTGTGAGATGGACTCTAGAATTGTGCATCTAGTACTGCCCCCATCTCCCTACCCTCACCCCACAACTAGAAGACAGATTCTGATAATGGAGGCCATCCAATTTGTCAGAGACTGGACCTGCCCTGGGTTTGTTCAGCCTGGACAAGAGACAGCTTTGGAGGCACGCCGCATTGCCTCCCCACGAGCCACCCCTCTTGGAGGGAATCTGCAGCTGTCCTGCAGCATCCCTGGCCACAGGGGTCGACCACTGCTGACAGGAGCTGGCTGCTGTTATTGCTGTGCTGTCCTTCCCGAGTGGGGAAGGGGGCTCGCAGAGTGTCAGCTGGGGAGGCGCCGGAGGCAAAGGAGGAGGGAAGGGTCTTCATATGGGTTCCAGCAAGATGGTTCATTGTGGAGGGTCCAGGGATGAAGACACTGGGAAAGCTGAAGATCTGGGTTTATAAGGGGAACAGGGCAACCAATCAGGGAAGGGCAAATGGGCGGAGGGAAACTTGAGGGACAACCGGGGAACAAATCGGAACTGGGGAAGGAGGGACTGGGTAGGGAGGAACCAATGGAGTATCGTAGTGAACAGAACTTTCGAGAACATAATGAATATTTAACAGGGGACATACATATTGAACGGAGAACATACATAATAAACAGGGAATGCAAACACGAGGGAGAATCACACATAGGTGTCCTCAGCAGATGGCTGGCAGTTCTCCTCCCTAGACCTTCGCCACCAGTTCAGGGCAGTGGTCCAATGACCACGAGGGTGCTGCAGCCCTCCAGAGGGCTGAGTCACCGCCACAGAGGCACCCAACAGAAATTCTTTGTGATGACGGTAGTGGGACACTGGAACAGGCTGTTCAGGGAAGCCATAGATACCCCAGTCTCTGAAAGTGTTGCAGGTCAGGTTGGAGGGGGCTTTGATCAACTTGACCTCGTGCAAGATGTTCCTGCCCATGGCTGAGGGGGGTGGAACTAAATGACTTATGTTCCTTCCAACAGAAATTGTTCTATGATTATGTAACTATGGTTCTATGACAGTCCAGCAGTAAAGCATCTTGTCCAGAAAAATTGTGCAATCTCCATTCCTCAAAGTTTATAAAATATTGATATAAGTATTTTTTGCTAATTTGTTTTAACTATTAAGAGAGTAAGTTTTCAGCAGAGTTTTTGCCAATATAGTAAAAGGATTACTCAGATCTTCATAGTGCTCCTCATTAAGCTTTTGACTTACAAAATTTGGGGATTTTTGTTTGTTTGTTTTGATGGTGGTGGTGGTTTTGGTGTTCTTTTTTTGTAAGGAGCAAGCATGAAAAAGTAGTATGTTATGAAAAGAAAAAGGTTTTCATTTGCATTGAGGACTAGTGGTGCTTGTATGTCTCTTGAAAATAAGACATAATGAGGGCTTATAATTAGACTGATCAAAGAGAGAAAGATAAACATAATCTATGTTAAGAGTCTCAACAAGAAGCTTGCATGTTGGAGAGTTATAGAAAAAAAATTGAACCTTTTGTTTGGTAGTCCACATTGTTCCCAGATAGAATGCTTTTAGTCATTCTTCATTCCTTATAATGGCTGAGAACCATCAGAATTTTGATATTTGTAATACCAAATGAAAATGTTTTATTTCTTTATACTTTCTGTATTTCTCCAGTTGTCAATCTGTATGTTAAGAAATCAAATTTATTCAAAATTAATAAATTTGTTTTAGTATCAAAGCAGAGTAAATAAGTCGTACTTGGAATGGCAACCTTAATGAAGATAGAATTATAGAAATTGTTCAATAGTTTTAATCTGTTAGTTCAGCATATAAACAATTTGAAAATTCTGATTGGCATGACTCAATAAGAAAGTTTTGCATTTTGTTGTCTCTTTCTACCTTGCAGTCAGGACACCAATATGAAAACAATGAATACAATGATGGGTTCAGCAATACAGTGACAGCTTTTTTATTAACAATGTTTTGTGGCTCTACATATACGAGAAATCAGAGTTGATTGAAAGTAATTAACCACATCCTATTTAAAGTGATTGGTGAAAAGATGTGTTCAAAATTGGTGAATTAACTCATTTCTGAAAACTTTTTTAAAAGGCACATCAGATAGGAAACATTCAGACTGCAAAGGCTTCAGTAACACCAATGAGATCTTAGACTGCTAAAAATAAGCTGGATACATGATGCCAAATGAAGAGACACTGGCACTGTCAGGAGGGCCGGCTAGATATTAAAGTACCAGGTAGAAAGAATGTTAGAAACGCTTACAGCTAAGTAGCTCCTTCCTCTCAGACTTTTCTTGCTGTGTAACAGGAAACAAACACCTCCCTCTTCTGTGTGTCAATTTTTCAAGTGGTGGAAAAGCCAGCTCAAGGTCCCTTAAGCCAGCTCAAGGTCCCTTTTTGTCCAGGATTGGAGGTATTGTTTGTAGCTTTTTAATCCAGACAAACGTTACCCCATCTTTTTCCTCTTTCCCTTTCAGTTTGATCATTAATTAGTACTATTATATAATCAATGTACTTTCTTATTGTGACGTACCGCAAACATTTATGTCCTTCCAGCTTGAATTTTCTTACTGACCCTATTTCACAGGCACTTATAATTAAGCCCACATTCCATATAATGGACAGTTAAATCATCTACAGAATTTTTATTTGGGTAAACATTTCCTAAAAATTATTTATTTTAAACGTAGCCAGTTTGTTATGTACACAGTTGAAAATACATATAAAGTAAATTCTTTTATAAAACGTGAACTGCTATGTTTAACTGATGTTTTGCCTATTATAATTCTGAAAATTAAAAGTCCTGTATTTCATGCTCCAAATCGAAGGAAATTCTCCCTCCCACATCTATTATCACTGAATGATAACTCTCTAAACTTTTCCAAAAGTTATTTAACATCACTATTAGTATTTTTTAGCTTTGCAGCTGCTTACAAAATGACCCAAAATGTGGGGATGTAGGTAATGTTGGTTTGCTTTGCTTTCCGAGGTAATTACCCATTTGTAAAGATCTGTCATGTCTTTGACATATTCTAAAATAAAGTCTTTGAATCACAACTATGTGCATCATGCTTCTCTATGTTAAAGCAGCTTGTCCCCATCAATTATCAGATTACAGCAGTCCAGTTTTCAGTACCCATTTCTATCAATTTTGTGAACAGAGATTTGTTCCACAGTGCCTTGATGCTATAAACCCACCATACTTTGTTACCTTTAAGTTCTTGCAGAATGAGAACCTGCTTGAAAATTTCTCTGCATGGTTTGCTATCCCTTTTGAATGACCACAGCTCCTTCATCTCAAGCACTGTCTTCTATTTCATTGCAGACCCACATGCTCTGGGCGTGGTGACCTCTTTAAATATCTCACCTATAAACCTTTCATTCTAGTGAATGCTGCATACTGTGGCAATTTGTCTGTTGGGATCATCAGTCTTGCTCTTGAGGTTCACATATGCTCTCTTCAGATGTCTTCATCCAGGAAACACCACATCTCATTCTGCTCACAGATCATAAGATTCCTCTTTGGTTTAGGTCCCTAATCCCTCAGACTCACAGTCTCTTTTAACTTGTAAGAATAATACTGAAAGGGTAAAAAAAGACAATAAAACTGGATGTAACGACAGCCAATCAGTCAGTAACACCACCACCTCCCCCTCTGCCTTATATCTCCCTTTCCCACTTACAATCAGCAGCAGCTGTACTGCAATTAAACTCAGCAGGTGTTCGGAGGAATTACATTTTATCACCACCATCCCCTCTCCTCCTCTGCTCCCCCTTTTCTCCCCCCACTCCCACAAGACCCAACTGCCTTTCTTTATAGGTCTATAAAAAATAGAGCAAGTCAGATATATAACAGCACTAAAGTATCCAAAGAATTAGTAACAGAAGATGATGATATATTGAAGACAATGTGTTCACAGACATTCACAGGAATTTTTTGGAATAAAAACATTAATATTCCTTAAACTGATAGTTATAAACTCTTCAGGGTGTCTCCATTGTCTTTTCACTTCATGTAAAGCCCTTAACTTGATTGCACAAGGTTCTGAACGTTCTTGTCTGGATTCAATAATGTGATTCATCGTATGATTATGAAAACCATGATGATGCTTTCATGTGGGCTACTTGCCTGCTTAAAATTACCTAAGAAGGCAAGTGCACTGATGATCATAGTGCTTAGCACCTTGCAGAATCAAATGTTAAATAAGTAATATTATTATCAACTCTTGAAAATACTAAATCTGAAAGGGTTGGATGGAAGACCCAATTTCCTTGTTACTAGCCACTACCATTAGTCAACGAAAAACTAATTTGAAATATATTTTATACTGTATATTGCCCATTAGAAGGAAAAAAAAAAATCCTTCCTCTTTAGTATTTTTTTCCCTGATTCTTGTTCAGTGTTTCCTCACTTTCTTAGGTTTCTTTAGACTTTCTTTATGATAAGTCATCATGTTATCTAGCAGATGTTTCTATTTGTGTTCATTCAGCTTTACCAGTATACTGAATCACTGTAGGACAGTAGTCAGGCAGATGACAGTGGGAGTGACAGAGTATTCTAATGATAAAATGTCAAAATAAAATTACTACTTTTATATTAAAGTTCACTCTTTTTTAACTCTAAAATAATTCTTTTTTTCAGATCTCACTGCATTTAAATTGAAAATCACAAGGGCAAATTATAGTTTTTAAACATTCTAGTTGATACTAATATTGTAGAAACAATTATTTATTTTGAATTGATTATTTTAAACGCTTTCAGAATTTAACATTTTACTTTACACAGCTTACATTTCTGTGTGCTATTGTTAATGCAGTAGTTTTCTGTTACAGTTTTGCTTAAGAGCTTATTCAAAACTGGATCTCATGCTCTTCTGCTAATAAAATTTACTGGGGTGAAAAATAAAAGTTTTAATTAGTAGGACCACATGTTTCAGCCTCACAGGGTACATTTGTATCACTGACCTACGCAGCCTTTTTGTAGACTGGAGCTGTATATGCCTCTGAATTAGGTATTTTAGTAACAGCCAGCAACAGTTTTAATATTTTGTCCCAAAAATATATGAATACAATCTTCTAAAAGTATAATTTTTCTTTAAATTCTTTAAAGCACACAGAAATGTGAGAATTTTTTCTCTAGTGAGAAATACATGCAGACAAGAATTCTTTTCTAGTTTGCAATTTAACTTCATACAAGATGCTGAAAGGAAGCATGCATTCAAATGGACCAAGTCAGTGCAAAGGTTCCATACTGCTCATGGAATAAGCATGAAAAGTGTGAGGAAGTCAATAATGTACTCAAAGACTGTAAAAATACACAGAGAGGCACAGGAACATTGCACAAACAGATCTAGGTGCTGCATTTCTTAGTCTCAGACTGCTGAAGTTTATATTCTTTCATCATAGCTTTTCTTTCAATGCAATTCTCAAGTATTAAAGCAGCAAACATATGATCAAGGAAGGCTAGAACCTTATTGACTGCTCTGAACAACTTTAGCAGGACTGGAATCTTTAGAGTTAATAAGACTTTTCAACGAGTGAAGCTTTGGAATATTATAAATAGTGAATTTTGACACATTATATGGATTGACCAGTATAGTGGTACTTGGCCCTGTGGTATAGGGGTATATAACTGCTTAACCCCTAAATCAGAAAGGTTGCTGAGCATAGTAAGAAATCCTGGGCTGTAGTTCAGGTTTTACAAGGCACTGTGCTAAAGATCTTTTTGTTCTCTCCATCCCAGCCTTCTTATTTTTTTTTCCATTCCTTTTGCGTCAGTCTGTCTCTTTCTCCCTCTAAGCAGCCAAGAAATCAATTGCTCTGGCATTCCTTTCCCTCTGCATATAGCTGGAACATTTCTAAACCTTAGTTAATTGTAAAGTTTTTAGTTTGGCTTGGAAGTTATCAAAAGATAGACATTTCACCACATTTCTCACAGCAGTTTAACCTTCTAGAAGGAACTCATTAGAACTGAGTGAGGCATTAAGACATAATTCACTTGCCAAAAAATATGACTCGCAGCTAACAATGGACTTAGTTTGAATTCACCAAATATTTTCTGTTCTTCAGTATTAGATATAGAAGTTCCTGGAGGTGTAGTTTCTTCTTTTACCCTTTAGTCCAGTGGCTTAACAGCCCTCAGGGTTATGAATGAAACCCAAGTTTGATGTAATGGATCTGAACTGCTGTCTCTTCTTTGTCTCAGTGGTACATTACATACTGTGGAGTATGGAAGTGGCCCCAAGAAGATAATTCATTTTGTCTAAGCTAACTGGCAGCATTTTTACTGGAGCATTGTAATGAAAGCTCATTAAGAAAGAAGAGTATTAAATCTTTATCTTTGCATTTCAGAAGTAGTGTTTGAGGAAAGAGAAATAAATGCCTTTTTTTTTTTTTTTTTAACCTTATAAACATCACATCAGGCATTCTGGAGTGGGATGTGTTAATTCCAGTATGGCAAATAGATGCTGCAAGTCAAAGATGTTAACATGATCCCATCTTTGTTTAATAAGCAATTAAACAAGGTCTGGGATTTTGAGTACAAAGGCACTTTGGTCTGCCTCACAGAAATTCCTGTGTAAGTGATCACAATTGAGTAAAGCCTTTTTGAATTATGTCTAAAGTTGGAGAGAAAAATGACAGTAAAGTGTTTTAAAAAGGAAGTACTGAAAAATGCTTTTATTTGTAACAATTTTTTGATTTTGCCTTCTTTGCTGAAACAATCTTTATAAAAGAAAACCTTTTAGTGCTGTAGGTTAGACAGTACTGTGTACAGTTCTGGTCTCAGTATTGCAAGAATGTATTGTGGAATTAGAGAAACTACATGTAAGGGCAGCTAAAATGGTTAGGGGGATGGAGAATGTACTTTATGAAGAGAGACTAAAAAGTCTTGGCTCTTCAGTTTGGAGAGGAGACGACTTAGGAGTGATGGTTTATAACTGAGTTTTACGCAACTGTAAACAGTGCATAAACTGAATGCAGACCTGTTATTCATTAAATCCTGCAGCCCAAGGAGAAACTGCTGAATGTAAAGAGCATGTGTCCAGTTTAAAACAGTTAAAAGGAAATAGATAGTGAATTTATGGGATTTGCTGCCGTGACACTGTGTAGAAGCAGAGAATATCAGTCAATTTTAAAAAAGGGATTTAGACTAATACATGGACAATAGGTCCATAAATAGATACTAACAGCACTGAGCATAGATATACCTCTGACACCTCTAACAGAATAATTGTAGATGTTGGTGAAGGAGATGGACTGTAGAAAGAGTCCAGTCTTGTGCATTCTCCCTGTATAGCTTCTCCTATTATCACTGCTGGAGACAGAAAACTGGACTTGATGATCTGACCCTGAAGAGCATTTTTTTGTATGTATCTGTCAGTGTCTTACGTGCGATCGCAAAAGCTGGAAGAGCTGGAAGTAATATCATCTTGAGTGAGAGAGTGGTATCTATGAGAAGCAATGACTTCCATCTTCTGATGTTATCTTAATTCAGAACTGCATACCAAAAGGGAGTTTCTGTTTGTCATAGCTGCACTATACAAGCTGCACATCAGCATTTTTGCCTTTTTGCAAGGCAGTTTTCTAGTCTGCTAAATATTTATCAGCATGCGAGCATCTCTCCATGAATGAAGAATACAATACTCCATGCTATATTTGATCCTTACCCTGATTCTAAGTCATTAACAAAGTAGTCATGGTTTTTTTAACACAGTAGAGGCACAAAATTAGTTGGTTGATATTAGCTACTTAGCATTGCTTGTCATTTCACTTTGCTGTTAGACCATTCTGGATGGATTGGATTGAACAAAAGATAAGAAAGATGTAATTAAATAGTAGGCTCCAGTTTGATTTCCATCACACATAGGATATATTAAAAAATTAACACTATGTATGCATTACATAAACATAGCAGGTTTTGTCTAAGAGTAAGGGACTGCCATTAACTTTTGTTTTATTTTAGACCTGTTAGAGCAAAGCATTAGGATGCTAGATCCCCTGCGTGAAAAAGTATTTGCTTCCTTTCGTAGAGCTACATAAATGTGAGGTCCAACATTGCCAGAGTCCTGTGAAGTATCTAACCAGACTATGGGTCATTATTGTTGTTCACTGAGGTAGGATGAACACTGAATCATACATTTCCCCAGTGCATTTTTTGTGTGTGTGAAAATTTTAGATTTGTCGAGATAACAAGCTTGGTGGATTTGGTAGTGTTAGGTTAATGGTTGGACTCAGCGAACTTAAGGTCCTTTTCCAACTTAAATGATTCTATGCTTCTGTAATAGTCCCTAGCTCACACACTGGCAGGCCTCTTAGTAACCTGTTATTCCTCTATTCTTTTGTGCATTCTCTTCACCTGCTACTATTAAAGCTTAGATTGCTTACATCTGTTTGTCTCCTAATACTTTCACAGAAGCTTTGAAAACCTACAGTCTTCCAAGCTGTACTGTATTTCGTATTTTCTGCTTCCTGGAGGCTGTTCTGGGGAAAGGCTTACAGATGTTGATTTGGAGTTAAGGCTCTGTTCCATTTTCCTGCCTGTGTTGTAGTTTCTCTCCTACCACTTCTGACCTGCCAGTGGCTCAGCATCTATGATGGACTTCATTGATCTTTCTCACCACTTCACTCTCATACAGACTGTCTACTCATCATCGTAGACAGCATTGCATAAATTTACATAATGTCCAAAAATATTTACTCTTGTTAAAAAACATAGCTAAGACTCCTACAGTGAAGGAGCAACCTCCTACAGTGCTTTCTGAGCCACTCTCATTCTCTGATCTCCCTGAGAGGGGTCTAGGTCTTCAGTTTCTTTGTCACTTGAGAAGGCAGAATCATTTTACTCCTCTCTCACAAGAAATCTCTCCTAGTCATCTTACCTGCAGTCAGCTTTCACGCATTTCTAGGGATAGAAATCTATATACTAGTCCTGCTCTTGAGTCCGAGGAGCATATGCTGCTGAATTTTCTAGTTGTGGGAACCAAGCAAGCTGGTCACCAGGGAATGTATAAGGTATAAATGTTTGATCTGTTCTCCACCTTATCCTGTCAATCTTTGCCTGAGGCCTCTGGTACTGTGAATGGCACTGTTGTCTAACCTCCAGGACTATCTACATATAGTATTTCTTAACGGTGTCATTCACCTTACGATTACAGCTAAGGGAGTGCATCCCAATTTTTGCTGTTTTTCTAAAAATTGTGGACTTCTAAGTAATCTCTGTGTGTGTGCTAAATTCTGTGCTTTTCCACCCCAGGTTTTTTTTTTTTTTTTCCCATTTTTCAAATATTGTAATTATCCATTAGGTTATGGAGGTGCCTCTCTTTGAAATACTAATTTTATTTATTATTCTTTATGAGTCTCTTTTTTCTTTGACCATATTGAAATTTAGTGCTTAACAATCATGGATTCTTAGGTAACCATCAGTTTCCAGTTCAAAAATTAAACAGTCTTTATCTCTTATGATGATGGTCAAAACACCCTCAATTACAATGGCATTATGCAGTAGCCGTATTTCTTAAAAAACACTAATCATGTGTTATTGGTAGATGCTGTAACACTCATTTCTAATCATTCCTTTTCTTCTCCTTGTTTCTCTGTGTACAACTCCGACAGTTTCCATTCTGATTTTTGTCCAAGTGCCAGAAACAGCTTCTTTTCAGTCCTTAATTTTCAGTTCTGCTGTCTGTTACCATTACAGCCTCAATGTGTAAATAGCAATCACAGCAAATTCTTTCAAGTTTAGCTGAAAAATGATCTGTTTCAGGTGGGCTGTTCAAGAAATTTGCCATCTGGGGGACACAGCATGTTACTGGGGTTGCCTGCATGGCCCAGCCTTGGAAAAATGCTGGGATAACAGCACTGAAAAAGGTAGGAAGGTAAGAGTAACAGGATGGGTGAGTGGGACAGCAAGACTATAAACCACACACTGATAATTCTGAAGAGGAAGATGACCATCAGATGGCTTAAATGTTAACAAAGGAACTTCAGAGACTTTTAAAACAGAGGAGTCAGCTTGAAAAGAAATAAGAAGTATAGGAGAAGAGAAGCTCTGAGACCTGTAATGTGGGGGAAAAAAGGGAGCACAACAAGCAACAGGGCTGTCATGACCTTGGTGGATGTGACCCAGTGGCTCTTGGAGGTCTGACTGGACCTGACTGCATGACATCCCTGTGGATACCCCCAGGCCAGCATGGAGGCACCCAGCTTGCATTTCATGGAAGGGTGTTTAGAGATTTGGACATGTGTGATAGCATAGTGTAGTACTGTGGTGCATCTCTTGTGTTGCTGATGCATATCATAATGTATAGGTTATTGCTTGACAGTTAAATCTTTAATATAATCAATAAACAAGTTTGAATCTGATTTGACTGAAATAATATGAATATTTTCCCCTTTTATTTTTTTCCCATGTCGTATACTAAACACACAGAGAGTTCTCAGCCAGTGTACATAAAACTTGAACTAAAATGAGAATGTGCAAGTAGATTATTTTTGGAATGAAATTAAACCACACTGGATAATACAAGTGCAAAATAACGTATCTTTTGATCTCAACATACAATCAGAAGTTATTGAGTTACCACCTATCAGTTGGCCAACTGAGCATTGGCAACTTCATCTGCTTCATCACTCAATAGCAATTTGAAGTCAAGTTTTAAAGCAAAAAGCAGTTTATAATTTAATTGTATATTTGATTGTAGCAAATTTCCCATTTTTACATTAAAAAAAGTGATTTTACTGATTCAGGCTGATATAAAAATTTAACATTCAGGCCGACATAAAATTTTCATCACAAAGTAATTTTCTGAATTTTACTCTTTAGGATGTTTTCTCTTAGACATTCCTGGGGAACATTTCACTGTTGGAAATGAGCTCTACTTTTTAATAAGGTTGACAAGGAGAATTTCAAAGGATTATAATTAGGTAAACTCCCAGATGAGTCTCTCCTCAAAAATAATTAATTGTAAGGACTTAGAAGGAAATAACCTTGTAATTTCTGATTTCTTTTCTTGTAAAATTCTGCTATTTACATTGTGTTAGTTGAGAGTCAAAAAGGTATAACATTTCTTTGCTGTTTCTAGAAAGTGATGTTTGAAGACAGACTTCTGTCAGACTGAATAGTGAAAATTAAATCTGTTATGCATCTCAAACATTGTGTATATAGTCTTTAGACACAAGAACTTTTAGGCTGGGAGTTGAAAACTCCTAGGTTCTTTCCACTACTGTACTAGAAGCAGGAAAACTTTTGCATCATTTAGCTAAAATCTGTGTCTAGATTTTTCTTTTAAAGTGTCATATAAATATTTTTTTAAATTTAAAACATCAAGAAATTGAAATCCGGAATTTATTTTGGTTGTGTTCTTTTTGCTGTTTTGTTGGCTTTTTTTTTCAGGAAGTTTTAAATTTATAAAAAACCCATGAATTACCAAGACTACCATTATGGTGAAAGTATACTGACATAGTACTAAAAGTTCTTTCAGAAATCACTTGCTGGGTGGTAGTAACCAACAAAATCTTTGAAATGCAATAATGCAATGACTTTAAAAGTTGAACTTTGGGGGTGTTGAATTAAGAATGCAAATATTTTGATTTTATAGCAGGTGAATAAACACACAGAGCAACTCTAAAGCAAACATTTCATTAGAGAAATCTCACCAAAAAATTAGGTTTCGAAATCTGTTTGTAATTTATGTTTGTCAGAAGTTACTGACGTAATTTTTTAAATTTCAGAAATACTCACAAAAATGTCAATTCGTATGTCTTATCATTTGCAGTGAATAACGGAAAACTGCTTTCCCTTGAGATCCACCCAAGTGTGCTGAGGAAGCTGGCAGAAGTGCTTATCAAGCCTCTGTCAATGATTTACCAATAGTTATCCAAGGAGGTCCCAGTGGACTGGAACACTACCAAATGTGATGCCCCTCTACACGAAGGGATGAAAGGAAAGTTTGGAGAACTGCAGGCCTGTCATTTTGACCTTGGTGCCAAGGAAAGTTATGGAGGAGATCGGCTTGAGCACCATCACACGGTATGTACAGGACAACCAGGTCATCAGGCTTGGTCAGCATGGGCAGGTGCTGTGTGACAAACCCGATCTCCTTCTATGACAAGGTGACCCACTCAGTGGATGAAGGAAAACACCATGCCTGTTATATCTCTGGGCCTTAGTAAAGCCTTTGATACCATTGCCCACAGCATTCTCCTGGAGAAACTGCCTGCGCATGGTGTGGATGGGTGCAGTGTTTGCCGGGTACAAACCTGGATGGAAGATGACCTGGATGGATGTCTGGGCCCAGAGAGTGGGGGTGAATGGAATGACATCCAGTTGGTGGTGGTCATGAGTGGTGCTCCCCAGGGCTGTCTTGGGGCTGATTCTGTTTCACATCTTTAGCAACGATCTGGGGGAGGCGATCAAGAGCAGGCAACACCAAGTTAAGCCTGTAAGATGAAATCCTAGATTTGACAATGATTATCTCTGCTTCTTCATGGAAATACCTGGGAAAAGGTACATTTTTGTAGTCTCTAGTGAGCTCCTTCTGGTTTTACACTTTTGATGAACATGGCATGTAAAGAGAAAATTTCCAATAGGCAGCAAAAGCCCTTTCGAAAGTGTTTGTAAGCCACATAGTTTAAAAAACCTCAAAATGAATGTGTTACTCTTTAAATTTGTGCTAATTATGTTATTTTGCTTTGCATAAGCATTATCTTTTTGAGTTTTGTGTACTTTTCTAGATATTTGTGTTAACTCATTATCATATTTTTTCATAACCCCGTACTTTTTTGAAAGAGAAAGTATACAAACATTTGTTTTTTTATAGTTTTGTCTGTTTTTCTGTTTTCAGTATTCAAGCACACAGTGTCAAGACCCAGTTTTACTGATTTATTCTTTGAGGAGCTACAGAAAGGAAGCAAAAGAGGATTTAGCTTTGCAGGGAAATCATTTGTGCTTTTCAAGCATTATCTTCTGACTTTGCGCACAGCACTGTCATTATTTGGATGAACATTTCATTTCTTTGGAATGTTTTTATTGTCTTAGTTTCTATATTTCTGTATACCAGTATGACAGACTCTGGCAGTGCTTCATTCCTCAGTAGGGTATGCCAAGGCTGTTATGAATGTTGATGACATGCTTCAATCATGTCCATTTTTGCAGAACATAATTATGCCAGCTGAGTATTAAAATATTCTTCCTTCCAACCACTGTAACTTCCTTTTAAAATTAATTATTTACTACCAGCTAATATTCTTTAAGGCAGTAGAGAGAAGAAACACCTTTCCTACTAATGTACTGGGCACTAGGCTAATTAATTTTAATTTTCATCCCTTCATCAGAGGAAAGTTCTTGTCTAGTACATATAAAGGTAAGGAAAAAGGTAAGGGTTTTTTTTCAGTCAGCTGTAGTAATCTGCTTCCCAGAACTTGCTCAGAATTTGGTCATCAGACAAAGAGTAAATCAATTCCTTCCCTCTCCTTTTCTTTTGAGGTAGTATATTATACCTATAGAAATACTAGAATAGTGCAAAAAGGCTGCCTCAATCCAGTTTTTTTACTGAAAGCACCTGAAGTTAGAAGTATTATCTGGTTAGTTGCCGAGACAGTATAACTTTATTTTGAGGAAATCAAACTTGTCATGTATCTCTTTATATTGACTGGCTTGAAATGGTTGATCTAGCTGTGAATATCTAGAGAAACAGTAATGACATTTCAAAATAGGCAATATTTGTATTTCACTACTAGTGAGTTCTGCAGAAGCAGGCTATGCTTAATATCTATCACTATCTTCCAAGCAGTGGAAAAGTGAAGTTAAATATATACTACAAAACGCAAGAGTAGAAGGTAATTTGTCTTAGAATCTATAACCCAATTTTCTTAATTTTCAGTGATCTCAAATTTTATCCAGACATCTTGCTAACCTCTTAAGCGCCATTGTATTTCCCTTCTTATGGTGGCAGGTTTCCTAGGTTGTCAGTTGAACAATTCAGTACTATCAGACTTGAAATTTTAATCTGACAGTAAAATTAAAGAAAAAGGTGGTTTGAGCTGTTCTTTGCTTTAAGGTAGTTGTTTTCCCTTTCCCCATCTTTCCTGTCTGACCACTGTATACTTTAATTATTCATGTGAAATCCTGGCTTTAGCTCATATCAGTTAGAATTTGGCCACCAAACTCGATGTAAAGGAGATTGACACTCGGATTGTCTGTTAATGCAGGGAGCAAAAGAGGTAACCACTTTTGGTGAATTTGATCAATGAAGTATATTAATTCTTTTGCTATTTAATAGAATATTATTTAGTTTCTCTTTTCATTTATTATCTTGCTTTCATTTCTTTTAATTAAAATGCATGCATTTCAATTAAAATGCAATCATTTCATCATTAATTTCACTGTAATTTCTAAAATACCTCAATATGTTCTAGGAATAAGTGTTTGGATTTTAAGCAAATGAAAGCCATGGAGAGATTCTTAATATCACTGTTTCTTTTTGTAAAAAAATTTCCAGCATAAAGAGATGGATGAAAAATGTAAATGTTTTTAAATAGAAATATGTTGCAGGTTCCAGATATTTATTTTACCTTAAAAATGCTTGAGTCATAGTGAATAGATATTAAACAGTAAAGAAAAACTTTGAAAGCACGGACTCATTGCTCCAGTGAACCTCACCAATTAATTATCTTCATTTTTATTATCTGCATATTTATAAAGGCTGAGGTCAGTAAACTGGACCAGAAAGGGAAAAATCTAGTTAGATACATAAGCAGCATGTTAAATGCAATGAGCAGGAAGATCAACTGAATCAAGTTGAGCAAACGAACTAGCAACTGGAGCACGAACAGGAGATTCATATGCAACTGGTATTATATACTTCATTGGGTCTTTATGTACGACACACATTCACCTAGAAGGGAGCTGAAGAGGTATGTTTTACGAGGGCATTTACTGATGAGACAAAGGCTGGAAAAACCTCAAAACCAAACCCTGAAAGAGGATGTGTTTAGGTTATATTTTTAGGAAGATTAGAACTACAAGATTAGATATTAGGAAGAAATTCATTACTGTGGGGGTGGTGAGCTGCTGGAACAGGTTGCCCAGAGAAGTTGTGGATGCCCCATCTCTGGAAGTGTTCAAGGCCAGTTTGAATGGGACTTTGAGCAATCTGGTCTCTTGGAAAGTGTCCTTGCCCATAGCAGTGGGCTTGGAACTGGATGATCTTTAAGGTCCCTTCCGACTCAAACGTTCCATAGCTCTATGATTCTATGATTTTGTTCATATAAATATGATTATATATAAATTATAAAAATTTTACTTATCATAGAAAGGGTTCAGAGTTTCAGGGCTAAGAAAACTTTCTCCATTTTGGGTGGAACTTCCTCCCAAATTGTCATGTATTTTCCGGTGTGTTTCAATTTCAAGTATATATATGTGCAGCATAATGGCATTTGAAGTGACAGTTGATCTGAAACCAATGCTGCTATGCTATGCATTAAAATGAATGTAATAACAATTTAATGGCTACTTACTTGGAAATGGCTGATGGCATCATTATTGTTCCTTGCACATTGTTTTGGCACCTTCTGTAATGTCTTAAAAGCAGGGAAATAGCTTAGGGTGTGATAGGGTTTGCTTACTGTTGTTTATCCAACTGTTCAAACCAGATGTCCTGCCAATAAAGTTGGAAAATATACTGAGGCATAGCTGGCATGGCTATTGATGTGCATCTGTTGCATGTTTTATCCAAAAAAATGATGTCCTAGTCTAATAACTGCCCAAATAGAGAGGACTGAAAACCTATGACAGATTCAAACTTGCAGCAAGAGCTTTTAGAGCACAAAGAGTTGACATAGATTTTTTTATTTTTTCAGACTCCTATCCATTTTCATGTCTTAAAAAAATTAAATAAACCTCAACACACAGCAAAACAATGTGTGTGAGAAAGCTTAAAATCAACTATATGTAACAAATCATAAGTACACAGGAGATATTGAGCATAATTTCATGGATGGAAATATCTTCAAATATAGGAAATATTGTTCATGAAGTTTAATACAGTTCTGTGCTTCAGAAACACAGATACAAGGGTATCTGAATAAGGATATCTAAAATCAATTTATTAACTTGCAATAACTTTGTGCTCAAAATGTAAAACCCAAAAGCCCCAAAATAACTAGAGAAAAGTTAATGAAGACACACACAGATACACTTACACACACAAGTGTAAAAAACATCTGCAGTGAGATGGAAAACTGGAACTACTGAACAAGCAACAGAGGTTTAGTGTTCACTTAAAAGTGCTGGGGTTGTTTCATTATTTATATTACAGATGTGGAACTGCAATAACACGTCTTTGACATTCCAAATAGAATTCGTTCTTGTTACTGGGAATAATTAGCACTTGTACATTTTGCAGAACAATTTTATTTCATGCTGTAAATAATTACATGAAATAAGATATGAAACTTGTATTTATGTTTTATATGTATTCTTTTGGATATAATTATTTTCAAAAGATAACCATAATTATATATATATCAAATAGATAATAAGTATATATAAAGTATATTAAATTCACATTAAATATCACAGAATCACAGAATCACAGAATGAATTAGGTTGGAAAAGACCATTAAGATCATCGAGTCCAACTTATGACCTTACACCTCCTCATCAACTAAACCATGACACCGAGTGCCACGTCCAGTCTTTTTTTAAACACTTCCAGGGACGGTGACTCCACCACGTCCCTGGGCAGATGACTCCAGTGCCCAGTCACTCTTTCAGTGGAGAATTTTTTTCTAACATCTAACCTAAACTTCCCTTGGCGCAGCTTCAGACTGTGTCCTCTTGTTCTGTCAGTTGTTGCCTGGGAGAAGAGACCAACCCCCACCTGGCTACAACCACCTTTCTCGTAGTTGTAGAGAGTGATAAGGTCACCCCTGAGTCTCCTTTTTTCCAGGCTAAACAACCCTGGCTCCCTCAGCCGTTCTTTATAGGGCTTGTGTTCCAAGCCCTTCCCCAGCCTTGTTGCCCTCCTCTGGATGCGTTTGAGCATATCAACATCCTTCCCAAACTGAGNGGCCCAGAACTGGACACAGTACTCAAGGTGTGGCCTCACCAGTGCCGAGTACAGGGGAAGAATGACTTCCCTGGTCCTGCTGGCCACACTCTTCCTGATACAGGCCAGGATGCCATTGGCTTTTTTGGCCACCTGGGCACACTGCTGGCTCATGTTCAGTTGGTTGTGGAGCAGTACCCCCAGGTCCCTTTCTACCTGGCCACTGTCCAGCCACTCTGTCCCCAGCCTGTAGTGCTGCGGGAGGCTGCTGTAGCCAAAGTGCAGGACTTGGCA
>VZTA01023412.1:6837-17907 GCA_013398855.1 Mohoua ochrocephala | reverse complement strand
CCATCTATCCAGCCTGTCCAGGTCCCTTTGCAGAGTCCTCCTACCTTCCAACAGATAGATGCATGCTCCCAGCTGGGTGTCATCTGCAAATTTACTGATGGTGGACTCAATATCCTCATCCAGATCATCAATGAAGATATTAAACAGGACTGGCCCCAGCACTGAACTCTGGAGGACCTGCTAGTGACTGGCCACCAATTGAATGCAGCACTGTTCACCACCACTCTCTGGGCCCGGCCATCCAGCCAGTTCCTAACCCAGCAAACAGTGCACCTGTCCAAGCGGTGTGCTGCCAGCTTTTCCAGGAGTATGCTGTGGAAGACAATATAAATACATATTATTTAAATTTATACTCAAGATAGATCAATATAAAAAAAAATCTGTAGTTTTTTGGGAATTTTTCTGCGTCTGCCTTATTTTGATCCTAAGAATTATATGCTTTCAAGCTGTAATTTTTAAAAAACATTGGTAATACAAAAAATTTAATGAGTGATTAAATCTTTTATGAGATTTAATACTTCTGAACATGAAGAGCTAAATATATTTATTAAAGTGAACCAGGTCTTCAGAATTTCACAGCTCAATACCTGTCGTACAACAAATCAGCTGCAGACTTGCCCCTAGACACAGTACGCCTTCTGTTGTTTTTCACAACATGTTGTGATATTGTTATATGTTCTGCTAACCAAAAAAATTTCATATTAGATAAGTTTAACAGTTTGACTACAAAATTCTGATTAATCTTTTTGAGAAAGCGAAATCACCTTTTCATGAAACATGACACCAACCTAAAGTATCAGTCTTTAAAAACCAAAGTTATGTTTTAGCTGTCTAAAGTATCATTGTTCTAACAACTTACCATGGGTTAAAATCCTTTTTGTATCCTTCTCAGTTTTTAATAAATGTGCTTTTGCTCATTTTGTTTTAGAATATTGTCTGCACCTTACAGTTCAACACTTTGCAGGGTATATAAATATGGATTGTGACTTACGGTCTCGATAGAGATAGATTTCTGGATGCCCTCAAAATGGCTGGTACAAATTAGCACAAAGTTGCCACCAGAGATCTTCTGTATAAACTCTGCAGCATTAATAACTACTGGTTTAAAACTGTAGCACTGCCATACAGAGCTTTTGTGTATTTTCTCTACATACTGTCTTCAAAAGCATTTTGAACAACTATTTTCTGTTCTCTGGGGTTTTTTGTTTGTTTCATTTGGTTTGCATTTGCTGGTGAGGCCCAGTATCTGATCTGATGATGGTCAGTTGATGGGCAAATATCATTGATAAGATGGGTGTCTTAGTCTCATTGATGCTATTCCAAATCCTTCATCTTCTTTACATGGGACTTCGTTGTCAGTACATGTACTTGTATGTGATTTGCCAAGTTGCTCATTGGCCTTTAAAAAGCCCTCTTTAATTTTTTTATAGGCTTTCTGATTAAAGGAAATTTTGCAAATACTTATAAAAGCATCTGTTTCTCAAGGACAAACCCGAAATTTTTAAGGGTACCTGCTCTACTGAGAGGAAGGAACATTCAATGTGTGGGCACACAGATATTGACAAATCATCTTGACGTGCCTGTCAGTACAATAGTTTCAGAGATACATTTCTTAAAAAATATATTTTTTTCCCCATAACTGGTACATTCATGCATCCCGTGTCCTACGCTGTGCAAACTTCTTCAATGTTATTGAAAATATCTGTTCTCCAACCCTATGCTGAGCCACCATGTCTGGACATCACTGCTAGCTGCTGGGGTAAGCACTGCCTGATTACTGATTGCTTTCTCCGCTAGTGCACAGAAATGCTACTTGCACCAACCTTCTCATATTTGTCTGCTGCTGTGAATTTGCACTTAGCAGAGCAGACATTTGGATAACAGTGCTAACTTCTCTAGCTTACTATCGTCAATGATATTCCTCAGTTCTGCAGTTTGTATACAATACTTCTGGACAATCACTTAGAGTGAGTGGAACTTATACTGACACACTTGAAAAAGGATGAACGTCTTCTTATTCTTAAATTGAAATCCTCATAGATGTTGTCAACACAGCTTATATTGCGAGTTCATTGATCTTGCCTTGAGAGCTTTGATTTGCTGGGGTGTTGAGGCAGAAGCATGGTGGGGTTTTTAATTAACTGACATGGGAGTGCAATTGCGCACAGTGATTAGAGCAACACAGCCATCATTGAGTAAGGACCAAATTTTTGCTGAGAAATAGGTCCTAAATGAACTGTTGTTCTAACAGAGCATCTATCTCCTCATGGTAGTAAACTGTTTAATTATCAATAAGATTTCCCCCTGCCCCTCCAAACTAACTTATGAAAACACCACTGAGTTTATTGTTTTATGCATGTTCCCTTCCCTTGCAGTTCTGCTGATAAAACTATCGATGTGGTTATTTTCCTGTACATTGAGCAATACGAGGAAACTTGGATATTGCGTATTTGAAAAGGCTGTTTGGTGTTCTTGAAGACAAAAAGAAGTCCAAGGATGGATGAGTATTGTACCAAAGGCTCTAACTGCAATACTAGTACCTTCTAACAAAAATGCCATGTGTATCATAGGTATAATTCTAGGACAAGACAATTGTAGAACCCATAAAAAGATGAGAAATCAAGAAATACTTTAGTGAAAGGTTTAATTAGGCAAGAAAACATCTATGGTTAAATAAATATATTAATACATAACTCTCAGAAAGAACAATTGCTAGCAACAGGAGAAGTTTAGACTAAATCATTATTTCTTTTGGGCCTAGATGCATATTTTGGATAGAATCTTGAGCACATATTTTGATATCGAATTGGTAGAAATTGAAATGTATTTTATTCCCAAATAACGTCCACTGAAACACTGAGATATTCAGGAGTCTTTCCCTTAATTCTCTAAAAGGGCACACTGTTCAGTCATCCCAAAAATATTTAGTTTTAGGAAAACATATTAATAAAAAATGCTATGTAATGTCTTTGGTCATAAAGACCCTTTAATGGTGTGTGTCTTTAATGTGATTTGCTTGTCACACCGTCATGCGTGAGTTTTCTGTGCGCAGCGGACAGGAAGTCACAGCAAAGGCGTACAAGCGAAAGATTTAGAAACCTGTTAGTAGGCTACATGCATATAACTCTGTGTGAGTACTGTCTACATCAGTTGGATTCTATTAGTCAATGTGATTAAATAATGAGCTCTTCTAAGTTGAATTCAACCTGAGTCATGACATTAAATCTTCATTTCCTGATAAGTTAGACCTTGTTCTTGGTTTGAGGATAACTGCCTTCCTTGTGCCATACTTGTTTTCTGTGGAAAGCAAGGGCATATTCTGAGGAAGTTTTCCCTCTCCTGAGACCTAGAAAAGAAAAGTTTTAGCTCTGCATTAATAAAGTGTGTCGAAAAGTGTTTATTACTTTCAAGTCTAGTATTTCCTGGCTCTATAGGGTAAGAAATTTGAATTCATTGCCATCCAGGGCAAGTCTCTGAGGACGCTCTCTATGAAGAATGGAAAACTTTTCATCAAACATGTAAGAGCACTATATAACTCACGTATGGGAAGAACAGATAAAAACACAGCATGGTTGATGTTGGAAGAGACCTCCAAAGTTCATCTGGTCCAACCCCTCTGTTCAAGTAAGGTTGCCTAGAGCCAGTTCCCCTGGACCACGTCCAGACAACTTTTGAATATCTCCAAGGATGGAGACTCTACAACATCCCCGGGTAACCTGTGAAAGTGCTTAGAGTGAAAAAAAATGTCCTGGTGCTCAGAGGGAATCTCTTGTGTTTCAGTCTGTGGCCCTTGCCTCTGGTCCTGTCACTGGACGCTACTGAGAAGAGTCTTCTTTACACTCCCAGATATTCACAGGCATTGATAAGAACCTCCTGAGCCTTCCCTTCTCTGAGCTGAACAGTCCCTGCTCATAGGAGAGATGCTTCAGTTCCTAAATCATATTTGTGGCCCTTTGTTAGACTCGCTCCAGTATGTTCATGGTTCTTTTGTACTAGGGAGCCCAGAACTGGACAGAGCATTCCAGGTGTGGCCTCACCAGCACGGATTAAAAGGGAAGGATCACCTACATCAACCTGCTGACAATCCTTTGCCTAATCCAGATGAGGACACCCTTCCCCTTTCTTGCAGCAAGGACATATTGCTGGCTCATGTTCAACCGGTGTTCACCAGGAGCCCCAGGGCAAAACTGGTTTCCAGATGTTCACCCTCCAAAATAAATTGGTAGATGAGGTTACTTCTCCCTCAGTGCAAGACTTTGCAGTTCCCCTGCTTGAACTTCATGGCGTACTTCTCAGCCCATTTCTCCAGACTGTCAAGATGCCTCTGGATGGGAGCATGACCCTCTAGTGTATCAGACAATTCTTGCTGTTTTGTGTTATCAGCAAGATGGCAGGGAGTACATTCTGCCCCATTATCCAGATCTTTAATGAAGATGTTTAACAAGACCTTTGTAAAAAGTTCTGCAACTATATATGTTCTTATATATATGTTCTTGAACATATTCCTAAAAGAATTCCCTATGCCAAACTTATGATAAATCCTGTTTGATGGAAGCTTCTCATCAAATACTCTGAAAAAATTTTTTTTTAGAATTTCTTAGAAATCTTTTGCACCAGAACTAATATTATTACCTGGAGCATAATTTTCCAATGATACCATTATTTTGTTGCATTAGGCAATAATTCCAAAGCATTAGGCTCCTACGAGTACAAGGTTGCTACTCAGTTTCAGATAAATCATTTACATGGTACAACCTCAGATTAACCATTAGAAGGTGAAAGCCCTTCCAAAAAAACCCCACCTAATTGAAGTCTCATATAGACACAGCTCCTACTTAATATTTCTTTCTTAATAATTTATAAACTATGGGATGATAATTTGCATAAATAGTATAGTTCTAGCTCAGTACACATCAGATAAAAATGAATCAGAGTTTTCTAGTTTGATACTATCTTCATTTTTCATATTTCTTTTTAATACTTGGTAGATTGTATGGAAACCTAAGGCTTTACCAGATTTACATCTTGCATAGCAAGAATAGCTGCAAACACAATAGACAATAGCAAGCAAGATAATAGTTGTCTTGACTCCACCTGCAGAAGATATCTGAAAAAAGCATTTAGCTTTTTGTTTTATGTTTTCTTTCCTTTTTTTTCTATGGCATCTCAAACTGAAATGCTGCAAATCCTCTTTATCTTTAGTTTTGTTTGTGTGTAGAGCATAAACCACATATAACACATAATTATTTATTAGGTATTTGTTATAGTCATTTTATAAACCAGAATTACTTCCTCCCCTGCTGTTTTCTATCTAGTCACTGGATTCACCAGCGTTAGAGGCTGACTGGTACAGCAAATAGTAAGTGGGAAATTTTTCATCAAACTTTACTGTGTGTACCAAATTCACACTCCTAAAATAAAAAATGACATATTTATTATTTTGGAAGGCACCTTGGTTAGAGATAAAAAGCATCAAAATTAATGATAAGAGACAGGAGACTACAAACAGCTGATAAATAAAGTTAAATATGCAGATAGAAATATTAGGATTCTGAAAATATGATTAACTTAAGGGGGAAAGACATAAACTCTGATATTCGTTTGTTAATTGAGGAGGAAGGCAAGATCCATCATTATGCAGATAGCTGAAAGTGTTAAAACATATTTGGTTTGTGTCTGAAAAGAAGCTGAATAGGGCTGTGGTTTTCTGAGTAGCCAGGTGGCAGTTACATCCTAGGCAAAGCTGCTTCATCTGTCTTGCCGAAATTTTTTCCTTGAGATTCTTCCATTTGTTGTTCAGATTCTGCTGTTTCTTCAACCACAGGATAAACCAGATCGAGGAGATTACCTGAAGCTATCAGATGTGGAAAAAAAAAAAAATGCAGGGGGATTTTTCAGCTGGGTCATCTTCCATATACAATCCAAACTTTATTTTGTGTTTTCTGTCAAAATCAAGTTTACTGAAATACCATCTAGATAAGGGCATTTGGTTCAGGAAGGGTGTTTGACATCTTGTCAAGCATCTGACACCTTGTCAGATCATCACTGAAAAGCTATCAGAAGTACATTCATGGATCATCAGCATTAATTGTGTTACAACTAGTTGTCCATCCACTGGGACAATGATCTTCATACTTCTGATAAGTAGGAAGGAAGCATCTGTGTGAGGAAACTAGGAGGCAGCCAAAAATATCTGTTTCAGAAAAATCTCTTGGCAGATTGGTGGGGAGGTGAGGATTCATCACCAGGCATTAAAAGGACTTCAAGTGAGACAGACCAAGAAAAATCTTTTCAGCCCTTCAATAAGGCTTTTATTTTGACTATGCACAGGCACTGTAGGTTACATCAAATACAGTAACAGTGACCTGATAAATCAAATGTGATAAACTTGCATATATAACCTAATAGAGCATTAGTGAATTTGCAGAAGGATCTCTTTTTGTATGTTGTCAGTGGTCTGGAAGCAGACAAGATTATTGCTGATATAATGTGTAGATGAAATAAAAATGCTGAAGTGCTAAATCACAATTTTTAGATTTTTTTCTTGACTGATTTTTTGAGTTTTTGTTGAGGTCTCAAATATGTCATCATTGCAGAGCTGTGAATTTTAGAAAATTATAGTAGAAAGAAATCATGCTGGATTTTATGTAGTTTAGTATTTACTTTTGTTGGGATACAGTACCGACAAGATTTTTGATCTATAACTATGGAAAATTTTAATACTGTTACAGAGATATTACCAGTTTTTGTATGAAGACAGAGGATGCTGTTACTTCAATATTGTTTATTTATTGATTGTCTGATACTTTGAAGAATAGCACAGCAAATGTTCATGGTTTCAGAAGAGTTATTGGAAAGATCTGAGGCCTGAGAACGAACTAACTGAGAGACACAAGAGAAATCTGGTCACATTAATCTTTGTAGAAATATAAGAAGAGTTTATTTTTGCACAATCTCTAGCAACTATAGAAGTAGAAAATTAGTACTAGAGGCCCTCTTAATCTAGCAGAAGGCAACGCGTTTCAAGGATGGTGAAGAGAGAAAGATAGAAAAATTTGTATCAAAAATGAGACATTTTCTTTTAACAGCATGTGTTACTGATGTTGAACAAGCCCAGCAGATGATAGAGTCTTCACGCACCTGAATTGTTTAGTTCTAAATTACACGTGTTTCTAAATAATAAACATCAGCCGGAGGAAAAGCTATAGGACAAAAGAAATATTTGATGAAATTCATTGTCCTGTATACAACAGATAAAATTGCTATTCTTAACTTTAAAATATTAGTTTGTGATCTTGAGTATGAAGAATCATATTTTATACTTTTTAGGAATAACTGGACATCTTTTGAATACTCATGAACAGGTTTTTTGTTTTTTGTTTTGTATTTTTTAAGGCTACTGAAAGCAAGTTCAAACTACCTTAAGGGCTAAATGAATACCACATGCTGTCTTAGATCCTAACACGTTTTCACTTCTGAAGAATAAACAATAAATGGGAATTAGCCCTAAAATTTATTTTTTTAAACTCTCTGTCACATAGCTCTCTGTGTTCTTTGAACAAAGGGAATTCAGTGAGTTAGATTTCAAAAGAACTCAAAGAAATGACATCTCAAAGAAATAGCCAAATAACTTGGAACTTTCTCTCTCTCTCTCTCTCTCTTTCTCTCTCTCAAAATTGCTTGCTGAGGGATATTCGTGACACAGTTTTTTGAATAAATAGTCAAACTTCTGCCTAGAAAACAACTGAGGTAATTCTGAATTTTAAGAAACTCTGTAGTGTTGAGGTCCCACTGAAAGAGCAAACCCAGGGAAGTCATAGAAATTATGTCCATCCTTTGTCCGAAAAATCAATTATTGAACTTAGCAAAACAGTCTGAGAGTAATTTTTTGTTGTCTTTAAACTTGTTTTCTTCTCTAAATTGCATACAAATCAGCCCTCTGGGATAGCTAATTTGATGGTTAGTTGGGTTTCCTTTAGTGTTGTCCTTTTTAGCAAGAACTCAGTCTTAACTACGAAGCTCTGAAATGGCAAAAGTTTTAGCAAAGATGTAGCCTTTACATATTTGGTTAATATTTTCACTTTTATGGTTACTAAATAATAAACCGGAATACATGTTTTAAAGAAAAGTAATATCCAGAATAATAAAACCAGTTCTTCTAAATATTTAATTACTGAAGATTGAGAAAAATAATTATTATTGCTTATCTAAGGGGCCCACAACTGGGACATTCAAAGTCTTATTTACATTCATAGTAACTGAAGAGTTTGATTAGGAGCAAGGTTAAATGTGACAATGAAATACCCTCAACTGTGCTCATATATGTTTTGCTATTATATGTCTGGACATGTTTTTAACTACCAAACCAGTAAAATTGAACAACACTGACTGATAACTGAACTCACCTAGGAACACCAAACATTTGAAAATGATTGACCAGCTGACAGAAGATGTCTTTATCACGGAGGGATCATAAAAAACCCCCTAAGAAACAGGCATTCCCAAAGAATACTACAAACAATAGGTCTAAAAATTCAAAAGCTTGAGGACTATCTTCAAAAGGCAATTTATTTAGTTTTATTTTTTTAAACCAGAATTCAGCATTGTGATTTTTTACCATATTTAATTAGTGGTCTATCTTATATGTTGTATATATCAATATCCTGTATTTTAAAAGATTTCTGAGAAAGACAATGTTGCATTTCAACTTCAGTCTGATTTGGCAGATACCAGTCCAACAGTGGATATCTCATGTAAAATTTATGCACTTGAATTTTAAAAAAAAGAGAAGTAAAACCATTGCATAATCACAGAAATTAATTAGCCCAACCAGAATTAAATAAAATTAATCAAGTAGTTATATAGACTTTTTGGAGTCAGAATAATAGTACTATTATCTAATTGTGTCTTTGCAGATAATGAAGATATAACTCTGCTTTTTAGGGTTACAAATGAGAAATTTCTTTTACATATAAATTTAATGAATCTTTCCAAATATTCTGTTCACTGAAAATAAAATACAAATCACAAGTAGGGACATGTTCAACATTTGAAATCTGGAAATGGAGCTATAATTTATGTTTGTTAAATGATAGATAACTGAATCAGGACATCTGGTATAATGTACAATAATTTCTAATATAAAACATGAGCTTGTGATGTTGAAAAATCAATACAATGAAAAAACCTCCAGAGCTGAAGAATGTGAGTAGATCATACAGGAACAAAAAGCTGAAGCTGCTGATATACTTGACCAAGAGAAAAAAAATAAAAGTCTGTTCTTGAAATTGAAAAACTAGACAAGACCTTGCAGTCACTGCATCTGGATGTAATAGCTTCCTACCAGAAACACAAAGTGGAACTTGCTCAGCTAGAACAGCAGATAACACAGCTTGAAAGAGACCTTACAGATGCCAGGAACTTTATAGTCCAAAAGATCAGTTATGCTTTTGCTATGAGAATGAGCAAAATAGCTATCTCTTTAGAAATCACACTGCAAATGGGAAGGAGCTATGCTTGCACTGCCTCATACATATTTGTTATGAATTCTGTGGAAAAAATATTTTATCACTAATTTCGTAAGTATATATTTCTCTGGGTTTTGTCTCTAAGTTCGAGATATTTTAGAGTTTGTGATAGCGATGCTGACAAAATGCATACCGATAAAACTGAGTACAGTAATATGACTACTTCAGTTAGGGTTGCTGGTTTTTTTATAAATGCATATGCCAGTTTTACCTGTAAAACCCATTCATATACATTTTCAATATCAGAAATCTACCTTGTCATACTTTTTCTTGGGATAAAATGTACGTAGGCCTAGGAGTTTTTTTATTTACTCTTTTCACTTTTCTCTGTGGATGCTTCCTGCACAAAAAATGTTCACAAGATAGAAAGGTTTGGGCTTTATTAATAGCATGATATCCCTATCAATAAACGACACAAGGAGCAGGAATGATTTCTACTTATTTGGGAACTTTGCCAAATACATAATTTCAATTAGAAGTGACAGCATTTAGGATACTCTGATTGTTTCTGTTGTTAATATCTTGTTTTGGTTTTTTTTTACAAGTATACTGAAAACAAGAAAAATCAACAAACCCTTAATTTTTGATTGGGTTTCTGAAAGAGATGTACAAGGTATAAGACATCTGCAGACAGCTTAGAAATCAGCTAATGAGGAAGTAGTGTTGATTGTTTAATTTCTAATCTTTTGTTAAACAAAAAGAACAACAGAAGGGAATTAACTTCCCAACAATCTTTTCCTTGTAATTAGAACCTATTTATTATTTACCAAATAAACAGAAAGAAATGGAAACATATTACTGCGGCAGGATATTATACCCTGTCTATTATGTTTTGCACACCTGAAAAAATATGTTAATACAAATAATTGTTGTCACGTTAGCATCACTGGTTTCAAGCTGTCTGAAACAATTTTACATTCTCAATAAGGAATATTTAACATTTGAACCAAAAACAGTACAGCACGAATAATTAAAGGCTTAAGTTAAATACATAGACAGTCATTTAAATTTAGATCTGCAATAACATTTACTATTATTCTCTAAGGCTTTGACTGTGCTTGACAGAAACAAAGTACTCTGGGATTAATTTCAAGAAATGGTGCCAACTGTGCGCAATTTGCTGTAATTAAGACATGAAAGAGTACTAAATATTCAGATTAAAAGAAGCATGATGGAGCATGATAGAGAATCAAGGTGTGGCATCAAGCCAATAAAGCACAGTCAGTCATGAATGCTCAATAGTGATTGATATGAAACTTATACCTATAAACTTGTAGCCTGTACTTAACAACCATGCAGATAAAAATTAAAATCATGGCACTGTGTCTTAAGGAAAAGGGCTCTTCTAAATCCAGAGTCAAAGTGTGTGTGAAATCTTCAAACAATAACAAACCAGAGCCTAATAATGTATTTTTACACAAATAAGATGTTTAAACAATGAAGGGGTGGGGGGAAGGTAACATGGTAGTTTTTTTCTTTTGGGATATCCCTATGCTTTGGGATATCCCTATGGCTACATCAACCTACAGCATTCGCTAGAGTG
>VZTA01023408.1:306-35361 GCA_013398855.1 Mohoua ochrocephala | reverse complement strand
TTTCCCACCTCTGCATTGAGCTGGAGCTGGGAATGCTCCGTGGCTGTGGCCGTGTGGGATGAAATCCAGGCCGAGCAGGCGGAATTCAGCTGCCCTCAGCAGGAAAGAGGAGCGGGAGCAGCGGGATTGAAGAGAGACGGGAAAAGAAAGGACGCGGAAAATCGCGCGCTCCCGAGGGCCACCTCCGATTCCCGCTGCGGAATTCCAGGGCTCGAGCCCTGCTGCAGTCCCAGGGAGCTTGGCCAAATTCCCTGGATCCATCCTGCCTTGGGATGAGACGCCTTCGAAAAAATGAGGATTAAAAATCCAGGCTAAAGTCAGGTTTTTTAATATTTTGCTGGTTTTTTTCCCTGAAGGAATCATAAAATCATGGAATGATTTGGGTGGGAAGGGGCTTGAAGATCATCTCATTCCTGTCAGGAGGAGCAGGGAAAACTCCCCCTATCCCAAATTGATCCAACCTGGCCTTGAACTCTTCCCGGGATGGGGCAGCCACAGCTTCTCTGGGAATTCCATTCCAGGGCCTCACCACCCTCCCAGGGAAGAACTTTTCCCAACATCCCATCAAAATCTCCCTTCCAGCAGCTTTTCCGTTTCAAACTCAGTTTCTGGAATGCTGGGATTTTCCTTGTTTTTACCTGACCTCCTGCCTCTGTTTGTTGTTACCTTCCCAGGCATCAGGAAAGCAGCTGGAGAGATGGGATGGGAAATTTTGGGATTGAGGGGTTTTCCTGCAATTTTTGACCTTAATATCCTTTTTTTCTTCCTGGTGGATTGGGAACTGCCAGATCCACGCACAATTCCCTTTTTCCTCTTTATTTTTGCCTTCTGACCTCCCTTCGCAGAGCCAAAAATTCCCTTTTCCCAGCACAGTTTCCTTCCCTGCCCTCACTTTTCCCACCCTGAGTTCGGATGCCACCCTGGCACTAAGAGCCACAGGGAAACTGAGGCTGGGTTGGGAACATCCCAGGAATCTCTGCAGCTGGGATCCTTGGCTTTGGCTCATCCATGGGTTTGGTTCATCTGGAATATCCCTGGAGCTCTGTCCCACCTCAATCCCTCACCCTCCCCTTCCCATGGATTCATTTCCCTCCTTCATTTCAGATCTGGGAGTTGTTCCTTTATTTTTAACAGCTTTTCCTCCATTGGATCCCAAGTTTTTGCCTGGCTCTCATCTCTCCATTCCCTAAAATCCCTCTCAGGTACCTTTTGCCTCCCTGGAGCAAAACCTGGGAATAATTTGCAGTCGGGAAGATGCATCTCAGCCCCAACTCCCTGTTATTTGAAGCTGTGCCTTTGGGATAATATCACAAAACACTGGTCAACACTTATTGGAGAGTGGAATTTTCTAGGGAAAAACATCAAAAAAAAAAAAAAAACCATCAAAAACATCAAAAAAAATTTGGGATCAGGCTGATTGCGGGATTTTTTTGGGGATCAAAAATATTGGAATGAGTTGTTTCAAGCTTGTCACAGTAAAATATTTTGTAATTCCAGGGGAAAACTTCCCGCTGCTGCCCTGCCTGGTTTTTCCCCAGTGTTTAGGCTTCAACCTCAGATTTGGCAATTGATGGGATCAGGAAGTTGAGATTCCTGCTGTGTTTCATTGCTTGGGAGATGGAATGTTTTGATTTGACCGAATTAAACCAGTGTCGCATTGGATGAAAATTCTCCAGGTGGATTTTGTTCGGAGGATGAATCCCAACTTCTTCCCTGTATTTTTGGTGTTGGAATTCCAACCCCGTTTCCAGGTGTCAGGATTTTCAGGCAGAGGAAAATGTCCTCTCCCAGCAAAGGAATGGGCTGCACCCTTCCAAAAAGAATTCCAGTTTTTTATGTGGATTTTCCCACTTTTCTCTTAATAGGATTTTTATTTTTTTAGGATTTTTCTTTTCTCCATGTGCACTTAGGGACAGGGAAATCATCCCACAGAAATGTGATTAATGATCATTAAACGGGTTAATTGGGTAGAAACACATCCCTGCTCCTTGGGAATCCCAGTTGGATCCTACATTTGCTGTCCTGGAGATCTTGGACAACAAAATTCCTGGCTGGAAGTAAAAGGACTTCACATTCCAGAGGGTCTGGAGTCATCCTGCCTTGCAAAGAGAAACGAATCTTTTCCTATTCCTTCAGAAGGGATGTCGGGATTTTTTTTTTCCCTAATACTACCTAAATTCCAGCAGTTTTCCAGAGGTTTGCTGGTTATCCCTGCTTGTGCTAAAAGAGAATATGGGAGGCACAGTCGGCAACCGGCCCAGAATTCCATAAGGAAATAAAATCTCCCGGGATTCTGCACCTAAAAGAGCTGGAGCTGAAGGAAGGAAGCACCTTCAGGACGTGTCCCTCTCTCCGTGCTCTTATCCCGATGTCCTCTGGAGCCAAACACGCTGAGGGAACGGAAAATAAGAGCCAGACCCTGCCTCAATTCCCAAGAATCGATTGGGGCTGGCATTATTTCCCTCCTTGGCAGAACAAATCCGATGGCTCTTCCTGGGATTGTCACGGAAAGTCCCCGAACTCAGGTGGGAGAAGGATCCCATGGATTCAATAAAATGAGCCCCCAAATCAAGATATTCTTTGAGTATCGGTCATAAAATCCTTTGGAAAATCTGGTTCCAGCGGAATGTCAGACCCCAGAACTTTTCTTTTTTTGGGGGGAAGGAAAACCTGGATTTATTCCTAAGGCAGGGATGATTTTATTATTTCCATGCAGGGTGTGGAGCAGGATTTTTCCCACCTTCCTTCCTTAAAAATGAGAAAGAGACAAAGATTTTGGGCAGATTTTCCTTTACCTGTGATGCTCGGGATTCAGCCCAGATTTTTATGTGCACGTTTATTATCCAGGGTGTGGGGAATGCGTGGAAAAAGAAAAATCAGGATTTCTCTGCAGGAATTGTGGTGGTTTTTTTTATGAAAGGCTTATTTTATCTCCCAAATTCCCTTCCCATGTCAGCAGTTTAAAGGGAAGTGTTTTCCTGGCAGTGAATCCCTGTTTCTGCCGGCGTGGCTTTGATGGAATCGGGGAGTGATTCCCAATTTCCAGCCACTTCTTCCTTTTTTTCCCCAGCCGGGAAATATTCCCTGATTTAAAAGGCAAAGGGAAAGGCTGGATATCAGCATCCCATCCCTAAATATCCCTCGCGGACGGGTGAGAGACACCCAGCTACGCTGGGGGAAAATCGGGAACGAATCCATCAATGTCAGCACTTTCCCACCCCTAGAAAGGGATCCGGCTCAGCTCCAGCCCAGCCCCCCCTCTCTCCCACTCCCGCTCCCTCTGGATGAGCCCCTGGAATGCCGAGGGAGCCGGAATTTTCAAATCACCGTTCCTATTAAATCAAGTTTATTGCACTCGGCGGCTCCGGAGCTCTCCCTTCTCCTCCAAAACCCCCCCAATTATCCCCTTTAAGATTCCAACTCCCGCCTAAGTTTTATTTAAGGATGGAGCCCGCGGAGCTTTTTCCAGGTGTTTCCAGCTTCTTTTCCAGCCCTGCTTCCCCGTTGATGCGCTGATCAATTACTCATCAAATCTTAATGAGCGCTTTAACTCAACTGTGGCATCTTAATCAGAGCCTTTGACTGCCAAGTGTCAGCTCCATCGACTTGGGAGAGAGTGGGACAAATGATCCCAATCGACTGGAATGGGCTCTTCCCGGCTTGGGAAGAGCCTTTCCGCGAGCCTCATCTGCCGTCTAGTGGCTGCAAGGGAAGAGGAAGAACAGAGAGGGGGGATTTTGGGGGGGGAAAGGCTATTGGAGAGGGAAGGAGAGGGTGGAATGTGGGGTGGGATCCTCGCCTTGCTTGGTTCCTGTTGGGAGTGGGTTTAGGGTGAGTTTTCCTTATGGGAAAAGCCGTGGGTTTGTGTGGGTGGGGGAGTGGAAGGTCCTGGAATTCACAGGATGGTAAAATCTGTCCTTATGTGGCTGTGGGGGTCTGTGGGATCCCAGGAAAGGAGGGATTTCGGGACAGGCGCTGCCTGGGGCTGGGAACACGAGGCAGGGCTGGATTTACGGGAGCAGGGAATTATCTGTGGTTGTTCTGAGACCTCATCGGATGGCAAAGTCCAGCCTGCTTTGGGACAGCCCCCACAGGCCCTGCAAACCTTTCCTGGGATTTTTTTTTAGCCTGTTTTTTTTTTTTTTTTTTCCCCCCTCAATAACATCAGTTGGAAAAGCTGCTTAAAGGAACAACAAAGAAAAAGCTGACACAGACCTGAGCCGGAGAGAGGGAGCAGGTCAGGATCGCTGGAATCCTCGGGGATGTTTGCATCCGAGCTTTTATCGTGTCCTAACGAGACCCGTGCCCTCCAGACACCTCTCTACAGACCTGGGAACCCTTTTTTTGGGGGGACAGGGACAACCAGGCAGCAGATCCAGGTCATCCAAAGCTGCTGGGAGCATCCCCTAAAACCGGGAAGCAGCGGGATGCGCTGGCTCCCTGCCTGACCCTCTCCCTCGGATATGGAATTAGCTGAGAGAAAAAAAGACTTTGGAGCCAGGAATTCCAGTTCAGTGCCGACGAGCAGGAGGGATGTCTGGGATTCCGGGGGATGTAATGCCTGGAAGAAGGATTTATTTCTATTTTTTTTTTTTTAAGGCTGAGATGATCCCTGTGGGATGTTCTGGGGAGATCACGGGGCTGAGGCAGCTGCTGCTTCAATCCAGAGGGGTTTATGGGATTGGGACAGCACCGTATGGACATCCCCGTGTTCTGTCTGGAACTAGGAGAGCCCTGCAGGAGCTTTATTTTTGTTTGGAGAGGTGGTCCTCATCCAGTTCCCGAACATTCCCAACTCCCTTTGTCTGCCCCAGCACCCGGGGGAGGCTCAAGGATTGATGTTGTCCATAGGAATATTCCCTTTCCACCCACCGAGCATCCCTGAGAGGGTGGAACAATTCTCCCCTCACCGGTTTCAACCATCCCACGGGATTTTTTTCCTTGACTGAGGCTGGCGAGGGTGTGGGATGGGGATGTGGAAGGAGGGAAAAGAGGGAAAATCAGGATCCATTTGGGATGCAGGTAGGGAGGGTTAGGTGGTGGGAATGATGTGAACTTGGGGCCCACCACCAGCACCAGGCTCTGAGCATTTCAGAGCCTGGGAATTTTCCCTGTGGAACATCCCTTGAGCTCGAGGATCCATTTGGACAAAGAGGGGGAGATGGAAGGGGTAAAAACTCTTCAAAGACCAAAAAACAAACACTTTCTATGGCCTTGTGGATCCAGTCATCCCCCAAAAAACTTTGGGAAAGGGGAATTAGGAAGAGGAGATCCTGCCTGGAGCTGACACAGGAGGGAAACAAATCCCTTTGGATACCTTGGGCTGGGGCTTTCCTGATTTAATGAGATTAAAACAGTTCTGCTTTGCTGACTCAGATTCCCAACTCCCGAATCCGAAGGGCTCGAGCTCCTGTTAAAACCAGTTTTAAGTGGACGAAGAAATGATGCCAAAGGCAACGTGGTCATTCCTGATGCTTTTCCATGGCCTTACAAAAGCACTGATTTATGAGGGAGAATCCCGAAATCATGGAATGGTTCAGGTTGGAAGGGACCTTCAAGATCATGGAATTCCAACCCCTTTCCATGGGCAGGGACACCTTCCACTATCCCAGGTTGCTCCAAGCCCCATCCAACCTCGCCTTGGGCACTTCCAGGGATGGGGCAGCCACAGATTCTCTGGGAAACCTGTGCCAGAGCCTCATCGACCTCACAGGGAAGGATTTATTCCCATTATTCCCATCTAACTCTGCCCTCTGGAAGTTTGAAGCCATTCCCTGTGTCCTGTCACTCCATCCCTTGTCCAAAGTCTCTCTCCATTTTCCTTGCAGGATCCCTTCAGGTCCTGGAAAGCCACAATTAGGTCCCCCCAAAGCTTCTCCTTCCTTTTCCAAGCTGAACATTCCCAATCCTCCCAGCCTTTCCCACAGCAGAGCTGCTCCATCCCTCTGCTCATCTTGGTGCCTTCTCTGGACTCGTTCCAGCAGCTCCGTGTCCTTCCCGTGTTGGACCCCAGGGCTGGATGCAACATTCCAGGTGGGATCTTACCAGAGTGGAGAGAGTTCCAATGGTGTCCCGAAGCCCTTTCAGTGGAAAAATTAAGGAGAGGCCAAACCTCTCCTAACAACCTCCCAAGCTCCAGCTGCTCTCATCACAGGGAATTTCCCGAGCCTGCTCTCACTCGTCTATGGAATAACATCCAGCAGATCCCTTTTCCAAGGATGTGCTCAGCCTCCTCTTGAAACGGAATCCACAACATCCCCTGGGAATCAATCCCACAGCTCCATGATTTTGGATGGCAGGAGAATCTTCTTTGTGTTTATTGGTAAATTTTTAAAATTCTGATGGTTTTTATGAGTTCATGTTCCAGACCCAGTCGTTTAATTGACCTAACTGGGAATAAAAACATTAAAATATGGATTATCCAGACTCAAAGTCAAGGAATAAAATAAAATGAGCTCAATATTTATTTTCTTCGGAAAATGTCCTGCCTTTTAGGTAGATTCATGATTTGGAAAACTCAGTCATTGATTTGAGGGCCTTTGGTTGGGTTGTCAGGACTTTTTTGGATTGATTGGAGGCTTGGGATGGTGTTATCCCAAAAAATATCCCGGGGTCTCCGATCCTGGTAATCAGGGAAGGGGAGAGACTGGGAAAACTGCTGGAAACAAAGGTGGGTTGTATCAGGAATCCTGAGCATAAAAGCATTCCCCTTCTCCTGGTTTTATGGTGGGAAAGTCAGGGAATGGCCATGATGGTGTTTGGGATCTCCACGGCTGAAAGTCGCGGGAAGGGATATTCCAGTGATATCCAAAGGAAAAAGGAAAACAAACAAAAGCCCCACGAGTGGTCAGGCAAAGGAAAAAGGACTCAGAGAGGGAACTGACCCCACTTCCATGGAGTTCTTTCCATGCACTTTGTTTGGAATTAGAGGATCTTTAAGGTTCCTTCTGACCCGAACCATTCCAGGACTCGTTTGGACTCAGAGGATGTGGATTCAGAGGGAAATATTCAATTTTTTTCAGGGAAGCTCTGGATAAAGAAACTCTGGAAGGAGGGTGGAGGCAGGTGGGATTTGCTCCCAGGGAACAAGGGCCAGGATGAGGTGACCTTGGCTGAAGCTACTCCAGGGGAGGTTCAGGTTGGACATCAGGAAGAATTTCTTCCTGGAAAGGGTGGTCAGACATTGGAATGGGCTGGCCAGGGAGGTGGTGGAGTCATCATCCCTGGCGATATCCAAGGAATGCCTGGAGGTGGCACTCACTGCTCTGGACTGGGTCACAAAGTTGGTCTCCATGACCTTGGAGGTATTTTCCAACCGAAATGATTCTGGGATTCTGGGAAACTCCTCCTGGCTCAGCTCGATGTCTGAAGATTGAGGTGACCAGAAGAAAGTTGGAGAAGAATATTGAAGCAAGAAAAATTCCACCTCGTGGAAGGACTTCAGTCCTCCTTGGTGGCTCGGTATGGACACCCTTCTCCTGGGCTGGGGTGAGAAAAGCTGGATAAAACCAGGGAAATGGCAGAAGGATTCGTTCCTTGGAAGACCATTCCAAGCCGAGCAGAAACGCAATAATTCCACCGCTGTAGACCCTGTCCAAAATGGAATGGGAAGACACAAACCAAGAGCAAAGGAAGACAAATCCCATACTGGTGACCCGTCCCCTGACAGAATTCCATGCCTCCAGCTCCCCTGATAAATGGGATTATTCCCCTGATAAATGGGCCCAGTTTGTCCGGAGCCATTCCGGGAGATGGATGTCTCCCAACCCCAGCCAAAGAGCTCATTTCCTCCGGCTATAGATCCTGGAGGCTCCTGGCAGCGGAGAAGGGTAAGTGCACTCAGCAGGGTCCTGGGCTGGCTGGGGTGGAGGGGAGGCACTCAGGATGATCCCATGGGAAAGCAGCGATGGATCTGGAAGGACTCCAAGTGGTCAACGTGAAAAAGCCTTTCCCCCTGGGAACGGACCTGCGCTCTTCATCCAGTCTCGTCCAAGGAGACCTCGTTGCTTCCAGCCTACGGAAGGAGGGAAGCAGGGAAGGCAAAATGGCGGGAGCTGACTGATTCCGTAGGGATCTGTGTGTCCGAGCTATCCAGACCTCCCTAAATCATGGAGTCATGGAATCACTGAGGTCGGAAAAGACCTCCGAGATCATCGAGTCCAACCTGTGACTGATTCTCTGAGTGCCACATCCAGGCATTCCTTGGACACTTCCAGGGATGGGGACTCCACCACTGCTCTGGGCAGCTCCTTCCAATTCCTGACCACTCTTTCCATGAAGAAATTCCTCCTGATGTCCAACCTGAACCTCCCCCGGTGTAGCTTGAGGCCATTTCCTCTCATCTTGTCCCTTGTTCCTTGGGAACAGAGCCTGATCCCCACCTGGCTCCACCCTCTATTGAGGGAATTATGGAGTGAGAGAAGGTCCCCCTGAGCCTCCTTTATTCCAGGCTGAACATTCCCAGCTCCCTCTGCTGCTCCTCATAGGACTCACTCCTCAGACCCTTCACCATAGAATGTTTTTGATTTGAAGAAAGGATCTGCTTTTACCCAGGAAACAGCGGGAGAGGGGAAATTCCCTGTGGAATTGGGCAGCCAAACACCTTCTTGGCAGAGGGAGAAATGCAAAGAGCAACAGGAAGTCGGGATTCCAGGGGAAGTGTGGAGATTGGCTCCCATTCTGCAGGAAGTTCAAAATCACTTTGTTCCTGAACCTAAAAAAAGGATGATTTCCACTCTCTTTTGCAAGGAAAAAATTCCATTTTCTTCCTTCTGTTCAGGTGTTTTCTTTTCCCTGAAGCTGAAAAGTCTCTCGGATTTACGGGAAAAGTCCATTGGGTCTGGACAAATAAATTATCAGACCTCACTGGGCAATCCATTATTTGCCTTAGTAAATCTGCAGGGCTTTTCCCGAGTATCCATCAAGACCCTCCTCTGGATTGATGGAATATTGGACGACTCCTCCTGTTTGTTTCCCCCAAGTTCTCCCCTCTCCATCCTCCTCTCCTGTTTTCAGTCGGTTCCTAACCTTGAACAATCCAGAGGGGAATTCTGAGTGGGATTTCAACCAGCAGCAAATACCACAAGACACCTGGAATTCCCAAATTCACCTCCTTGGAAGGAGCCCATCCATTCCATCAGGAGTGACTTCAGGAGCTCTCACCTACCCCCACTCAAACCTTCCAGCTGCTGCAATTAACAGGACAGATTTTAATTGGCAATTACAATTCCATTAACTGGGGCTGGTGGATCATTGGATCTGTCAGGAATGCCCTGAAGCAGGGAAGATTGGTGGATGGATCCGGGATCCTGCTCCGGAGCTGTGGAGGAAAAGACAACAGGAAACAGCTGCGCTTTCTCAGCCGGGGATTTGGAAGAGGATTTGCTTGAAATCCACTTGTATTCCTTATCCAGGGATGGCTGCATCCCAAAAAAAGTCTTTGGGATGAAAGGTTATCAGCACCAGGGAGGAGGGAGACGGGGATCAGACCAGGATCTGGGAAGCAGAAGGAGCTCCAGCCCTGGGAGTGCCTGGAAAACAGAGCCTGGATCTCCTGGTTGGGAGGGAAAACCACGTGGCTCCAAGGGAATTCCATTGCTTGAAGGTTTGTGAGGTCTGGATAGAACATCCGGGCACCTTCAGGACACGGGGAATTTATCAAAGGAGATCGTTCAGGAATTTTCCAAGTTCTATTCCCAGCTTTTCAGCGGACCATGGATGTGGTGTTTATCCTACCTACACTGATGGGAATTCCACCCTCAGCTTTGCACGGCCAATCCCAGCATGGCACAATTCCCAAATCGGGATTTACAGCCCCCTGATGCTGATCTTGCCATGCTCCATGGATCTGAACCTTCCCTCTGCCAATGGATCCACATTCTCCTGGCTCTCCCTCATTCTCATTCCAGGAATATTTTCCATGTGTCACCAGCATCAGCCAACACATCATGAGCAATGTCTCTGGATAATTTGAAGGGATGACTTAGAATAAGGTTCAAAATCCTTCAGAATTTCCCTTTAACGACAAATATTCCTATTCTTTTATCTATATACTGCCAATATTCCCTTGGATAAGAGCTTTTCCCTACAAATTTCCTGGAAAAACCCGGCTGCGATAACTTTTTAACAGGCCGGGTGAATATTGCCCACCACGAGGGCTTGGGGAATGCCAGAGGGAAATCCCATTCCAGACACACTTTTCCAGACAAAACACTGATTTAAAGGAAAGGTTGGGAAGAAGAACAATCCTTAAAGTTGGGCTTCAGGGCTTTTGGGACAAAGTCCATCTTCAGGTGAAGATTCAGGAGAGTTCTTGGCGTATCCAGAAGGAGGGAGGAGTTTCATTCCCAGCAGAATTTGTAGGAGACAGACAGAAACTGATTTATTTGGATTTATTTCCCTGTTGGCTATTCCCAACACCTGTAAGCCCTGAATTCCCAGGTTTCATCAGGTCTGACAGGAAAAGAGGGCTCTAAATGATTAAATTCCTGAAAAATTTGTGAAAAGCTGAAGCAGAATCAGAGAATCTGGAGTCCTCCATGGAGCAAAGGTTGGACAGAAAGGGATGGGGAAGAGGAGGCTGGAAAGTAGAGGGACAACCACGGCCACGTGGATATTCCAGGCTCCCAAAAATCCCAGCAGGAGGAAAGAGACCACAGAAAACAGAAATCGTGGGACTGTCCATCAATAAGTGACTCTCTCCACAAAGGCATCCTGGTCCTGGAGCCTCTGGACAGAGTTTTCCTGCTTTATTTGGGATCCATTTGCTGCATCAGCTGCTGGTTTTGTCTGTCTGAGCTCTCCGTCTGTCTCCATCTCTCAATCACAGCCAGAAGTTCCCATCTCCGATGGACCCAGGAGCGGGATGTTATTGCTCACCGAGCAGTTTTCCATGCAGACGGATTGATGCTTTCCCAGACTTGGATGAAACCTCCCATGAGCTCCTCCAAAGCGGCCTCTCCGTTTTCTTTTCATCCCAGCATCAATTTTTCCCTTGATGGGATATTTTTGAGACTTCCCTGATTGTCTGTGGTCTTTACGCTCCACACATTTGCGCCGTTTCTTTGGCCTTTCCCACCTGGAATTTTTTAGGGCCAGATCCCGAAATCCCCCATTTCCTCTTTGCTCCCAGTGTCTCTCCATCCTGGAATATTCCCATGTTTAGATCCAAATAAATAACACCACCAACGATTTTCTCCACCGCTGGCAGCTCGGGCTCCGGAGATGGATGGAAGGAGAAATATCGAGCAAGAATTCCATTTTAATCCCTCATCCAATAATTCTGGGTGCCTCTGGTGCTTCCTCACCTCTCCGACACAAAATTGTGCATTCCCAACCTTCTGATAATATCCGAATATGCAGATTTTATTGACTTCTGCTCCAGTCAGTTTGGAGATTTATTGACCTGCGAAGGGAATATTGACCTGGGATGAAACCGAGGTCAATGTGAGCGTCCCAGGGGAGCATAAATTTCTAAATTGACCCGGCAAACAGAAGTCAATAATGGAATGGTTCATCCAAACATTGTCTTACCAAAATTAATTCCCACGGACGTGGCTTCACCTGCGATTTTGATGGAGAAATATGGGAGGCGAGATGGGGATGAATGGGAGTCGGTGCCTGGTTATGGAGAGTAATGAAACTGCTGGGAATGGAGGGAAAGGAATTGGATGCGGTGATAATTTAATCTCCAGGCAGTGATGGAGCAGCCTCCTGTTAACTGGGGATGGACTCTGGAACGTGCAGGGCAGGATCAGCTTTAATCCTCGGGGATGAAGTTTAGGGGAGGTGGCAGCTCATGACATCAGTTCTGCGTTGGGGCTCTTCACCTCCACAAAGCTTTTGGGGCATCCTTGATTCCTTTCGGTGAACTGGGATAAAGATCCTAATTTGCAATTTGGCTCCAAATTTATCGGTTTTCCAGTCTTAATCCAGGTGGGAATGGAAAAAAAACCCCAAAAGTGTTTTAGGTCTCTTGATATCGTTTGGGATGTGTGGGGACACGGGAAGAAGCTGGGACCTTCATGGCCTCAGGAACACTCTTGAAATCCTTTGTTCCCAACCCCAAATTCCCTACACACACAAACACATCCCTTGTTTTAATTGATTCCAACATGGAATTTCCATCTGAGCATTTCCAAGTGGTTTTTTGTTCTACAGAAATGACTCGCACATTTTTATTAATTTTTTAAAAATATCTGTAGTGGGAGAAACACAGACTTGATTTCTTCATCTTCTTCTTCCCCTTCGCCACTTCATGATCCCAAACCTCTGCCTGTGAGCTGGAAAATCCGCTCCTGCCATGGAGGACAAAACACTCTTTGCCCCTTTTGGAATTTCATTACAGGTGTAACCACATTCTGGAGTGCTGATAAAAAGCTCTGGTGACAAAGGACAAATTCAAGAGCTCATTTCTCTTAGAGAGAAATGGAATTTTGGAGAGAAAACTGGAATTTTGATGGAGTGTCTTGTCCCACTTGAAGGATCTGGAGCACCAGGAGCAGCTGAGGGAGCTGAAGAGACTCATCCGGGAGAAAAGGAGGCTCAGGGGGGTCCTGATAATTCTCCTCAACTCTGTGACAGGAGCCAGGTGAGGGTCGGGCTCTGCTTCCAGGAAACAAAGGACAGGATGAGGAAACAGCCTCAAGTTGCACCAGGGGCGGTTTAGTTGGACATCAGGAAAAATTCCTTCACTGAGAGAACTGTCCAGCCCTGGGCAGGAGTGGAGTCCCCATTCCTGAAGGGATTTAACATCCCTGTAGATGTGGTTACTTGGGGACCTGGTTTAGTGGTGGCCTTGGCAGTGTTGGGGTGAGAATTGTGCTCGATGATCTTAAGGGCCTTTCCTAACCTAAATTATTCCCTGTTTTTAACAAACTCTCCCTGAGATGTTTCTGAACCACCGAAGCCGCTCTGGTTTAGAAAACCACAAAGCCATTTTTTCCAGCAGATGAAGCTGAGATTTGTCTCTCCATGGACAGGTTTTAGGCCAGGCAGGAGACAAAACTAATCCTAACACCTCTTAGACTCCGCTTACCCAGTCTGGACTTATCCTGTCAATATCCCTGCATCCCACTCCGCCTAATCCCTGTTTCATCCGGACATCCCTGGAGACTCTCAGTGCAAAGTGATGTCAGGTCCTTGGCCTTCCAGGTCTGCAGTGCGCAGCCAAATTGAGCTCATCCATCTTCCCTTTAAATCGCTGTCCACGTTGAACTCCTTCCCAATGTTTAAACCACTCCAAGGATTTGTATTTAAGAGGAACTTAAATTATTCAAGCCCTTAATGTTCGGGGCTTTTTTTTGAAGATGCATTTTGGAGCTGTCAAGCGAACAATCTTAAATGACAGCTTGATGAATTCATCGTCCTGTCCCACGTCTCCGGGAGGAGAGAGGGATACGGCTCCCAGGGAAAGCGGCTTTGCTAACGGAGATAGGAGTTTTCCCCTTAATTCCCAGGTTTTTTTGGGCATTAACACCCTCCTGCTGGATGTGGGGTCAGCAGAGCAGGGTTGACATTAACCATGTACTCGGATTCAACCTGGGGATGGAAGAAATGTTGGGAAGTTGCCCGGTTTTGTAGGGATGGGGTCAGGAATGCCGAGGTGCAGCTGGAGCTGAACATGGCAAGGGATGCAGGGAATAATAAGAAGGATTTCCACAGGCCAGGAAAAGGTCAAAGAAAGCGTTTCCCCCCCGAAAAGCAAGACTGGAAAACTGGTAGCAATGGATGAAGGATGAAAGAATTGACTTTTTTTGCCACAGTTTTTATGGCGACCTCTCTTCCCACACCTCTCCCGGGGATGGACAACGAGGTGGGGATGAGAGGAGCCAAGTCCTTCCCACTACAAAAGAACATCAGGTTCTAAAACCCCCGAGGAACCCGGATGTTCATCGGTCTGTGGGACCTGATGGGATGCGTCTCGGAATCCTGAAGGAATTGGCTGATGTTGCTGCCAGGCCACGCTCTGTGAGATTGGAAGAGTCACATCAGGGAGGTGAAATTCCCTGGAAAAAAGGGAAATTCCCCGGAAAAAAGGGAAATGTTGATTAACCAACCCAGTGGCTTTTTATGGTGGAGTGACCACAAAGAACGAGGGAATGGCTACATTTATCCCTTTATCTGGAATTCTGTAAGGTCTTTGATGGGGTCTCCCTGCTAAAACCAAATTCAGGTCCACACAAACCCATCACATCCTAAAAAAAACCCCCAGGATAATCAGCCCTTTCTCAAATGCTTCCCAGGAATGAGGAATTGTGACCAAGCACCAGCCATTATCACCCCAGAGCAGGTAGAATTCTGGAATGGTTTGATTTGGAAGGGATCTTAAAAATCATGGAATTCCAAGCCCATGCCCCGGACATTTTGGGATTTCAAAAGCGCATCCGGGGTTGTTCAGTGCTGGTCCCCCCTTGGCAACAAGGGGACAATCCAGGCACATTTATTGTGTAAGAACAGACTTAAAATCTGGGAAAANACATTTTGGGATTTCGAAAGTGCATCTGGGGTTGTTCAGTGCTGGTCCCCCCCTTGGCAACAAGGGGACAATCCAGGCACATTTATTGTGTAAGAACAGACTTAAAATCTGGGAAAAGCCCCCGTTTGCCTTTTTTTTTTGCCCATCTCAGCTCCTACTTCAAGGCAGAGCCCCCTCCCACAGCCTCCTGGAAATAACGAACAACGAAAAGATCCAAAATCCCGGAGGGATAACTCAGCTCCGACGTTAATGCACATGGAAAGCTGCGCTCGTTCCCGGCCTTCTCCTTCCCAGACAGATTTTGTCAGACGGCAGCGAGTTCATCTCAGAACAAATGACTGAAGGCTGCAGGGATTGATTTCCAAGGGCAGGAGGAAAAGAGCTGAATCAGGACAGCCGGGATCCAGACGTGATGTGACAGCTCCCGAAGTATCCGAAGGGCAGAAACGCCGCGGAAGCAGCGGCTTTGTGGGAAATGTCTTCGCGGAGATGTCGCAGGCTGCTCGTTGTCCGTTAAAGAAGGGCCACCGGATCATTCCCAGGGTATTTACGTGGGGTTTGATGGCTTTAATAAAGTGGGAATTGGGAAGGTAAAGAGTGGAGAAATCAAATTCCCAGATGAAAGATTCCCGGCAGCTTTTTATTCCTCACAGAGCTCTGGGATGAAGTTCTGTGGATGCAAGGAGGTCAGGTGACAGACTTGGGAAAAGCTGCCTAATATGTGGAATGTCCTGAATTCTTCATTCTCCTTGTTATCCATAAATGCCAGGCTTTGTATTCCAAATTCTTGGCGAAGCAGGGAGTTGCCTCTAGGAACTTGCCAGGTCTCATCCAAGACCACTTTCCCTTCTTTCTGAGGTGTGGGCATATCCTTCCCTAATTTTAGCTGCTCAGCAACCCCTTAGCATGGATTGATGGATTCATCCATGAATTAAACTCCTCGCTTTGAGTTCTCAGCGGGCACCGGGATGTGATGGTCCCATCCCAGAGCTGGTGCCTCCTTGGAGCAGAGGAGCCCTGACCATATTCCACTGACTTTCCTGGGAATCCAGAGCGCTCAGCTGGACGTGGGCGCTTGTATTCCTTAAAATCAGGAAAGGCAAATCCAAACCACGTCCAAGAAGAGATTTCCTCCAGCAAAGGAAATCCCTCTTTTATCTGGCTCACACGACTCAAGTCTGTCTTTAGTGCATCCCCCCTGGTTCCCTGCAGGATTAGGAGTTGGGAAGAACAGGAATGGGACCTAATGCCAGTCCCTGGGAAAGGGATCGGAGCTGAGGTTGTTCCTGACATTCCCATGGATCGTGGATCCTTTAACAGCACTCAGAGGGTGCTAATTCCCTCTTGGAGGTAAAACTCCCCTCCTTATTTTTCCTCCTCTATCCTTAGCTCATCCCTGGGCTTTAAAGAGAAGCCACCTGGCCGTGCTCCTCTCCAGCACCTGCTTTTCCTTGGATTACATATCCAGAGCCGAGACGGGGGTAACTTAAGAATGTTCCCTAATGGACCCTGTGCTTTCCTTATCTCCTCGTGATAAAAGGAGGGAGAGGGATGAAATGTAATTCCCAGTTTGCCGCCAGTGTGACCAGACCCCAAGTGGGACCGGGCTGGTGACGGCAGGAAACTGCTGACACACGCGAGAGCCAAGGGCATCCCGATTTGGAGCTGTCTCCAGCTTTTAAAGGACCAGGAAGCGACAGCAGCTCCCTCGGGCTCGGGTCGCAGGGAGACGAAGGTTCCTGGTATTTCTGAGCCGTGTTTTCCCAGCCTGGAGCTCTCCTAAAGGACACCCAGCTCCTTGCTGGGATAATCTGGTGTTGGTGCAGGGAGAGCTGCATGGAAAAACAGAGGAAGGGTTGGCCTGGAAAAGAGAGGAAAAGAGGAAAGGCTGAGAGAATTGGGATTGTTCAGCCTGAAGAAGGGAAGGCTTTGGGGTGACCCAGTTGTGGCCTTCCAGGACCTGAAGGAGCCAACAAGAAACATGGAGAGGGACTTTGGATGAGGGCATGGAGTGACAGGACGAGGGGGAATGGTTTCAAACTGACAGAGAGTGAGTTTAGATGGCATACTGGGAAGAAATTCCTCCCTGGGATGGTGATGACATCCTGGAATGGAATTCCCAGAGAAGCAGTGGATGCCCCATCCCTGGAAGTGTCCAAGACCAGGTTGGGCAGGGCTTGGAGCAACCTGGGATAGTGGAAGGTGTCCCTGCCTATGGAAAGGGGTTGGAACTGGATGATCTTGAAGGTCCCTTCCAACCCAAACCATTCCATAATTCCCAGATTTTGTGATTCTCTGATGTGTCCTCAAGTGAATAATTTATCTTGCACACACCCCATTTTTTGGGGTGAGGGGGGCAATTATCCCATGAACTCTAAATTCCCACGAGAATTGTGAGGATCCAACCATGTCCAACCATGAATTGNCCTGCCTGTGGAAAGGGGTTGGAACTGGATGATCTTGAAGGTCCCTTCCCACTCAAACCATTCCATAATTCCCAGATTTTGTGATTCTCTGATGTGTCCTCAAGTGAATAATTTATCTTGCACACACCCCATTTTTTGGGGTGAGGGGGGCAATTATCCCACGAACTCTAAATTCCACCTATTCCCACAAGACTTGTGAGGATCCAACCATGCCCAACCATGAATTTTCCAACCATGGACTGCTTTCAAAAAACCTGGGGCCCTTCTAAAAGCTCATCTCCAGCTCACTAAAATCCATTAAAAACATTTAATGTTTGATTGGTGCTGAGATCCAACTTTAGGAAAGGCAACTTGGCGTTTTCCAAGCCTGGAACTGAAGAGGAAATGCACTCAGTGAGTCCCCTGCTCCCTGTTCCAAGCACAGCACGAGATTGATTTCATTTACATCCCCACGATGAATCCCAGGGATTCTGGAGTCTCCAGATGCAGAGAGAGGCCCTAAAAATCCACGTGGAAGAACCTCAGGTCTGTTTTCAGCACTTGAGACTTGACCTTCTTGACCCTTTTCTCAGCCGCTGTGTTGGAAAGATGAATTAAAAATAGGATTAAAGCGGGAGCTGCTTTTCCCTCAAAAATCCATTGCCCAGATCTCTTCCAGATCCATTCATTCTTACCTCAGTTTGGCTCGGAGCTGCCAGCTGGAAGTTCAGGGAGTGGAGGTGGCATCTCCTGGACCTTGGACTTGACGATCCTCGAGGTCTTTTCCAACCTCGATGATTCTGTGGTCCCTCCAACCCTGAGTTTCCTCAGGGATTTTGAAAGGATAAAAAAGTGGAAGTGTTGTGTGACCACCGCTGGCTGATGGGAATATTCAGGAGTGGGGATCAAATGTTTAAGGGAAAGATGAGGCTTAATTCTTACCATGGAATGGTTGGGGTTGGATGGGACATTAAAGTCCATCTTAAAGTTTAGGTGGGATAATGGGAAGAAATTCTTCCCTGGGAGGGTGGTGAGGCCCTGGAATGGAATTCCCAGAGAAGCTGTGGCTGCCCCATCCCTGGAAGTGTCCAAGGCCAGGTTGGATGGAGCTTGGAGCAACCTGGGATAGTGGAAGGTGTCCCTGCCTGTGGGGGCAGGGGGTTGGAATTCCATGATCTTGAAGGTCCTTTTCAACCCAAACCATTTTATAATTCCTGGACCCAGCCTGGCTCTCCTTTCAGATGCAGCACTGATCCAATCATTTCTCCACCTGATCTCTTCTGCCTATCCCATTTTTCCCACTCCTCAAGCAGTGGGACTGCAGGAAGAGACCTCAGCTCAGTGCTGAGGCCTGCGCCACTTTCTCCCAGTGCTGTTCCATTTTCCTCTCATCCTAAAATCCCCCAAACCCCTCTTTTCCCTCCCTTTCTTCCTGCTTGTCACCCTCATCCTCTCTTTCGTCTGCCACAGGGCAGGAGGAGTGTGAGGAATGCTGAGGAAGAGCTGGAAAAAAGCAGGAACGGTCTCTTCACCCCAAATCTCTTTGGAATCTCATTTCCAACCTCCAGGCCGGATTTCTCCTGTTCCTTTGGCTCTGAGCAGGGTGACTGAGGGGGAATTTGCACCGCCAGCACCTGTGGAACACCAGGTGTGGAATTTAATGGTCAGTATGGGGAGAGAGGTGCAGGCTCCCCCCATTCCCTTTTCCCTTTAAGGGAACATTATCCAAACAGACGCGCTCGGAAAGTGCTGAAGCGCAGGCAAATAATGACACGGGAGCAGGAGCCAGGCATTAAAAATTCATGGAGCTGGAATATTAAAACTTTTTTACTTCATCATGTCAAGGCACCAGGCAAATGCAAACAAATGAGCCCCACTGAGCGCCGCCTGCGTGGGCCAAGACAGGGACGAGCCACTCCCCCGGCTGGGGACAGAGCTGCAGCTCTGTGGTCCCTGTCGCTCCCGAGATGTCAGGCTCCGAGGGGGACAGGGAATCAGCGGTCCCTGTCTCTCCCGAGATGTCAGGCTCCGAGGGGGACGGGAATTCCGTGGGATCTTTAATTGCTCGGTGTCTCTAAACGAGCTCTGCAAAGTGACAACTCCGCCGCATGAACTGGGGGTGGGAATGTGGAGCCTGGGAGAGGCCCCAGCCCTTCCCACCTGCTGTGCTGTCAAAATGTGGGGAAAGGGGGAATATCTGGTGTGGGGGGGGGGAATTCCAACCCCTCTCATTAATTTGGGGCTGTCTTTGCTAATTAAGGCACCAGGCCCTGTCTGCTCCTTGCTGTGCTGCTGACAACAGGCTCCTTCCAGGGGTTGGGATGTGATGACATCCAGGCGACTCCAGTCACAGCTCTCTTTGGGATCCTGGAGGTGATGACTCTGTGGGCTGGGGTTTGAACAGTTGGAATCTCCTCCTGGACACGATCGCGTGGAAGAAGGATCTACTTTCTGAGAAAGTGAGCACAACCACCCACTTCTCCCCTAAAAGGAGGTTCTGAGCTTTCACGCTCCCAGGGCGGATTCCAGAGCCCTGTCCTATCCTCATCCTCTGCTGTTTGTGGTCCAGCTCACTCCTGCAGAGGCACAGCTCATCCTGGAATCACGGAATGATCTGGATTGGAAAGGTCTCTAAAGATCATCCTGCTCCATCCCCTTCCAGGCTGCTTCAAGCCCCATCCAACCCAGCCTTGATTTTCCAAGCAAGAAACGAATCAGGCCGAGGAAAGTTGGTGGAAAGGGCTCCCCAATTAATCTGTTCCAGCTCTATCTATCATTAATTAAGTAATTTTCCTCGTTAAGCTGCGCACACTTTTAACGCACCCTGTTTATTTAATGGCTCCTGTGATCCTCCGAACACAATTACTGGGAATAAGGAGGAAAGGATTAGCCCAGGAATCTCTGGCTGGATGAGGCTTTATTGGAAGTGCAGCGAGCGTCACATTTGGATTTTTAATAGATAACTCCTCCAAGTAATTGATTAAGTAATTGATTAATCATAAACTCCCAGACTGCCAGAGCCAGACTTAATTTTATAGCTCTTTAAAAAAAATAAAGGGGGAAGGATGGAGATGATGTAATAACCAGCAACCGAGAGGCAAATAAAGGAGGGGAACGTTTGATTAAACATTCCATAGATTTTTATCGCTTTGGGTGTCATGGAAGCGCCTTCCTCGGGAAGAAACATCTTAATAACAGCCAAGGTTTTCCTGGAGCTTCCCATGAACAAGATGGCCTGGGGGTGGTGATTATGAGGAATATTTTAAACCCCTCTCTAGCCCAGAGAAGCTGTGAAAAATGAAGCTTGGAGCAGGATGTGATTCCGTGTCACAGGTAACATTCCAAAGCCTGGCTCCCAACGGTGGTGGCTCCAGCCCAGAATTTGGCAGCTGGATGCCCTGTGGAGTGTCCTGACCAAGGTTTCCTGAATATTGGACCAAAAAGTGTGGAATATCGGCCAAGAGGTTTTTAAACATTTGGGGTAAAGTGGCCCTGCTTTGATGAGAAACAGTAAATCGTGGAATCGTGGAATGGTTTTGGTTGGGAGGGACATTTGAAGGTCATCCAGCTCCTTCCACTATCCCAGCTTGCTCCAAGCCCCATCCAACCTGGCCTTGGACACTTCCAGGGATGGTGACAGACACGACAGCAAAGCTGTCAGCGCAGACTAATTAAGGCCGAAGGATTCCTGGGCCTGTCCAGAAGAATTCTGTGAATCTGGAGAACACCAAGACTGGAAATTAGGATGAATCCAGAAAACGGGATTTTTCCTCGACCATGCAGGGGCAGGGGTAGGGATTGGGGAGCACAGATGGGATTTCTCCAGGACTTAACTCAAAATTTTCAATCTTGAGAATCTCCCATTGACTCCAACAGGCCGCAGGTGACTCCTGTGGCAAATTTCCATGACTGCACAGATTTCTGCCTTGGGGTGATTTTATGATAATGCTGTATTCTCCTATCATCTGCTTTTTGCCCAGAAACGGATCCCACAGCTTTAAACTGGGTCTGAGGGAAGAGTTGGGGGGAAGCTGGGAAAATTCCTCGGCGTGGTTTGTGTTCAAGGACTCACACACCCTCCCCCGTGTCGCTTGGCTCTGCTTGCGGGGGGAGAGAGCGGATTCCTGCTTCCTCAGCTTGTGAGCTGAGGCAAAAAGTTTTCCCAGGACTGCACACCGAAATCCCCCGATAATTTCTTCATCTTCTTCATCTTCTTCTGGAACTGCTCGGCCTAGATGCGATCCGAGAACCAGATCAGCAGACCCCATGGACCAGGAGGGAGGTGGCGGGGAGGCCACATCCCGGCCTTGGACCTCAGGAGGGGCCGAACCAGCTACAGAGGGAACTCCAAATCCACCAGCTTTCTCTGCATCGAGGAAGTTTCATATTTTTGCAGTTATTAATTCTTCCTGTGCCCTGCCGGCACTTTGTTGGTTAAATAAATAGTTTTTCTCACTTTCCTCCAAGAAATTCCTTTCGTATCTGTGGGGGAGGGAAGTGCTGGAACCTGCCTTCTGTGGAGGAGACCTTCCTTCCAGAGCGTTTCCCCCTAAACTTGTCTCAAACTGAGACAATTTCCTACCCAAAAAAAAAATTAAAAATAAATTTTAGAAGGAATTATTTGGGGAATATTTCCCCTCAGCTCTGGTGCTGCTGCCTCAGAGCTCAGGTCCTCGGTGTCCACAGCTGGAGAGAGAAGGCCCAGCCTTGGCCCAGTTGGCGATGATGGAAAAGAAGAGTCCTAAAGGTGTCATTCCAATCCCACATTCCAGTGCTGCCAAATCCATGCACAGAACAGGGAAATTCCAGCCTGAGCCATCTTTCAACCTGTCCACAGGGCTGGAATGTCCATGGGAGTTTCCTGGCTGGTTTCTGATCCCTGGTGTGGTGGCAGAGGAGCTGAAGTCTCACCCGTAACTGCCCTGCACAGGTAACAAAGGCATTCATGGCTCCTCTTTTCCCAGAAAAACAGTGGTGGGTCAAGGGAAAACGGCCTCAAGTTGCACCAGGGGAGGTTCAGGTGGGATATTGGGAAAGATTTCCTCACTGGAAGAGTGGTCAAACGTTGGAAGTGGTGGAATCACCATCCCTGGGAGTGTTCAAAAACCCCATTTCCAGAGGGCAGGGTTAGGTGGGATATTGGGAAGGAATTCTTCCCTGTGAAGGTGGTGAGGCCCTGGAATGGAATTCCCAGAGAAGCTGTGGCTGCCCCATCCCTGGAAGTGTCCAAGGTCAGGTTGGATGGGGCTTGGAGCAACCTGGGATAGCGGAAGGAGCTGGATGACTTTCAAAGGTCCCTTCCAACTCCGACCTTTTCATGATTCCATGATCCTATAAAGAGGGAATAAAGAAGTAGCGGGGAAAATTTCCCAGGAATCTTCTCACACCATTGAAGGCGAGAGGTTCAAGGTGACAGAATTCATTAATTCGGGTGAGAATTAGGGAAACCCTCTCCTGGATATGGATCCAGGCAGGCACGGATCTGCCCGGCACAGGGGAATTTCTGTCCGGCATATGGATTTTTTCTCTTTCTGTACCAAAATTCCTCCAAAAACTTTCTTGGAAACTGTTCTGCACTTGGAAAGAAACTTTGGAACCAGGAGGGCTGGACATAAAACTGGTCCTAGGTCCTACAACGTCCCCTCTTTAACCTTGCACCAGGGCTTTGTGGGTACATCTGATTTTCTTCGGGAGCCTAATCCAGCCAGGATGATAAAAAGCCTGGAAAAATCCACGTGCTGGCTCTGGGAGCCACAGGTAGGAAAACAGCCCGAGGCAGAGGGAGAAGAGTTAAGGACGGGGGGTGCAGGGGGAAGAGACGAAGGGGGCTGAGAGTGCAACACAAATAAAAGATAAATCAAGCAGCGGGAGAGAATTCCTCCAGTGCCAGTTTATTTATCATCGTTTTCCCTGGACACTGACAGGCCCGGGAATGTGGGGTGGGCAACCAGCAAATCCGGCTTGATGGATGAGGCGTGGAGAGGGAAGGAGCCTCTGCCAGGCCTCGGAGAGGAGGGAGGCAGGAGGCAGCAGGGCAGGGATGCAGGGATGCAGTGGGGAGTGCTCCGTGCTTGGCATTGGGGGCCTTTCTCCTTCCCGGCCTCCGTCGGCTCCAATGGAAAAAGGAGCAGCTGGTGCAGCAGCACAGCCCAGGAATCAGGTCCTTGTCATTCCTGGAGATTCCTTGCAGAGCCAGGTCTGAGTTGGAAGAATCCTCGGAGGCGGGAGCAGCATCCGTGCTGCCGGGGAGCTGGGTTTTCCTACATCTTTGCTGCTTCCCAGAACTCTTTGTCCACTAAAATTCCTTTCTTTCCATAACATTTTGTTCCATTCCCGTGGGAAAAAAAAAAAAAAAGGTGTTGTGTTTAATCTTCTGTCTGCTGGGAAAACACAAAGGCCCAGATCCCTAAAAGTCCTTAAATCTCCTGTGGGAAAACACAAAGGCCCAGATCCCTAAAAGTCCTTAAACCTCCTGTGGGAAAACACAAGATCCCAGATCCCTAAAAATCCTTAAATCTCCTGTGGGAAAACACAAGATCCCAGATCCCTGAAAGTCCTTAAATCTCCTGTGGGAAAACACAAAGGCCCAGATCCCTGAAAATCCTTAAATTCTCCTGTGCTTTACACGGATATTCCTTCTCTCCCGGATTTTCCAGAGCTCAGCTCAGCCGCCATTTGAATCCCACAATTCTTAAACCCTCAATCTCCCAACGTACTTTTGGAGCTGCTTGGAGACCTTGCTCTCCAAAAATCCTTGGAAATCCAAAACCTGCTTGATGTAGGAATGGGCCACTGGCCTGTGGTGAAGGGTTTAAAAGTGGACAACGAGGAGCATCCCCCCAGAAATCCAAGCATGGAGCAGGGGCTGGAGAAAGGCAGGAAGGAGAAGAAAAGGAACGCGGATACAGATCCGAGGGTCCTGATTATTTGACCTCCCCCGTGGCAGGAGGCTTGGAATGAGATGATCTTTAGGGTCGCTTCCAACCCAAAGCATTCCACGATTCTATGGAAGGCTTGGGATGCATCAAAAAAGGTCTGTCTGGAAAAATCCGTGAGGGTTTCGTCCATCACCTTAACTCCAGTTAAGAAGAAACTCTTTGATCTGTGTCCACGTTCATAAAATCGTGCAATGGTTGTTGGAAAGGATCCTAAAGATCATCATGGTTTCAACCATGGGTAGGGACACCTTCCACTAGACCAGGATGCTCCAATCCTCATCCAACCTGGCCTTGAACCCTTCCAGGGATCTACAGAAACCTCCCTGGTTTTTGTCAGCCGTGCAAAATCCTCAGCTTTTTTGACCCATTTTTTGCTTTGATGCAGATGGGGATGAGCTGATTCTGCCCCTCCAAGCCCCTCTGGTGAGATCCCACCTGAAATGTTGCATCCAGCTCTGGGGTCCCAGCACAGGAAGGACATGGAGCTGTCAGAGAGAGTCCAGAGGAAGCACCAAGGTGATCAGAGGGATGGAGCAGCTCTGCTGTGAGGAAAGGCTGGGAAAATTGGGATTGTTCAGCCTGGAGAAGAGAAGCTTTGGGGGGACCTCATTGTGGCCTTCCAGGACTTGTAGGAATCCCGCAAGAAAAATGGAGAGAGACTTTGGACAAGGGATGGAATGACGGGACAAGGAGGAATTGCTTCAAACTTCCAGAGGGCAGAGTTAGATGGGAAATTGGGAAGAAATTCTTCCCTGGGAGGGTGGTGAGGCCCTGGAATGGAATTCCCAGAGAAGCTGTGGCTGCCCCATCCCTGGAATTGTCCAAGGCCGGGTTGGATGGGGCTTGGAGCAGCCTGGTCTTGTGTGGGGCATCCCTGCTCAAGGCAGGGAGTTGGACCAAGATGATCCTTAAGGTCCATTCCAACCTAAACCACCCCACCTTTCTATAAAATCCGGAGGTAATGACTCATTACTGCGGCCACAAATCCCAGTCTTATCCATAATTCCAAGGGTTTCACAGATCCTTGCACCGGCTTGGGCAGATGAGGTCCCTGTGCCCTCATAAACAAGGACAATTTTCCTTCAGATTCCGGGATTCTTTCACTTCTCTCCGTCCGTATTCCCAGACCCCACAAAACAAAACCGATCCCTGTAAGGGACATCAGGAAGGGATGGGATCAGGACTGCAGGAATTTTATCGAGAACCTTTCAGGCTCTTCCACAGCTGGGAGGGGAGGGGGTGGGGAGGGATTTTATTTATCGAGAGCAATTCCCTCCCCTCAGTGCAGCCCCTGGGATGCATCCCTGGGCTGTGTTTGCCTTTCCCATCACTGGGAAAGAAGCAAATCAGTGCAATCCTCGGACGGAATTAAAAATAACAGAGAACTTTCTTTTAATGTCCCATTAAAGACTGAGGCAATGTTGCCTGATTTGCTCCTATTTTTTTTTCCCTGATTTTTTTTTTTTTAAGGTGTTTGGTCAGCTCTGAGGAAGCTTTGGGGAACGAGAGGAGGGATTTTAATAATTACCTCCCGATTCCGTCCCGGATACGGTGCCCTATCCCTAAAGCGCAGGCCCTCCACGCCTGCCCTTCATCTGCAACTCCAAGGGAAGCAGTTTTACATGGAGCCACATTGATATTCAAATGGATTCTCGTGGAAGCAGCATTCCAGCCAGGAGCGTGTGAAAGAGCAACTAATGGATTAGTATTTATGCTTGGGTATAATCCACATTTTAGGATATTGCAGCTGGAAAGGGACAGATGATGAACTCCTTTTTTTTTGCAGCCTCTCCCTCCTCCTCCTCCTCCTCCTCCATCCCTGTTTTACCCACTCCCTCTTTCCTTCTTTTCTGCATCCCCCCTCCTCCTCCTCTCCGGCCGGGATGCAGCAGCCTCCTGGCACCGCTGAGCTTGGCAAAATTGATGACAGGACTTTAGGATCCATTAGAAAAACAAATTCTTAAACAGTGTCTTCTAAAATCAATCACTTTTACCTTTAGTGGGATTTATGGCCGCCCTGCCGGCCCTTATTGCAAAGATCCATGGCTGCCAAGAAGGCAAAAAAAAATTCCAAGTGGCTTCAACTCAGGGCTGGAGGCTCTGAACTCTCTTCTTCTCCCCGCGGAGGTGACCCCGGGTGAATCTAAAAGGAATGTCTGGGATTGAGAGGGAGAAAATCTGGTTTGTGGGATCAGAAATCCTCAGGGAGATGGGGAACATCCCTCAGCCAGGCTCTCCAGACAGAGGTGGGAACCAGGAATGCTCAGGAATGGGAAAAAGGCGCTCCAAAGGTTATAAAAACGGCGAGGTGGGGACGGAACAAGTGAATATTTATGGGGGAGGATTAGGGGCATTTCTTCCCAGATTAATCCCTGCTTCAATCCGAGGATTTCTTTTCTATCTCGGTGTGAAACGTGCAAGAGATGCACAAAGTTGTGGAATCACATCCCTGGAAATGTCCAAGCTCAGGTTGGACGGGGCTCCTTGGAGCAACCTGGGATAGTGGAAATTGTCCCTGCCCATGGCAGGGGGGTTGGAAAACGATCCTTCAATCCCAACCCCAAACCATTCTGGGATTCAGCGATTCCACACACAAGGTGATAATTCCATGGGGAAGGAAAAACGAGCAGTTAATTGGATTAGGATGGATCAGAGCAGCAGGAAGGAGCTTCCTGGCACTGGGTGTCATTCCAGGAGAAGGAGCACAAGGTGGAAAACTTCCTAAACATGGACACACACCCAGGAGAGGGGAATAATCTTTCCCAGGGATGGATCGGTGGATATCCAGAAGCACAAGGATCAGCCCTGAGAGGAGAGAGGATTTTGGAGGTTCTGTTATGGCTTTTCCCTCAAATTGTTTTATTTAGGGATCAGAAAAGTATGGGAAAAAATCTCTTCCAGGGACCTATTTAAAAAAAATATGCCAAGTTTGCCAAAATGTGATGTATTCTTGGAAATTTTAAGGGGTTTGGTCAGTTCCGGGGATCCCAGATTTCATTTAAATTGGATTCACTGGTGAGAGGAAAAATAGGGAAAACTTTTTTCCACGGATATGTTGTGCCTCCAGGTATTTAACCCAAGCTGGCCTGGATAAGAGGGGAATTCTCTTGGTCTGAATCTCCTGATGCTTCCCCAGACTCTTCTCTCCTCACTTTGAGGAGACCGGGAAGACTGGGCTGGAAAATCGAGGAGGTAAAAGCGGGATGAACAGCGAGGAAAAAGGGGAGCGATACGAGAAGCGAATCCAGACCTCCGAGCACCTTCCCTGCCTTGGCTCCGGGGCCAGGAGGGGCTGATGCCAGGACATGAGTAAATCCAGGGAGAAGCTCGTAATTCCTATCGATTCTCCAGCAGGCAGCACGAGGTGGATAAAAATGCTTGTTCTATCATTTAGAAAAATGGCAATGTTATGATAGAAGGGATTGATTTTCCTCTTTAGGAATATTCATAAACACCAGTTCCAAGAACTGATAAATCCTTCCCCTGCGCCGAGTAAATCATTCCCAGGGCTTCCCAGAGCGCCGGGGGCAAGGGAGGATGTGATTTTTAATTCCTGCTGGAGGAGCTGGGAATGGGGGGAGTTTGGGGGTGCAGGTCACCCACAGCCAGACCTCCCTTCTGTGGGACTTCTAAATCCCATATTCCTCGTTGTTTTCCTGGTTTGAAAAGCTGGGAAAAGAGGCTGAAGGCTTCCCTCCCTGGCCTTAGTTTTGATCCCACTAAATCAGCTGAATCTGGGTTTTTTTCTGGCTGCAAATTCCAGTTTTCTCTCCTTTTCGGGATGATATGGAAATGTGAACTTCAGCTGGGATGTGAATCCCGATCCCTTCAGGAATTTTCTCACTGTGGCTTTTGTTCCTCCCCTTTAGCCGTTCCCAGGGACAGGACCACATCCCTGGTTTGAGCCGATCCATTTCCTTCCCAGAAAGGGCGGATCAAATCCTCCGGGATCAAGGAGCTCCTTTCTGAGCCCATCCAGAAAACCCTTGGCACAATCAGCCTCCACTTCCCACTCCCTGCTCTGCTTTAAGGTGGGACGTTCTCCACTCCATGGATTTAGAGGCCACCTCCAGGCCAGGGGCATCAACCAAACCCCACAATTTGGCCTCAGGGGTGGTTAAGAAAAGGTGGAGCCACATTCCAGGTGTGTTCCCACCTCCTGAGGTTGCTCAGGAGCTCAACAAGGAGCGTTCACATCCCTGGAAAGTGCTCAAGGCCAGCTTGGATGGGTTTTGGAGCGACCTGGGACGGTGGAAGGTTGCCCAAGGCAGGGGTTGGAACTGGATGAGCTTTGAGATCCCTTCTAACCCCATGAGTCTCTAAGAAGGATTTATCCCAAGAAAACCTGGAAGAGCCCGAACCTGCTGGACAAAATTCGGTGGGCTAAAAATGAAATTAGCTTGGAATGGTCAAGGTGGATCTTGTCCATCCTCTTCCCTGTGGGAACACTGAGCAGGAAATGGATCCCCTTCCTGCTGGTGTTTCTAGGATTCTCCTGGCTCCCGGCCTCTGGATGTGGCCCAAAATCCCCACATTCCCTTGTCCCTTTTCTGCTCGGTCACCTGTGGTTATGATGGAAGAAGCAAAACTCCTTTGGGATATCCCTGGAAATTGCCCCACAGGATCCATTTCTGATGGAAAGAAGGAAAAAAAAAACCCAGTGAGGCAAATGAAAAATTCCTGCCTGTCTTTCATCCAGGTATTTTGAAAAATAGAAGTTTTTAGAGGGACTTGATACGATTCATAAAACCAGGAATATTTTCATGGACTCTCCATAGGAATTCCACCTTTTCATGAGCTTTAGCTCATCTCACATCACTCCGTCGCCCGCGGAATTTCCTGGAACAGCAAAAGAAGGAAAAGGCAAAGCATCCACACTTGTCCAGGTCACTCCTAACATCTTGCCTGGAGGGGAATATTGAAAATGTGGATCTTTGCAGGATATTTGGATACCTGAGGAGGAGCTTTATCCACTGAGAGGGGGAAAAAAAAATAAAAAAAAAAAGGAAAATCCATGTGTGTCCTGATAAAAAATATTAGCGATTTTTATTACCTTTTAGATTTTACTCCTGCACTAATCCATTTTAATGAGGTCAGCCCGCCTGGCTCCAGGTACCCGGACTAAGTGGAGCAGTTTAATGTCGGGATCAGGGATGAGGAGCACCGGGAAGGGGGGGGGTCTGGATGTTGGACTTTATATCACCCAAAATTACGGCGTAAAAATTGACTCCGTTTGCACATTTTTAACTGGATTTGAAATCGACACCAGGTGTAATTATAAAAAGGGATATATCTGCTGGGAATGGGATGAAGCGCAGGATTTTCTGTAGGGAAAATTCGCTTCTTAGTGCACGGGGGAAGATTTATGGGATGATATAATTATTTATTGGGATGTATTTTGTGGAGAAGGGATCATATTCTCCGTATATTTCCCGCATTATGGGTCTGGACAGTCAATATTAATATTGCTGGAATTTATGATTGGATTTTAGAAAACCGCCCTTCCCCTCTGTTGTTTTGCTCCTTTAGGGAGTAGTTACAGGGATTGGAATATGGGAATATCAGGAAGATCTTCCGGCAAAATCGGAAATTTTTGCAGCAAAAAAAGGTGGGAGACGACCCGGAGATGGGGATTGGGGTGAGCCCAAATTGTTCCCTGTGAGAGGAACCCACCTCTCATCTGGTCTGGGACGTGAAAAACGATCCATGGAATCATGGAATGGTTTGGGTTGGATCATCTTGACTTGGGCAGAGACACCTTCCACTATCCCAGGTTGCTCCAATCCCCATCCAACCTGGCCATGGACACTTCCAGGGGTGTGGGATCCTCAGTCGGGACATGTCCACAGTTCTTTGATGGTCAAGAGGGAAACCAGAGCTCCTCTGAGGGATTCCCGCTTCTCCTTCCTCCTCTTTTGCTCCCAGTCCTTGGAATTACAACTCCTCAGGGCAGGCTTGGCTTTAGGGACCACCTTGGGATTTGGGGACTTCCAGACCTCGTGGGACAAGAAGAGGATTTATTGTCATTGTCACCTGATATTTGTTGATACATCGGGCCGTCCCTCGCCATCGTCTGCTCGATGCTTTGTAGGAGGGAGGGAGCCTGACAGACATCAAATTTGATAGGGAAATTGATAAGCGTCGATAGTGGAGATGGGAAAAGGCCTGGAGGGAGAGCTGAGGATGGATAAATATGCCGGGGAGATGGATTTGGACGGAGCCCATCAGTCTCAGATAAAGATCACTACATCTATACCTCCCTTACACCCATCGGTTGTTATCAATGAGCACCCGACTCGTTTGATCTTTTCTGCTTTGCAGGGTAAAGGAAACGTTTTCCCTGGATCCACGCACGGGAGGAGGGAAGGGAGAGCTGGAAATCTCAGAGATTGATGCTACAGAAGCCTTAAATTGCATCTTTATCCCCTCTCCTGTTCGCTCTGCTCCCCATCACTCTGAAAATCACCCTGAAATTCCACTGTCAGAGAGGTCCCCAAATCCCGGGATTGAGAGATGGGATCCATCTGTGCAGTTTTAGCTGGGATTCTCAACCCTAGCAGCACCAAGTCTTGTTTTTCCCGTAAATCTCACGTAATAAACCCCTGGGAATCGTGCAACAAATTGCTTAAGTTGCTGTTTTCTCTGCAGCCTCTCTCCCCCTCCCTCTCCGCGATCCTCCCCCCGGCTTTGGCTGTTTATTGCCAGCGGAATCGATTTGGGATGCTTCTCCCCCCCTCCTCTTCCCTCTGCCCCCATCTCCCACCCTCTCTCCTCGCTCCCATCACCTTTTCCCCCCTCCCTCCCCACCTTCCCGGAGCTCCGGGGAGCCCGGTCAATCCATCACCGTGTCCCAGGCGTGTGACAGCCCCTCATAAATGCACCACAATGAGCCCAAATCAGCACCAGCCCAACCAATTTCGCAGAGCAGGAAACATCTGAGGAGCTGAATCCTGGCGTGCCAGAGATTGGAATTGGGAAATTGGTTCTACTCCTCTTCCGTGGTGCTTTTTAATATTTTTTTTTTTTTTTAAGCTTACCTATAGATTCTCTCCCTCTTTAGATACATATTTGAGGTAATTCTCTCCCACTTAAATCTCCAGTGCTTATTCCACACGGACAGCGTGGCCCAGTTGCTCTCTCCCTCTCTCTCCCTCTCTCTTTCTCTCTCTCTTCCCTCGATTAGGAGAGGGTTTTATTGGGAAACTTGCTTAGGCTGCAGGAATGTGCTGCCTTCAGCAGATTGAGGCTGCAAGCGGGGCTGGGCTCCTGCTGCCACGCTCAGCTCCCCACCGCAGCCATCCTGGGAGTCCCTTCTCTCTCCTTTCTGGGGGCTCAAAATCACGGAAGGCCGCTTTTCCCATGGGATCGGCCCGCGTAGGGTGTGAGCGCTTATTCCCGCCCGGAAAGGGGAGAGAATGGACTCCATGCACATCCTCGTGGAGTTATGGATGTGTGACCTCCCTCTGGGAGCACCCAGCAGTCAAAGGGCAGTGATTCCGTGGAGGTTCTGTCATCCCAAAGAACATTTGTCCCACTCGGATGAATGATGACCTCATGACTCGATTGCCATCAGCCGTAATGGTGCGGATGGACATTCCCCCTTTTTGTCGGCACTTAGGGGACGCGAATCCCACACGGAATTTGAAAGGACGGCTTTGCAGAGCTGGGATAACCTTCTGAGAGTGTTCCCTGCAGAGCCTGGCGGGAGGGGACTCCCGGTGTCACCTTCTGGTCACTGCTGGCGGGTGACGCTGAGGTTTTGTGGTGCCAAACTGGGAGATGTTCCTTGTTCGTGGCACGGATGGGGTGGAGATGTTTGGGTTGAAGCAGCAGAAAGGGTGGGAAAGGAAAATCACAGGAAAATTCTGTCTCCAGTCGAGATTAACCCCTCCTTTTCCTCAGAGGTAGAACTGCCCATGGGCTCTTCCACAGACTGGAGGGACTGGAAATGGGAAAAGGGTTGGAAAAGAACAGAAAAGGGAGGAGGAGCTTCAGGAAACACTCAGTTAATTGTTGGGATGTTGTGGGTGCTCCACGAGGGTTAAAAAACCAGGGAGAAGAAAAACTGGATAGATGAAGCGGGGAAAAATCTGTGAAGGGCTGTGAAATATGAGACTGCCTCTGGCTCCGGAGTTGCAAACTGGACAGTTTGGAAAACAGGGATGGTATTTTGGGGAATCTGCATTAAGATCATCTTGTGTTTGTGAGATCCTGGTGGGAGATGAGCTCCCAGGCCAAGTGGGTCCGGCCTTTCTTAGGGAATGACGTGAATTCCATGAGGGGTCTGAGGTGTTTCATGGGAGTTCATCTGGAAAAAGGCCGCTTTTACTTTGGAGAGAGTCCAGATGAGGCCACCGAGGTGATCAGAGGGATGGAGCAGTTCTGCTGTGAAGAAAGGTTGGGAAAATTGGGATTGTTCAGCCTGGAAAAGAGAATATTTGGGGTGGCCTAATTGTGGCCTTTCAGCGCCTGGAGGAATCCTACAGGAAAGATGGAGAGGGACTATTTACCGGGGCCTGGAGTGACTGGGAAAGGGGAAATGGCTTCCCACAGCCAGAGGGCAGGGTTAGGTGGGATATTGGGAAGAAATTTTTCCCTGTAAGGGTGGGGAGGCCCTGGAATGGAATTCCCAGAGAAGCTGTGGCTGCCCCATCCCTGGAAGTGTTCCAGGCCAGGTTGGATGGATCTTGGAGCAACCTGGGATAGTGGAAGGCGTCCCTGCCTGCAGAACTGGATGATCTTTAAGATCCCTTCCAACCCAAACCATTCCAGGATTCCATGAGTTGCATCCAACACAGGATGGAAAAGCCTCCATCCAGCTTTTCCCGCAGGTGCCTGGCACCAGCTAAAAATAAACCCAAATCGTTTCGCAAATCATCCTGGGAAGCTGCTCCCAAACCAGTGGGGAGAAGGTCTTGGATCTCCTTAGATCCTGGCTGACACCTACAAGGAGATTCCTGGCCATGCACCTGCTCAGGTGTGACCTGGGTGGTTTTCCAAGGACATTAAGGGGTGACCTGGTGTTTTTCCAAGCACGTTTTCCTGTCACCTGGGTGGTTCTCCAAGCCCATTCATGTGTGACCTGGGTGGTTCCCCAAGCCCATCATGACCCCAATTCCAGAGCAGCCTCTCACCCAAAATGCCGAATATTCTCCCTTCACCTCTTGCCACCTGAGCCGTTACACTCGGAGCTTCCCGGAGCGCCCAAGGGCCTCTCCTCGGTGATCACTCATCCCAGGAAATTGTTACGAGGCAGATAATTAATTGTTGCGAGTCACTAAAAAAATGATCATTCTTCGCAGAAAATTACCCCGATGTTCTGCAGAAATGTTAATGCTCGCAGCCATAAAACGAATGGGGAGCTACAGCTCCAGCTGCCAGGAGAGCCGTGAGTTATAATCCCACCGCTGGATGCAGGGAGCCCGAGCTTCCAGACGTTTCTGGAGAGAGGGAATGCATTTTCACTGGATAACAGTTTAATTTTATGATTATTTTTTTCCTGCCCCGGAGTCCGCAGTTGAGTATTAATGACTGAAGCAGGGATAGGAACGGTTTTGCTGATCCCAGCTTGGCGTGGAGAGAGGCTTCATATTTATTTCCCATCTGGCTACCGGGATTTTACTCCGAACAATTGGATGAAAGGACTTGGAAAGTCATGGCGAGGCTGGTCAGGCTGTTAGGGCTGTATTCCATCGCCTCCTGGGAATAAAGACCTGGGATTTAGGAACAGCAGGGAGAGAAAATGAAAATTAACAGGTTAATTGCTGAGAGTTAACAACTCTTCATTTGCTCTCCAACCAAAATCCAGCTGGAGCAGCTGGAAAGGTGGTCTGGACATAGTCCTCATCCCCATATCCCAATAAATCCAACCTAGCGAGGCTTAGGATCTCTAAAATTTGGCTTGGGAGTCAGGATAACTCCTGACCTTGCATCCAGCAGAGTTCCCGTGGCTCACAGTGCAAACGCTGCTGATTCCAGAGCCCAGCTGAGGTGGGCAGGTGTAAAGAAGGACACGGAGTGGTTTTGGATGGAATTTCTCCCATCCCTCTCCGAGATAAGACCTGACATTTTTATCGATTTCCATTTGTTCTGGGGCAGCATTTGCATCACTCACTCCACAAATGGAATGAGGAGATGACTCAGATTCACAGTTGCTTTCCCAAATGTGGTTTGGGGTTTTTTTTGTTGTTGTTGTTGTTGTTGTTGTTCAAGAAATGTGCATTTCCCAAAGGATCAGCTCTTGGCTTTCTTCTTCCGTGCTCGAATTCCAGTGACTTCACCTCCAAGAAATGGGGTGGGTTTCCCGGCTGCGGGGAAGTCAGCAAGTGAGGCAAACACCTCCTCCCTCTCTTCCAAGCTTTTGTTTTCCCTGTTTTTCCTGCAGCGGGGTTGGAATCCATCTGTGGACAGCAGGGTAGAAGAAAATGAACTTTCTCTTCCAGGAGGAGTCCAAGATCCAACAGATCCGCGCCGTATTCCAAGGAAAGCCCCTAATCAGGGTGTGTTGTTGGATAGATGGAATTTGCTGGATGGAGTACCCGGGATGAGAAAAGCACAGGGAGCAGAAATGTTGGCGGAAAATCCAGTTTGGGGTGAAGGGGGTAGATTCCAAGACAAACAACCGGAATCGGGGAGTGACAGGGCAGGAACTACAGGGAAATCCTGCAGGAATTCGGGTTGTTCCTGGCTAAGAGAAGAAATCCAGATTTCAAATCCAATAAACAAAAACAGCCAGAGGGAAGGAAGGGTTTGGTGTCTCTGCCCCTGGTGGGGAGGTTTAGGAGATGACACAGCAGGAAAGATTTGGGTTGGACATCAGACAAAGGTTCCCAAATGGAATGAGTGAAGGAATGTCTGGGAAGGAGGAGGATCTCCAAACACTCGGAGAGTTCGGGACCAGGTCAGGCAAAACCTTGGAAGGGCATCATGGATCTTGCTACTCCTACCCTGAGGAGAAGGAATGACTCCATGGACTCATGCAATGGTTTGAGTTGGGAGGGACCTTCAGGAACATCCAGTTCCGAGAGCAGGGGCACCTTCTCCTGTCCCAGGTTGTTCCAAGCCCTGTCCAACCTGGCCTGGAACATGTCCAGGAATGGGACAACCACAGCTTCTCCGGACAACCTGTGCCAGGGCCTCACCACCCTCCCCGGGAAGAATTCCTTCCCAATATCCCATCCAACCCTGCCCTCTGGAAGTTTGAAGCCATCCCCCCTTTTCCTGTCCCCCCCACCCT